>CAJRST010022223.1:11236880-11354391 GCA_907169785.1 Menidia menidia
GCTGGAGGAAAAGTCGCTAAATATAGCGACAAAGTCACTGAGTTGGCAACACTGGTGCGGCGTGGGGGCAAAGTCACGTGACCGTGCGTTTGGGCTCTCTAGCGCCACTCAGGAACAAAGTGTTTGCGCAGAATTACAGACGAAAAACGACCCCACATCATAGCCCTCATTTATGTGTATTAAATCTAGTCCAGTGGAATTATAACGTGCAGAATAGATAAGAAAGAGGAAAATAAGTACTGAAATGGACGAGTGTGAATGTAAAGAAGATACTCAAAATGATTGTGGATTTATTCAACATGCAAAGAGGCTGAAAATCCTCAGTCAAATAATTTACAAAGCATTTCAAATGTCATAATCATAAAACAATTTATCAATTTTTAAGCCTATGTTTCTGGTATGTTTGCATGGAAATATTTTTATTTGCATTATTACATTTAGTATTTCTATGACAACCTATTAATAAATTGTATATATTATTAATTGCATTATAATTGTGAAAAATAAAGTAAATTATATTTGGAAAATTAATATATTTGAGTTTTTATCTTTAATTCTGTGTCCCTCCTCCACACACTAGATGGTGCAGTGGGCTTGTGGGAGAGGATCCCACAGTGGGCTGAAAAGAACTGCAGCATGTAACATTCATTTAAAGGGCAGTCTGTGATCAGATGAAGGGTATTTACATTTTAACTGTTCTTTTGTTTTAAAGAGACTTAATGTTTCAAGCAGCAGTATCTTGGACTTAATCATGGTTCCAGTTAGCATGCTGTGTAATTAAAACTGCATTGGAAGCCTGATCATCCAAATTCCTGTTTCCCACTCAGATTATCTGTGTTCTCAACTCTTTCATCAGTGGCATAAGTGCCACTGATTAAATTTGTCAGGTATATAATAAAACTTAGCAGCAGTAGATCAAAAAATGATCAAATGATCACCTGAGTATTTTACTCCAATGTTTTTCTAAAAAAAATGTATCGTTTTAAACTATACACTCAATGTTTTGTTCATTTTTGTATCTAGGCCTATTGTTTCTTGGGCAGCAGCAGATTTATCAGTTCAGCGTCACTTTTTTAAATTTTCTCTTGCCTGTCTTTTTTTCTTTTGTCACCCATCCTGAATCACTGATGTTCAAAACAACCTTGTATCCCACTTTCTGTCACTCTGTACTCAAAGCTGCCATCTCTTTCTCAGACTTTTTAATTATCTGTTCTAAGCTCCCTCTTGCCAGTGCTTAAGCTTTGATTGCAAAGAGCAGCTTTGTAAATGTGACTAAATTAAAAAGAAGGAAATAGCGGCGCAAAAAGATCTCAAGGAAAATGGCACAGTGTAATTCCTTTAAAAGTCTTGAGTTGTGTGCTTGTTAGGAGGGGTGTGTAATCATAAAAACACATCAAAATCTGAGAAATCCCCTGCAACAGTTTTATTTTGTTTACAGCAGATGGCACTCGGATAACTAAACTACTGACCCGCATTTGTCTATACGTTGCATCTGATTATTGTATTATCTTTCTAATTTTCTGATTATTATCACTGAAACATTTATTCTATCACAAAAGATCCTCAAAAAAAATTTCTGAAAAAAAATGTGATTAAATGAAAATAACATAGAACTCATCTTCCTCCAGGCTTGCTGCCATGTCCTCAGATCAGAACTAAGAAGATTTTTGTTTTCTAATGGAGCAGATCTTGAGCCGTCTTTTCTTGCTGGATGATTTTTTAAGTCAAATGTCGTCAAAATGTTTAAATTATAACCAGTATGATGCTGTAAGTCACACAGCTCGATACATATGCGCTTACATTTGACTTCAGGTATTGCAAATACTTTTGCAGAGGGCTCATCATAAATTAGTTGGTAGTATAGTTGAGGGGTCATTTTCCCTTTATCTAATCAATGTGTGCCCTCATCTTCCGCAGCCTTGCTGTCACATATGATCTTTGTCTTATAGTTTCTTAGAAACGGTTTAACCCTGCTTTGAGTAAGGGCAATGCTATTGGCCATCTGTCTCAGAAACCTTTCGTGGAATTGGCCATATGGTGTATGGCTTAGAAATGATGGGACGTATTCTTTTAAAGGATGTTTATATGTTCGAAAGAACCCCATCTTCTTAAAGAATTCACTCATAAGATAAGGTATGAGAAGGTTCCCAGCTCTTACTTATCAGTGTAAAAGAGAAAACCCTCTTTTAGTACTCTTCAGTGCTCTTAGATCTCTTTTTTGTTTAATGTCGTGGCAAGTTATTCCCATCTTCAAACAGAATGCAGAGCACCAACTCAGCCCAGTCATTCTGTGCATGTTTTTGTTTCTTTAATTAGAAGAAAATCTTTAATCGTTAATTATTCATTACATGACATGGATCATTTCAATATAAATATAAAAAGATATTTAAAAAACTCAGCAAAGGATGCACCACCTCTCTGGAGAGGATTGGAGGAAATATGCGGTATTTTTAAACAGAGAGGGAAGATTATCAATTCAAAGACACAAGATCAGGATTAAAAACAGCTCTCATATATTCCATAACTGAACAGGTTTATTTCACTATGGATTTTACTTGGAGTCGTTTTAAAGGGGTCTCATTACAGTAGTTTTTCTGATGTTTATTGAATGCAGTTTAATTCGTGTCTTTATTTAATCTGTCGTCATATGGGTTTGAGAACAGAGTTCAGTCTGAGTTTTCCTTGGAGCTTTAAAGCGCATACGTCTAAATCTATAGTGGTTAAAGGTTTCACTGTTGATTGTGTGGAAGGCTTATACCGTAGTGGTCTATCCCAACATTTGGGGTCATGTTACTTTCTTTGTTTAATCTGTTGTCATGTGGGCCTGAGATAAGAACAGAGTTCAACATCAGCTCTTCCTGTCTTATGATATCTGTCTAAGAATAGAACGTGTTTTGTGTCTGCCCGGTGGCTGGGTCTCCAAGGACAGCATAGTGCTAAACTCTGAACTCTAAGCTGGGTCTTATGGAAAGAAATCCTCCACGTAGATGATTACATTTTAAGGTAGACGTTTGTACTGAACTTGACTTACACAAACAGGGATGTAGAAGGAGGGCGTATCTTGGACAGGCCTCCCACCCATCACAGCACCACCAATGAACATAGGTTGAGAAACAATAAAGAGAAACAGTAATTTGATTTGTAATTTCATAGGTTTGCAGAGGCACAATATTTATTGTCTTTCTGTTCACCAGAGGTAAGATTTTCACCTCAGCACCACCACCACTGCATCTATATTGGGTAGTGCTACTGTGAGTGTTAGCATACCATTTGCAGACTCTGTCAGTACATGATTGGGTTGGATATCCAAGAATTTGGCTCATATGTGATGCTCCCATCAATAACATGCATGTTAGGCTGATTGCAGGCACTAAATTACCTGTGGGAGTGAGCAAGCATTTTTGTTTCCCTCATTCATCTCTATGAGCTCCTGCGATGGACTGGCAACCGTTCTAGAAATATACTCATGTGCCATCTTAACATTGAAAAGAGTTGAAATTACATTTCACCTGATTATATGTATCCTTTCATAATTATGGAACAAAATTAATTAATACAATGACTTTTCTGCTTAAGTCACTAATTAGAATGCTAATTACAAACCCGGTCCCTCAGGTTGGATTTTTACTGGCTCTACAGCTCTGTTGGTGATGGTTTACTAGGTTTGATATGAGATTTCTAAATATAAAGTTAAAGGAATGAAGCTTTTTTTCATACATACATACATGAATGCATATACATAAATACATATTGATATGTGAAATGTTCAGATTATAACACAGTGCCTTGATTTCAAAGAAGGTATGTTTGTTAAGACAATGAAGTCTATATGTAAAAGGTTCACCAAAGAAATTCACCAATGTGATACAAAAATTGTAGTACCACAATTATGGTGCCTTATAGAGGATTAAGAAAGCATTACTTAAAAATGACTTCAGAATCACCATAGTTTGTACCACAGTGACTGTATCAGACACATCATTTGCTCCCCTTTGATCCCCCAAAAACCCTGTCTCTCTGTGTCTCAGATTACCTCAGAGGAAACATTAAAGACACCAGCTTCATTGCTATAGCAACAGACAGAGATTTGAATATCCTGTGCAGTGCTGGTAGATTGCTTTCTTATTTGTGTTTGACTCTGCTGGTCATGAGTAGAGCAGCAGTAGCTCATAGTCTCCAGTGACAAGCACACACAGCCCCAGACCAACCAAACACACAGCTAAACCACACATTCTGTGCATTGCACTCTGTCTGTATCACAGTCATCAGGGAACAAAGGCTCAGATGATGCAAGCTCACATTTGAAATGCACGTCACAGCGAGTGTTTTCACCTCCTGCTCAAGTAGCCGACCCCGAGACGGCTGCTGGGATGGAAACATATGCTCCCACCTTAGTAATTATTAATGAATTATTGAATGTGAGGTCTGATGGCTGCTGTTTTTTATTTATTTATTTGTATAACTTAATTATCTTACATTCATGTATGCAACCATCTGAAATACGACTGTTTTTTGCCTAGAAGAGTGGAAGAAATTTTAATCCCGAGAGATTTAACAAGCCTGTGGGATGATCCCCGAGAAGATTTAAGGGTTCCAAGTAATTTAATTAACACTAAATCAAATGATTGTGTAAATTAATGTTTTTAGTAATGTTTAATTGTAAGGTAAATACTGTACTTTTATCGTTAATACTGTCAGATTATAATTTTCATTTCAATCCCTATGCAAATTAAGCTCTAAAATATGGTCAGGTCATGATTATTGAGAATTATTCAGCCTCTCTGAAGCTGGTCAATCTCCTAGCAGCTTGTTAGAAGTTCTAACATATTCATATACTAAATACTACTTCTATTACTATCACAAATTTAGTTATAGATAAAAAGTCTTAAAATGTTGCAAAAAATCTCATCTTCAATTTAATGCCTTAGGAGACAAACTCATCATTTGTGTGTTTTATTTTCCAAATCGACTTTAAAGTCTAGAGTGAAACATAATTGTTGGGGACAGATGTTGAGAAAAACTTAGTTCATGAAGAGCAGCTCCAGAGCTTTTTTACGATGAGATCAGGATGTGATTATGGGTAGCTTATGATGAATCCCGACTCAGCCGGAAAGTTTCTGCTTCAATAACAAAATCCCAAGACTTCATTTAAATAATTTTGCTCTCAGTAAAATATAAAGCAATCAGAATCCCGTGAAAAAACTGTCCATGGTGGCAGATTTGGTTGTTTAAAGTCAATACATTAAATGAAAGTCTCCATCAATGTCATGTCAAACTTTAAAAAAAAAAAAAAAAAAAGGTTAACACTATCTACTTTGCAAAGAACTGAAGGCCAGAAAGTAATTGACGGGGAAAAAGTCGAGTAATGAAAAAAAGGAGTTTCCTGTTTGGTTCGTCGTATGCCATACACCATATGGGAGGGTTATTGAATCGTAACTCGTAACTCATCATTGAGGATCCACATGTGCAATCAGCTTTACTCTCATCTCACGCCAACTGAGACAGCTCAACCCTAAACCTCCAGCAGCCGCACACGGATCATCCGCTCATTTTGGAGGAGGAAGCTCAGCCTCACACACCCTGAGGTCGGTGGGAGCAGCGTGTTCATCGTGGAAGGAAACACTTTATGGAGAAAATTTGAATATGAAGCTCATCAGATCGTTTTTGCACCAGAAGCCACATTCCTTTTGAGCTGTGGGATTAGGATGAAAGTTGCATTGTGTGAATCAGAATTTTACACGTGTGTAAACAGATCCGAGCCAGGATGTGAGGGACACGCAGTTTAAAAACTAAACTCAGATTCCAGCTCAAACGATGCTTTCAGGTGAGTCATCTCTTCCATTGTGTTTTGTCTGAGGAAATGATACACAGGCAGGAGGATTCAGACCTAAAACGTGTCCCATAGACGTCCTAGTTTTCCACAGGTTTATATTTTCAGGTAGCATTTTGCAGAAGGAAGCACAGCAAGTACCCCAAACCTGTTTGAAGCATCCATCTAAAGAGAGAGTAAAAATATTGGATGTATCCGTAATGTTTTCCTGATGAACGAAACCTGCTGTCAAAGCGACAGCTCTTTCCAGCCAATTAAGTGTAAGAAAAATGTAAGAAATGCATTTTGTGTGAAGGCTCAACATCTTTATAAGGGGCATGATTTGTGTTATTGAATATGGTCTCTGTGGATGTTTTGCTGTTGGGAAGGCTGATGCTGATAATTGCAAAGAGGAATTCAAAGTTTTAAATTGTGTGGTTTCCTCTGCCATAAGCTTACATTTACACACATTTAATTATGGCAGGGGTTGTCCAGCTCTGGTCCTGGAGGGCTTCTGTGCTGCTTGTTTTAGATGTTTCTCTCCCCTGTACTATCGTTCAAACTTGTGAAAGATAGGAAACTTGGAGCCCTCAGGGTGTCCCATCCTATTTTTAAAATGTTTTATTTTACATATTTTTACATATATGATTGATATATATTGAATGTGTATATGATTTCAAGGTATATTATATTACAAGGTATATTTTTTCTTTTTTCTTTATCAACCAATTAATTTGCAGGGGATGAGAGCAGGCAGCAGATGATCAACACTTCTTAGATAAACCCTCAGATATAGAAAAAAAAAACTTAGAAAGTAAGAAACAGATGTAAATAGAAAGTACACAGATGGAGGAATTTCCTCTTTGTCCAAATGTCCCCACTTGAACTCTTCAACTCTAACTTGTTAGAAACATTCTGATGATGCACTGGGTTTCCAAATATGAACAAACAAATCCAGCTTAGCCTGTCATTCCTTGTCATTCTTTTATTTCTCTATTTTACCCCCCTCGCTATGCTGTACAGTCTGGATTTTCCTCCTATTCCTCGAGGAGGGATTTTCTCTTGCACAAAAGATTAAAGGTAAGGTTATAGCTACAACACTCTTTTGATAGATCCACATAAACATTGATGACTTCCAATCATTTCAAGATTTTTAAAATAATTTTCAGTTCTGTATTGTAACTTATAAAAAGTAGTGATTGTAAGAAGAAGAAAAAAGAAAGGATCATGGTTGAATGCCCCATATGACATGCAGATGGAGGTACAGGATCAAAGGGGGAGAAACCCCCAGAGCAATCTCAGGAACCTCGTCACTGTGGAACCTGGGTTCGGAAAACAGACGGTGGAAGCTTCAGCTCCCCAAACTTCCCGAACACGTACCCTCCTAACAAGGAGTGCCTGTACGTACTGGAAGGTAACCAGTGACTTTGGCTACATCATCCCAAAAGCGTGTGTTCTCCAGTGGAAGTGACGCTATCAGTTTTTCCTCAGCCCTGCCCCGTCAGAGGATAGAGCTGCTGTTCAACAAAGTCTTCCACATCGAATCCTCATTCGAGTGCCGCTTCGACCACATCGAGGTGAGGGACGGCCCCTTCAGCATCTCGCCTCTGATCAGTCGCTACTGTGGCACCAGCAGTCCGGGCCTTGTCCTCTCCAGCGGGCGCTTCCTGTGGATCCGCTTCTACAGTGACGATGAGCTGGAGGGGATGGGCTTCCAGATCCAGTACAAGTTCACAGCAGGTGACTGGAGGAGCTCATTAAACAATGTTCTCACTTCAAGTTAACGTGGTGTCTGCACAACGCCCGGCCCAAACGCCTGGTAGCTGAGTGAAGACCTGGGACCTGCTCAACCCTGACAGTGTCTGTTTCTGTCATTTTCTCCAAAGACCCTGAATTTCATCTGCACACGGGGGGACTTTTAAACCCCATCCCAGGTAGGGAAACCACTAGTCTACTCATTCAGGTGTATTTTTTAGGATTGAAAATTGAAGCAGAGTTCTCGCAGTCTGGTCGAATCCCCTAACCCTTGTATTTGTGTTTTGTTATTTCCCTTGATTTTTTTTCTCAGATTGTCAGTTTGACCTAACAGGAAATGATGGCCTGATTCGCTCCGGTCAGGTGGAGGAGGAGAATAAAGTGAAGCCAGAGCAGGCAGTGGACTGCATCTGGACTATCCGTGCCCCAGAAAAGACGAGGGTACTGCTCATGGCGTGTTGTGATTTTGTCAATCATCTCATGAATAAGTGTAATATCCTGTCTTATGAATATTTGTGAAAACCAGCTGCATATGCTATGACAAAACATACCAGCGAGTTATATAACAGTGAAAGAAGAGTTGCTATGGTAGTTTTAGAAGAGGGAATGTGATGAATTTGGAGTCAAATGACAAGCGCTCCAGTGGTTTGAATTAGGAGGTGCACATTTTTCCACTTTCACCACTGTTTTCATACATTCCTTTCCATATGAATTTATTTTAAAAAAGAGACAATGCTTGTAGATTTTAATTTTTACATAACACAGCAAAAACCTCAAAGCACACACTAAGATTTCCCCAAGAGCACATTTACAGCTTTAGATGCCACTTGTGAATTAACACTGATAATCCAGCAAACTGGATAAGTCACGCAAGGATTTGTCTTTCTTTTAAATTATTCCAGATTTATTTGAGATTCCTTGAATACCAGATGGAAAACTCAAATGAATGCAAGAAGAACTTTGTGGCTGTTTATGATGGCAGCAGTGCCATCGAAGACTTAAAGGTAAAGCAGAATCAGATAAACGTCAGCCCCCACATAGTTCCGTGATGCCTTCATTCTTTATGGAATGAACAGCTACTTATGAGAGAGAATGTGATTGATGATAATGTGATGTGTTTTCTTGCAGTCCAAGTTTTGTAGTACTGTTGCTAATGACATCATGCTGGACACCAGCTTTGGGGTCGTGAGGATGTGGGCTGATGAGACAAGCCGTCTAAGTCGTTTCCGGATGCTCTACACCATTTTTTCTGACCGTGAGTATCTCCCTCAGTCAGTTGTTTTCCTGTGCGGTACCCCTTTTTTCAAAGTTTTTGTCTTGCTGCTGGAGCAGTTACAAATATGTCGTTAATGTCCGAGACTGCAACTGCTACTTCCAGTGCATTTCTCACAGTTCAGTTAACGAAGACCTGAAAACACTGCAGAATGTATAGCAAAAATGAACACATCTGTTCTCTGATAACATCCTTTTGTGATTTTCTAACTTGTTTTTCTGTTATGTAACTCTACATTTTACAGCTGCGAAACAAAGAGCCTCTTACTTGATGGCTCCGGTTGCTTTGCCAGCTTGACGGCATACCTCAAACATACCTTTTTTTTTGTTTTTTTTAAGCGCCCTGCACGGGCAGTGCATTCTTTTGCCACAGCAACATGTGCATCAACAGTTCTCTGGTATGCAACGGCGTGCAAAATTGCGTCTTTCCCTGGGACGAAAGCAACTGCAAAGGTACCTCGCCTCTGCCAAAACAGTGTGGCATTTCCACTTTCTTTTTCGTACCTACCAGGAATGGTATCATGATGTGCATTTTCATATGTGCTCTGTCTGCTATCTGTATCACATTGGACCTCTTTTACGACCTTTAGCTGTACTTCTGTCAACTAATTACACCTGTCAGTGTCATTCACAAACAATCCTGGTAGTCCATGCATCACAGCTGCTGAGATTACATGATGTTTTAACCTTTTTTTTTTTTTTTGCTGAATGTCTTCATGTTCATGTTTTAGAGAAAAAGAACAAAGGTCTTTTTGTCCATATCACCAAGACGCAGGGAACAATAATATGTGCTTCCACTGGGGTGGTGCTGTTGCTTCTCATTTTCTCCATTTTAGTGCAAGTCAAACAGCCACGTAAAAAGGTAAATACCATGCCTTACTAACATGTTACATTTTCCCACAATTTTTGTTCAAATTGTTGATTTGGATATTGTGTTCATTCATATTTTGAAGGTGGTTATCCGTAAGAGCAAACTGTTCCAGCATGCTGACCTGCAGAGTGTGTTTGACCCTCCACACTATGAGCTCTTGGCTCTCAGAGACAAGGTTAACCTGTTCACTTTAATACATGTACATCCATCCATGCCTTCAATACGCTAGAATTGCATTTTAAGCATTGTTTTTTCCAGGAAATGTCCGGGGACCTTAGAGAGTTAACGGAGGAACTCCAGTCCTTGCAGGCATTTCGGAGATCTTCCTCAACATCACGCTGTGTTCATGAGCACCACTGTGGCTCACAGGCCTCTGTGAGCTCCATCAAAGCCAGTCACAGCGCTTATGTCCTGGGCAAGGGGTCCATGGAGTTTGCTTCCTTTGGGGGAGACTGCCAGAACACCATGCCTCCCTTCAGAGACTTCAGCAGTTTACGTAAGAAAAGTTGGCCTAGCGTAAAACAAAGCAGAGGGCAGGGCTATCCTAGTGCAGGGGATAGGGTCCTGTGGCATCAGGACAGAGTCATGGAGGAGGAAGAGGAAGAGGAGGAAAACGGAAGGTATGATCTGTATGTGCGAAGAGCAGGAGGTCGAAGAGGCAAATATGATATGGCTCAGCAAAGATCTTTGTCCATGGACTTTTGAAAGCGAACAGCTGGTTTTGCCCAATACATACACTGCAGCAACTTTGAGATAAAACTCAGAAAAAGAAAACAGTACATTCATTAATTTCACCTGGATAAAAAAACGCATTATCAGCATGCCTTCTGAAACTTAAAGGACCTCAACTTACTATGCCGTCATGCAGGCACTGAAGAGGCCTCCAGGAAGCTTCACATTCATGATGAACATGTGGAAAAGAGAAATAATGCTGATTTGTTTTGTTCTTCTTGCTCATGTAGTTTGTTAAATGCATATTAACTATTTAGCAGAAAGAGTTAGTTGAGCTATGTTAATGTATGTGTTCAACATTGACACATTCTGTGAACTTGGGAAGGATCTTGTTGCCTTTGATTTACAGTCAGTTTTAACCTCTTAGTAGGGAAGTGTGTGTGGATTTAGAATCTTCTGACAGGTGTGTGTTTCACTTGTAATAGTCGGAATTTCCCTCACAAAGCTTTTACAATGGGGTGCTCTATGATCCACAACCTTATCTGATAAAGTAAACTTGGTTCCAGTTTTTACTGTAGTCAAAAAGTGTTGTGTTGCCCAGTGCTTTAACACACAAGTATAGATTATACATTTTACAGAGGACAATTACAGAACCATCAAAGTGTCAGATCTCCAGTGAAAACCTGCCAACAAAGGTTTGTTAGATCAGAACAAACTTTTGATCAGATTGTTGTCCCTGTGATTTTTCAATATAAACTGGAAAAGGTACAAAAACACCACTAATCTAAGTGACTATATAAATGTATGAAATTGTGGACCCTGCACAGCATTTAAAAAGCTTTTGTTTTTAATTGGTAAGCTTTTGGGTTCATATGTCAAACTCGGTAGACGGAACAAGATTGCATCAACAGATACTTTTTCAGCTTTGTTTGGGTATTTTTGCCACCTGCCTTTGTTTTTTTTTTTACACCATTTTGATATGCCTAAGAATAAACTATGCAACAAAAAACTATGGCTTTGAGTAGCTCCTAACTGCAGTAAAATGATGACAGATGGTAGCTACAGACTGTAAATAGTTCTGCTTTATGGATTTGTGCACAAATGCCACCATTATTTGGCCTTATTTTAAGAGGAACCATGATTTATCAGATACCATGGCACAGTATTTGTGTTTATCCCACGATCCATGAAAAGGTGGGATATCTGGGACATACCACATAATGGTTGGCTCTAAGCTGATTCTAATCAGGTGCATGAAGAACAGGTTAGACAGACTTTTATTAAAGTGCAATGACTCAACAATTTTGATCTATAATAAGAACATCACTGATCTTCCAAGGTTTACTTTATTATTCACAAACTGAGTTTTACTATTTGAAAGCTGAATGTAATCCGTTGAAATATCGAGACTATCAAATCTCCAGATGGTGAAAAATTCAGTGAAAACTCAGTAACAAATTTGAGTGAGCTGAGCCGTACCTCGTATATATAAAAAATGAACTGGCAGAGCTTGGGAATATCCAGGAATATGAGGTAAGACATTCTGATGTGCTGATCTTGCTCACATGCTTGTGAACAACAACATATCAGACGTGCCTTTCATGAGACCTCTCTTGCACGAATGAACTTGACTTTTATGAGGAAAGTCAGGAGCTGTGGTGGCACACAGACATGACTGAGCAGACTGTGAATGATTTCCCTTTTTTTTCAACCACTCAGCATTCTTCAGTGAACAAAACGAACCAGACTACAATCAATGTGTGTTATACAATCTTCATATGAGCCTTGTGTCTCCGAAATGACCTATGTGATTGTAAAGTACGTAAAACTGGAAGGATTTGCGTAATCTTTGTCTTTAAACACAGAGGAGTGAGGAACTGTTACATAAGAAGTCAGTAATAGCTTTTGCTGGTTAAAAAACATATAGGTGGAAGAAACATAATTAATCGTAACAAATAAATAAAATAAAAATCACACAAAAATGAATCCTCAATGTTCTCGGATATCATTAAAATCTTTGAAAAAGCAGTAAAATAACAGATATTTTATAAATGGAACTCCAGACTCATTAGAGCCAAGATTTACATCATTATGGCTATTTAAGACACTAAATACAAAGCAGCTGCTATAGAAAAAAGTTTTTTTTTTTTAACTTAACTTTTTAAGTAGCCCTTGTGTCTCCTTCATCTTCTCCAGTTTCTTCATATTTAGTCCACAAGTGAGATTAGTTTCAGTTTTTCAGTAGTGACTGCAATGATGCCATGAGGTGTGAGTTTTCTCTTCTTGAAACCGAAACCCATTAATCATCCAGTGTTTCATCAATTAGGCAGAAGTCCTTAATGACTCATCAAAGAAGGCCATATGGTTGTGTGCCACCAGAGGTGTGTTTTCCCCGAAAACAGCCTCTGTGAAGTTGGGTCGTTTCCATGCGTAGACCATACTGTTAAGGAAACCTTGGAGGGACACGGTGGCAGCCTGAAATGAATAAAGCAACACTGTAACCTTCAGCCTCCTAATTTCAAGCCAGACCTTGCCCTCCTGAAACATACCTGGACCATATAAAGGCCAAATAAACTACGCTGCTCGATTTTTGTCCAGATCATGAGCGTAGACAGTAAAATGAGGAAAAGAGCTTCAACAGAAAAGAGCATCAGACATCAGTGTCATGCTGATCAAAGTCAATTCTTTTTAAATGTGAGTATGATCGGGTGTGTGAATACCTGGTGTCCAACAGATTATAATGACCATCACCATATTCCGCGCTGTGGAAATCACTTTTTTGACTCGCCTTGTTGAACGTCCATCTCCCTCCACAGGAAAAAGCCTGTCGTGCTCATGCCTTGCATACCACTTCCCAACCTTGTAGTAAATAACCTTAAACAAAAAGGAATAATTACATTCATCTTTCAAAATAATCAGATTTGTTTTGACAACTGTATTTTTTTCACCCGCGACCCCATGAGGGAATAAGCGGTATTGATAATGGATGGATGGATGGATAGTATTTTTTTCACTACTCACAGAGCAGGATAACATCACTGGTATCACTACTAAGAAGAGGAAAAGTCGGATGAAGGTGTCATGGATTATCTCCTAAAAGGAAAATATATAAATAAATATATATATATATATATATACATACAGAGAGAGAGTGAGAGAGAGAAAGACAGACGGAGAGAAAGAGATTTATAGTGATATACATATACATAATGTATATACGTATATTGCATGAAAACAATAAAAAAGTGTAATGATGCGCTTTAATTGCTGATTTTAATGGTCCAACTGATTACAGTCATAGAAACATTTCTGTTAAATAAATTAAAATATTATTCAAATATAGTCAAGATGAAAGCAAATTACATTAGACTCACAGTTTTTGAGCAGGGATCCCTCCAGACATGCAGGAACAAAATACAGCTGCAAAGAAAAAAAGAAAAATCAAAGAGATAAAAAAAAAAAACAATAAAATCAGGCAAACAGGCCTGTTTCATTACTGCGATGTCTGGCATTTGGGGGAGGGTGGACTGGATTGTGGACTTGCTGTTCTCACCTGGTGCAGTAAGTACTTTCATTCTGGGCAAGTGGGATGCCACCCATTGGAATCACCATGGCAGTTGTTATTAAAGGAGTGAGCACATAGGTTAAGTAAATTGCCAGTGGGATAAGCCTATGTTATTGGACAAATGGGGACAGATTTAAAATGATGGAATCATTGGTTAATTCAATGAGCTAACATAAGGTTCAGAAACTCACCAGACAACACCATAGACAGGTAAAGTTACTATTTTCCCTCTGCAGTGACTCTGTAAATCAATACAGGAATGCGCATAAGCTTACAGTCAATTTGTGACTCATTTAATAATAAATTACAAGTTCATTTCTTACCTGCCCATCCTCATCGTTTGCTGCTCTTTCCCTCCAGCCTTGGATAGCAGTCTTCGACTTCCAGGCGTAAACAACCACCAGTAAAAATGATATGAAATAAAATGTCTGGAAATGAAGACACAATGTGACAATTTGCATTATTAAGGTAACTCAATTACACCTGCCAGACTTACATTTGCACATTGGAAAAATAACACTTTGTTTAAAGGGTTAACTTTAGGTTTAGGTCTGCTGAGAGGTTCAGAGAAAGTTCAGACATTTTCTCTGATGAAGACAATCTTTGCGGTTCTTTATGAAAAAGTTTTCATTTGTTTGATTTAGATAAGATTGTAACTTGCTGTAATGTAGTAAAACGAGTCCAACTCAAAATTGAGAAATTCAAAGTTCAACAGTTAATTTTGTCTGGACAAAACTTTACAAATCTTTGTTAAACATCTGTTTCTGATTAACCTACCTTCTTAATACATTTTCAGTTACTTTGTCAGTAAGCAGTATGCCTTGTAAAATTATTTTTACCAAATTTTGGTCACTATATTTAAGTGGTATGCGTAGCTTCAAGGGGCATTTAGAGAAAGACGTGAAAAATGTGCAGCCTCCTCTATGAGTCTAGGTCAGGGGTAGGGAACTCCGGCCTCCAGAGCCGCTGTCCTGCAGATTTTATATGTTTCAGATAATTCAGATAAAATCTGATCTCTTCTAAAGGTGCTTCAGCTCTGAACAGGACTTTGTGTTGATGTGAATCAGGTGTGTAGAAGCAGGGAAACCACTAAAAACCTGCAGGACAGCGGCTCTCCAGGCCTGGAGTTGCCAACCCCTGGTCTAGGTAAACAATAATAAGGTCCTATCGTAACTAAAGGCATGTCATGACTAAAACTGTTCAAAGCTTTACTTTATAGATGCTATAAATGAACACATTTTGAATGAGCTCATGTCAAAGATGACTCAGGCAAAAGAAAATTAACAATCGTGCAAATGGATTTAAATATGATCTCTTCCGTAAAGTTACTATACGAAAGAAAGTCCCCAATTTCGAGTGGGTCTAAAATCCACATTAAATCCCCTTTTCAATACACCATATTTTTTCTGGCATACTGAGAATTTACTGGTGGCACGTGTCTCAGTCAGTGACAGGTCCTCACCAGTGACAGAGGCAGCAGGTACTGGCAGATTATCACGCTCCTGTCCATTTGAAATTTGTTCATGATACTCGTGGACATCAGGACCAGAGCGGCCAACAGGTCTGCCAGAGCAAGCTGCACCAGTAGGTGTACCTGTAAACACACACACACACACACCGTAAAAGCTGTGCAATTGGTCAATAGATGTACAAGAACTTTTGTGGCTCAGAAAAAAGAAAAAGAAAAAAACATTCCAAACTTAGACAATAAGACCACGCATTGGCAAAATGAAAAGCATTTAAAAAATCAAGAATTTGTAGCACATTCAAATGAACATCTGGACTCACTTGCTCCCTTATATTTCTCCATCTCAAGATGGAAACTACCAGGACCGAAAAACTCCCAACTACACTAGAAAAAGCAAACAAACAAACAGTTAAATATAACAAAACAGAATCATTCATACAAATGTGTTCATTAAGTTTTGAACTTTAAAAGACTTCAAATCAGTTTTCAATTGAAAATAGTGAAAAATGTTGACAAAGATTAAAATCAAAACTAGATGTACGAACACATTGCAGTTAAAAGAAAATAAAGATCTTAGAAACATCTCAAATATGAATGGAAACTACACGACATAGCTAAACTATTAGCGCAGTGTATAAATCAAAGGATTTGGTTCTGGTGGTTTGGTCACACACCAACACAGTTATAAAGGCACAGGATTGAGCATTGTGCTGATGTTCACAGGGCTGTGAGTCACAGGTCTAAGTGCATTGTACACTGTCTGAACTTCATAAACATTAAAATAAACCTTGAACTCATACTGAAGCTGGTCAAATCTACAATAAAACTAACACTGACAAGCAATAACAACTTAAGTAAAATAGCCAATTAACCTGGAATTAAGCTAAATTGAAAGCAAAAATTAAATCCATAATGAAAATTAAGACTTATGAAAAAAACTGAAACCATGAGCATTACAACTCTGTGTGCAGAGCTAAACATGCCATTTGTTTTTATTGCAGAGCTTTTGCGAACAAGGCAGACACCTCTGCTTTCAAATAACTTAATCTCTGACATGGGAAAACTGTATAAAAACCATAAAATGGCCCTCATGGTAAATCATACCCTTGCTTTGCCGTCTTTGATATGACTGGCACAAAGTATTTTTCAATTGGGAGCATTTTGACAAAAACATGATGGAAAAAAACCTTTAGAAATAAGCTACAACTTCATGTTATGAATATTATACAAGAACTTTATGCAAGAACGCTGATGGAATTCAAAGAAAAACCCGCCTGCGCTTCCTACTGCATGTTGCCCTGCTGGTTTAGCAGTGTCCCACCGAAAAAACAATAGATTTGTCATAATGAACTTACTATACAGTTTTTTCATGCATACAAATTATCTTTAAATGAGAAAGTACATTACCTGAGAATAAGTAATACTATGTATACGTCAGAGAGGATATCAATCTGAAAAACATAATTCAAAAAGGTTATTGTGAGATCTGTCCTCTCCTTGTAGGCTACAATTAATTCAGTAAGATTAATACATTTATAACTTAAAGCCTACCTGATTTCCACTTAGTATCCCATTAATATCCATGTTGATAATCACTAAATCCAAAAGACAGATTTAGAACGTGCACTCTTAAATAGCATGTACCCATTACAGGCCTTAGTGAAAGTATGCTTACCTGTGAAAGCACACCTTTATAAAACATTCACACTATCACGTGCTGCTGTTTTGACTCCACCTGCTCTGAGTGGGTGAGGTGTTGGCAGCTCAGAATGGCAATCCCCACGTGGAACAATCCCCCAATATTCCTCGGTATGCATTTTCTCTGGAATTTTTGGGCTTTAAATCTCTCCTGGTAATTCCAAAGAGAGAAAAAATAAAATAAAAAATACAAACTGTTAATGCTTTCCCTGGCTGCTCATAGCTCTAATATCCTGTCATGGAGGACCGTATTGTGATCTGTGTAGACTTCAAGCAACAAGTCAAGTCGGTGTATTAAAATCTGTAGATACATTTTTATATTTAGAAAAAACTGATCATAAGTACAGGTGATCATTGTGCTTCTCACCAGCTCCAGGAGATCTGATCATGTGAGGACATCTAGTGGTAGACATAGAGACTCAACCGTAACAGGTAGAAGACATTTAAAAAAAAAATTTTTTTCCAAATTGTTTATCAGTGTTGTTTTGAGATGGAAAAACGGCGATACGAGTAAAATTAAACTGATATGTTGACAGAAATTGTACGCAGCAGTCTTTGTGAGCCGTTTTTTCCAAAGTGTCGCTACTGTGTTAGTGTCGATAAAGTTTATTCAAACGATGACGTCATGTCTTCCACGTTGGCCCGGACGTGGCAGTCAGTCGGCAGTGCTCGTCCTGTGTGGAAATCCTAAGAGTGAAATATTTCACTTTGCCCACGTCTCGTCTGATATCGGTTATTATATTACTTGTACAACTTAAAATAAACGCAGTCAGTTATGGGGCTCACCATTTCGTCCATCTTCGGTCGGCTCTTCGGCAAAAAGCAAATGAGGATCTTAATGGGTGAGAAAAACTTGTTTGGCTAACGGCGCTTAGCGTCGCGTACTGGACAGATTTTAGGGGTATTTACGTAAGCTAACTGCTATATACCGACAGATAGGCTGTCCATCATTTTAACTCGGAAGGTTAACAATTGAATATTTTCCCAAAAATCGTTTTTATCGGTGTTTTCTTCTACGTTTGGCAACGAAGACCTTAAACAAGACCACTTCCTTTGGTCAAAGCATTTAAAAAAAAATCTAACTAACTGCCTCAAAGGAAGCAAAGACCCCGAAAAAATAGCCTTCAATTTGTCTGTGTGTTGTCTCTACGGGGTGTCATAGGTGTTGGCTGTGTCTGAGCAGACGGGAACTTGATTCAGGCCTGGTTGTCATGAACCAGTTAACACACCACTTTAGTTAGCTACGAACATATTTCTGCTTACTTTTGAACTTTTATGGAGAAAGATGTGAATTAACATTCCCTGTGGACAATTACACCATGCCTCACCTGTATGACGATGATAACTTTTGTTTTTGGAATTTATTTCTTAAGCCAATGACAGCTGGTGGCATTTCATTGCTTTACTGTTCCCTTTCCAAACATAAATGTTGACTTTGACCACTTTTCTCCTGCCTGCAGTTGGGCTGGACGCTGCTGGAAAAACCACTATCTTGTACAAGCTGAAGCTCGGTGAAATTGTAACCACCATCCCAACCATTGGTGAGTAATCCGCTCTGCACTCATTTTCCTCCTACAAAAGTTTGTTCTTTGAGGATGGTGTTTTGCTGGCGGCATCTTTAAGAGCTTTGTGCTTTCTCTCTCCCCTGGGAAGGTTTCAACGTGGAGACCGTAGAATATAAGAATATCAGCTTCACCGTTTGGGATGTGGGTGGCCAGGACAAGATCAGACCTCTGTGGAGGCATTACTTCCAGAATACACAGGTACGGATGTGACTGTTCCTGCTTTGAATAACAAAGACAGCCCCATGCGTGTGTATAAAGACAAAGGAGTGGTTCACAGCTCAATAGCACGCTAGTATTGAGAAGACAAAGTTTAAAAAATAAATACATTTAAAAAAAACTCTTCAGAAATACTTTCTCTTTTTGATATTCCATCATATTGAACAGCCAGTGTGCCTTTATTTCCTGGCTAGTTTGTCAACATTTGATAGTTATTTCTTGACGGATATCACAACAATGCTTTTCTTCCCCAATTTAGGGCCTCATCTTTGTAGTGGACAGTAATGACAGAGAAAGAGTGACTGAATCTGCAGAAGAGCTCTCAAAGATGGTATGTATTTCATAGGTCCAGCTCCTTATGAGTGTCAATATTAGCTTTGCAGTTACGGGCCTCTCCATTAGATGTGACTTTGGAATAGGACCTGTTTAGAATTGCTCTGGTGATAGAAAACATCAGTGACAGGTGAGTCAGAGGGACCCATGCATGTCTCACTCAATGCTGGAGCATTGACTTTTCTGTGTTTTGGCCCCTCAATCCCTTAGCATGAAATAAGATGAAAGCATTTCCATGTTTATTGGTGCATTCCATGTAAACATTTAGTATAAACAAATATGATGGAGGATATTCTTCAAATTGGGATATCGTATTTAAAAGTTCTGATGTAACTTAAATTTTATGCAAACATGTATTGTGTTTACCAGTTAATGTAAGAAAAACAATAAGTAAACAGTTGCAAGATAAGGGCCTTAAAGGAAGGGCTTGACCAGCTAGGATTTATTGATTTATTGGTATTCATGGTTTGGTTTGCAAAATGCTCCAAGCCCCCGTCTGCTGGAAGTGGGATAGTTTGAAATGGTGTCAATACAGCAGTGAGACGGTGTGCAGGATCCCCCAGATGTTGAAAGCTTTGGGTATTTGCTCAGTTCCTCTGAACCAACCACACAGTCCTTCTTAATCATCATGGTGTAACAGTGTTGTGTCGATGACAAAGCCCCCCCGAAACTGAAGCAAATCCTTTAAAAATGTCTCCATCTGAAACTTTTCAAATATTCACCTGAAGGCATTTCCTGGCCATATGAACTCAATTTAAAATGAAATCACCACAATTAAAACTTAGTTTAATTAAAATGTCAGGTGTTTGAATATTGATAGCAAAACTGTGACGGATTGCTTATCTCAGATCTTCTCCATCAGCTGAGACTCAACAAAAGGCTTTTTACTCTTTTGTTTTTTTTTTCCTGAAGGAAAAAACTGATTAAAGGGCCTTTGATCATTAACATTAATCCTTTACAGAGTGATTTCATACAAAACGCTTTGACCTGTGCCTGGCACATTAAACACAGCTGACGTGGAACTTCTATTTACAAGGAAGAAAGATCCAGAAATTCCTCCACAGTAACTGGAAACACTTGTTTGGGGTCATCAACGCCAAAAGATGTTCAGCTGGTTACAAAATCTAATAAGTCATTGCCATGCGATACGTCTGATATGGACACAGCTGTAAGTGGTGCTATTTTAAGCTCCACATGTGATGAATTTTTCATTCGAAATAAAATGTTTCTAAAGTGACGAAAAAAATCTGGATGCCAAAAAAACAAGACAACTTTTATTTGTCTGATTACAGAAAGCTTAGGTCTGTGTGGCGGTATTATTGACTGATAATGTCATGGTCCATTCTGTCTATTACACATGCTGTAACCTTGAAGTTTAGTCAGCCAGCAGAAGATTAAGAAATTTGGATTTTGGCTTCTCAGACGTCCTTGCATAGTACTTAAAGACATACTTAATATCTTCAGACGATTTGAAAGTTTAATTTTTTTTTCCCTTTTAGTTGCTATTTCCCTGCATCCACAGTATGCACCCCTCACCCATTCCCTGTCTTTTCTGTAGTTACAAGAGGATGAGCTGAAAGATGCCGTTTTGCTGGTGTTTGCTAACAAACAAGACCTCCCTAATGCCCTGTCAGTCAGCGAGCTGACCGAAAGACTTGGCCTACAAGCACTTCGCAACAAAACTGTGAGTTCTCTGAGTAGAGTTGTATTCCTCTCTGCTTGGCCCAGAGCTGCTGGCCGCGTGCTGACCTTTGGGCCTCTGGGCCGTCTCTCTCCACAGTGGCACATAGAGTCGACCTGCGCCACCCAGGGGACCGGGCTGTACGAAGGACTGGACTGGCTATCCAAAGAGTTGTCTAAGAACTAATGAAGGGTCGGTGGAACACAGGAGAGAGACTGAACACCAGGGGTCAGGAGGAGAGGCACAGACATTGAATCCAGAAACATTCGGTCCACCAGCATGGAAGTTCAGACGAGTGAACAGGGCTGACGTATAATCAACTACCCATGCTAAGCTGTCTTCTTTTCTTCTATAATCAGTAGTGCTACTTTATCTGTTGACATAGTCTGTTTTTCTTCCTTCGCCTTATATTTACACTCTTAGTTTTATGACTGGTTAGCTTTTTGTTTCTTTGCGATTGACAGAAAAGATGTATGGATTTATGGTTGGACTTCTATAAAGCCTTCATGAGCCCCTTTGGGGATACACTAGTAGAACCTTAGAGGTTTTGTGAAAGACTGCTTGCCACAAGCTGTGGATATTCGGCTCCCTCAGAGAGCTGACTCTGCACTCCTCTCTGCCATGCTCTCATTCCTGTGCCAGCTTGTTTTTGTGAAGGCCGGTGGAGTGAGCTGGAGAAGGACTGCAGGGATTTTAGATTGCAGTGTGAACTCGAATGACTCCAAAAAGGACCTCCTGGTCTCTTTTTGCACAAATCTCCACAACATTCCTCATCACTTTATAAGGTCATGTTCCTGCTAAAGACGCTTTTGCGTCTTTGTCGTGTCGGAAGATGAAATTATGCAGTAAGTCTGTTTGTTTTTTGCTCCGTGCTGCAGCAGAACCACACCACTGTGAGCATAGATTGCTTCTTCACAAATTGCCTTCCTTATCGAAGTAGAAATTTTCTGTAATTTCTTTTTTTCTTTTTGACTGACAACTGAATCAAGTTTTTTTTTCTCTCTCCGAGTAATAATTGATTCTGTGATTTAGCCTAAAAGGCAGAAGTTTAATTTCCAGTCTTGCCACATGGCCGATGGTATTGCTACATACTTTTTTTTTTCTTTTTAAATGTTTTGTTGGTGCTTTTTTCAGCAGCGTGCATCACTCTATAATAATTGTTCCACTCTGTGCAAGAAGCATAACAAACCTTTCCTTTCTGTTTTGGGTTTACATTCCAACTTGTCTACAGAAATATTTGCAGATAATGTTTTAAGCAAAAAATCTGGGGGAAAAAATAAAGTCAGTGTTAAAAGATATTTTCGATTCTGCTTATTGTCTCACAACACTAAAATCTCCAGTCTTTTAAGCATGAAATTTTGACTGATAAGAGGAATTGTGCCCCTACTAACTGTGTGTGTGTGTTGTGAAGTGATTGACAAAGACATAATTTACACAACACTCCAGTCTTTGGTTCCTGTGTTGTCAGTTTGATCCTGTATTTCACAAAGCTCACTGTGTGTCATACACACTATGACGTTAGCAACCCCCTCAAACTGTGCTGAATGACTGGACCTATGGAAAATGAATTCTCGTTTGGGGCATCTGAAAGGGATCCATGTTTGAAATGTCTGCAAAAATATTGAATTATTTTGGAAAACATAATTCTAAAAACTGACCTCAACCAAGTGAAACTGCAAGAAGCCAACACGACCCCCTTTAAGCTCTTTGTTAGTTTTAGTTTAGCCGATTATAGAAATGAAGAAACCAAACTCCAAATAATTTTCTAAGACGTAATACACCAAGTTTTTAATGCAGTGGATCACAGTGGTTGGTTCTGATGTTCCAACACTAAAAGTTTCTCCATCATTTGTCCACATTTCATTGACTGACAGAATAAAGGAAATAAGATACTGGAGTTAAGAGCATGTCTAAAATCTTTTCAGATGTCGATGAGCTTGTTCATTAAATTACATTTATTTTGCCGGTGAATAGCCTGACTCTTCTGAGTTCAGATCTGGTGGGGTGGAGCTAAAGGTGTAATCACCTCATCGTCCCATCGTTGCTAAGCTGTTTTCGGTGCTGTTCTCCAGGCGGTGATTTATCCAGAGCCTCTGCAGACGTGAGGCGAGGCATTACATTTCAGCACACGAGCTTATGACATGAGACTAGTTTTCTGTCGCACTTTGTTCTGGACTGTGAAATTCTGGAGATGTAAAAACGGTAGAATCTTTCTAAAGTCTGGCCTTTTCATGAAAACACTTCATAGTGGTTTTAAAAAGCTGCTGTCATTTACTGATGGCAATCAATTTCTCAGAGTCGCACAGTAACATTCTCAGGTAAATCAAAGTCTCTGCTGGTGGGAGGTAATGAGGACACCCCCCAGTTGTAAGGGGATAAGCATTAGATAATTGGCTTGCTATGATGCATGAGTGTGTGTTGTTATGTATTTATGACAGCTAATCGGGCTTAGTAAAGCTGGGTTATCACTCAGTTATGTTAGTGTGAACAACGCAGAGGGTCAACATGTAGGAGCATGTGTGTTCTGCTGGATTGGGCAGCTTTTGACTTCACATTTCCATTGTTTTGTCGCTTTAACCAACATTAAATGGGATTAACAGCATCACTGTCCAACAAACTCAAAAAGGTAAGTCTTAGGTTGTACTGCACTACGTGGAATGTTTCAAAGTATGTTGACTGCATGCTGATTACTGTGCGTTCACATGTCTTTGTGCTGTTCAGAGTAAATGTACCTGCAGCAGATCCTAAAACTGCTGCAGCTGCAAACTCAATAATAATCAAATTCAGCAAGTTGCAAGAGGGTGACATGAGGCTGCATGTTAGGGGACCTCCAAGGCTAACTTTGGGGTGGTTTTGCCCGTGCAGGATGATGCCAAGCTTCACATCCCATATTTCAGTTCCGCGGCCCGCCTATTCCCAGGCCAGGGAGAACCTTGTGAAAGCTATCCCACCCAAGCTCCTCTGCCTTCTGGCATGTGGAGGAGTCGACTGTCGCTATGAGGGACCAGATTGCTGGAAGTTAAACCAACAAGTCATTCGAGGCCTTTTCTCCTCCTGGTGAGAAACTGAAATCGTGTGAGCCACAGTTGAGAAAAGAAGGTGAGATTCACTCATATATTTCTAATCATCACAGGGTGACGGATGACATCATTGCCATGGCACGACCATCCAACCATTTGATCAACAAGTACAACATCATAGATCAGTTTCAAAGGTAATGACTCCTCTGAATTATTCTCACGTATTAATCTGCATTCTGAGGACATCACTGATGCAATGCATTCTAAATCCCTGCCGTTAAATGGAAACTGTTGAGAATTGTAAAACATTGTGAGGAAAAGCAGCTGTTGTTGAGGATTACAGAATCAACCTGCAACCTGCAGAGAAACCTGCAGAGAAACACTGAAAGTCTCAGAAAGGTTAGATCAGATGACCTCTATGTTCCACATAGACTATCTGCAGCACTCAGCAGTATTTCTGACTACTAGCAAGCATAAATATGAAATCGGTAAGCTAAGAAAGAATCAGTTAAGGCTAGGTGGAACACAGCAGAAGCAGGAACTGCTGCATTCAGTGAACTGTAAGAAAGAGAGAGAAGCTTCCTCATTTTTTCCTGATCTAAAGGGATCTTACAGCAGAGGCCACTGTTCCAGCATCATTTTAAATTCATGATAGCTTTTGTACAATTTTGGGGTACATGGATAGATTTTTCTGAGCTTAAAGAGTTCTGAAAAGGGACTTTGAAAACAAAGAGGCCACAAGTCTAAATGAAAAACACAAACCTTACACCAGTTGAGTAAAATGAGGCTCAGGCATGTCATGGCTTTGATTCTGGTAAATTATCATCACTGTTAAAGCTCTCAAATATTGTTATGATATAATGAATTTGAGACACAAACACCAAGGGTCAGGTATTGTCTTTTGTCCCAGGTTAAACATCCGATCGGTCATCAATATGCAGCTGCCGGGGGAGCATGCTCACTGTGGACCCCCTCTGGACCTTCAGAGCGGTTTCACATACTCTCCACAGATCTTTATGGACAATGACAGTAAGATCTTATTATACTGAGAATTTGATTTCATATAAAATAAAAAAAATAAAAAAGATTAAACCAGAATTAATTTAACTTTTTTGTTGATTTTGTGAGTGAACATTACACTGGAACTGTTGGGATTTGTGTCAGTAGGGCAACCAGTAATTATCAGGTGGATTATATATGTGTGCTGCTCTGGACCTCTCACACAGTGTCCCGTAACTCATCTAAATCAATATGATACACTCATATTTACCAACATTTCTTTGCAGTTTACTTCTATAATTTTGGGATGCCCGATTTTGGAGTGTCGTCTCTTGTGGGGATCATTGATGGGGTGAAGGTTCTCGCCTTTGCGGCAAATGAGGGACGTGTGGCTGTCCACTGCCACGCGGGCCTGGGCAGGACAGGTGAGGCGATCTCCAACAGGCTCAGCTTCCACACCCGCTGGCCGTGTCTTACCGCCGTGGCCTTGTGGCTCTGCAGGGGTGCTGATAGCCTGTTACCTGATCTACACCCTGCGCATCAGCCCCAGCGAGGCCGTGCACTACGTGCGCATCAAGCGGCCGCGCTCCATCCAAACGCGGGCGCAGATCAGCCAGGTCTTCGACTTTGCTCGCCTGCTTGCCACCCAGCTGGTTCAGTATCCAGACCTCAGCTTGCGGCACGGGGCCCCTTTCACCCTGCAGCACTACCTAAACCGCCAGGCCCTGCTTTTGCACGGCCAGGAGGCACGCAAGCTCAGACACACCCCCAAGGTCTGGACTCAGTCGTCAATCTTTTAAGGCTGACACACCTCTGTAGTGTAGGATACTGAGCCTTTTTTCCCCCTTTCTGACCTCTTCTGATTAGGTGGTATACCTCCTGTGTGTGCGTCTCTCCTGCCTGGCTCTGGGCCTCCCCTCTCCCCCAGAAGTCCACGTTGAGTTGGACAAGAGGTCAGCGCTCAGGACACTGGGCAGGACCGTGAAAGAGACTCTGGTGTCCAAACAATATCTGCCCCTGCTGAACGAGGGCCGTAAGGTCTCGTGGGCAAGATCGTTGTCGGTGTCCTCCTGGGACGAGCCGCTGGGGTTCTTTGAGAGGAAGCGGGAGGTGTTGCTGGACAAACGGAGCTACAGCGAATCCGACCTCAGCAAGATGACAGTAAACGAGGTAAAATCTCGCAGCCTGCCTAAAGAATTTTTTTCCTTCTTGAGTCTAAATCGTTCTGCAGGGGGTTTTATCTCATGTTGATGTATTTTGCCCGCAAGGATGTTGAACTGAGTCCATACTGCAGAGCAGCACTTGGGAATGAGAAACACTGGTGCGTGCAGGATCTGATACGAGCCGATCTGACATCTGCTAGTCCCGTCTGCGGCACACTTTCATCAGGTGACCAGACAACAAAAAAGGAGTCTCATATATCAAACATCCCCCTGTCTAATATGAGAACAAGCAGCAGCTGTGGTAAAATGACAAAGTGCGGCACCATAAAGTCCCTTCCCAAATACAGCTCCAACCTGGAGGTGAGCAGCAGCTACCGTGAAAAAAAAAAAACACCTCGGAAAATTTGGTGTACATGCTTCAAACTTTTTTTTACCTATGTTTCAAAGCTGTGTAGAAATATGCGTAATCCTGGTCCAACATCAATGGCCCGCCCTGTTGCAAAGGCAATGGCAGAATACGGTCCTCCGGGAGACACCATTCTGCAGAGGTCGGCGCTTCTGCAGGTAAATTATATTACAAAATCAGTGCATCTTTTATCACTTTGACCTCTCAGAATCCATTGTGCCATCCATGCTATCAACAGGAGGAACTGAATAGCAGTGACTGTGGCTGGGCTTTGTTGGTCACAGAGTCCGATCCTCACGTCCTCTGCTGTCTCTTGTGGACTTGGCTGGAGAAACTGAGGGTCAGTGGCATCATCAGTATTGGCTGTAACACTAAATCATACCTTAAACTAAATAACTCAGAATTCCACGATAATAAAAACTGAAAACAACTCTCTCAATATAATCCACTCGTTCCACTCTTGTCCAGGACCCAGTTCTGAGTCCTGAGGATGTGGAGAAGTTGAGCATTGTGGGAAGCAACAGGAAGCCTCTAAGTGTTCTCAAAAAGGTACGGTCAAAGTGATGCACTCATTTATATGTTATTTGCCGATTTTTTTCATAAATTACTGAATACTTTCAATAAGGTACAAAATAAAAGACAGACATGGCTGTTTCCGTCATTTCAGCCACAGAGACACACCATCTTCTGTCTGCTGAGCTGTGTGAGCTCCGTGACCAGTCTGTGTCCGCACAGAGAGGATTCTGTGCTCCAAAGGCTGATGTCTGCACTCACACGGGTAAGGGCATGTGAAGATACAGAGGATAAAGCATCCATGCCCAAATTACCCCAAATACACACGGTTTAAGCTTCATTATGATTTCATCTTCCATCAACAGCGCCCCCAAGAGGACATGACAAGCCTCGTAGCACTGATGAGAGTCCTGAAAGCCAGCTTGAGAGAAACCTACCAAAGTTACAGTGACCTCACCAGGGCCTGCAGCACCAGTGCAACTCTTTGAAGAGTCAAGTCCAAATCAAAAATGACAAAAAAGACTACAACTGAAAGAGATTTCTTTCTTTCTTTCTTTCTGTCTTTCTTTTTTTATTGCATCTGAAGCATCTGAGTGTGCGCTAATCAAAAAGCACTATAGATCTCCCCTCTGTGGAGACATTTTGGCTTGTAATTGTAGAATAAGAAGGCATGTATCAAATAAATAATGCTTAAATACAGCTGATTCAATTGTGAGCTCCAGGATTTGTTAGGTGTTGATTTCTCCTTTGGGTGAGACATCCATCAGAAAAAAGTCAACAACTTTGATCACTCCATCTTATTTGGAAATGCCTTTATTACTCTTCCCAGATTGACTGGGAGCACAATAAATTTTCTGATACAATTAGAGTTGTTTTCACCTTGCATTAACGTACACCTGAAAGCTCCAGGCCAGCAAACTTTCTGCTCCAACTAAGATGCGCTTACTCACTAATCATCAACCAAATATGCAAGTTTCATCAGAAGCAGCTACTTACATAATTCTTATGGAGGGAGTGAGGGTACATGATGTGAGTGATTGATAGCATCTAAACAACAATTATCTCAAAGTTGCTATTGCTAAAGGCCAATCTACAAGCTGTTGGATTGCATCAAGACACACTTTACTCCATATGAACAGGTGGCACAAAGTCTTTAGAGGATGCTAAAATGGCTATTTTTTCTTCAGACTTCCACCCTTTTTGTAAACCAAAAGTTTAAAAATCACTCATAGGTCCGTGCATCTTAGGTGGACGCTTAGAATGTGATAGCAAAAACATGTTGACTGTTACATTTTGGTTAATTATTGTTTTGAACTACCTCTGGTGCCCAGGTTAAACCCAAACACTATGCCCATAGTTTGACCCCTGGTTGGTCTCAGCCTCACTGACCTTATAAATCATTTACAAGACCTTCATAATGCATTGTATGTGTTCTCAACTATGAGAATCCGGCACGGTTTATCCACAAATTCATACTCAACACACACTGAACGTGCTTATCGAAGAGTCATCTCCATGACAATGTTACCATAGTGACACTGACAGGAGCTTAACAATCTGAGTTTGGGTTCAGCGCACATGCTGAGTTCTGGGGGCAAAGCCTGAAACCAACACTGGCAGCTGGATAGAAAACTTTATGAGGTAAAGGAAATTCTGTGTATTTCAAGTCAGTAAGGTAACTTAGAAGTTTGTACACTCGTAACAGACATCATTTAGTTTTGTTATAGGTCATTGTGCAGAGGTAGGGCATGTTAGCTGATTCCGATGAAGCACAGTACAGGTCTACAACTCTTTCTAAAAATCCAAATCTTCTTTGCGTCCATTTTCAGCTTTTTGTGACAGAGCTGAGTTGTTTTGTGTGTGACACATATGGGTGACATGCTGTACCCATCCAAATCTTTAACAAAAATCTGCATCTAGATTTCCAGCAGAAAGAAACAACAATTACACAATTCTGTGGATAGTTAAAAATGTCAAAGTCGCTGTTTCCTGTGAGGCTACTTTCCTGTTACTGTTTGATGCACTTCGCCTGAGTCAGAACCTGAGAGAACCAAATCTACAGAACTGGATGTTCATTCCTAATATCAAAATTATTTGAATATTTTTTATAGCCTCTTTTAAAACAAGTAATTGTAAAGGATTAGTAGTTTTAATTTGCCGGGTTAGGGCTAAAACAGCTGGCTAACTTTCCCCATGAGAGAACAACAAAGCTTATATAGTGTATGTTTAAGAGATTATAATTAATAATATTAAGAATTAATGTAATTTCTTTATGTATCTTTCTTTATTTTTTACTTGAAAATCCAATCAATGTTTCAAGGCAATGCCAAGTGTTGAACCTTGGGTTGGAACTTGGAGACCCCACAAGCCGAGGGGACCTATAGCTGCGTTTTACTGTAGCCCAGGGCCTAAGTATGCCCTGCCCGGACTCACAGGTAAAGACTAAATTAGCTATTTTTATCACTGCCCCATCATTGGGTTTAATAAGTAACATTGGACTGCTTTTGTTCTTTCATAAAGGTATTTCTCAGCATGATCCGACTAAATGCAAAGCACCAGTGTTCTCCTTCGGGGCACGTCATGAGGGCGCAAACAATAACTGCTCCCCTGGACCAAGATATTTAATTCCCTCCAACATTACCCGACAGGGCCGAGACGGCTCACCTGCATTCTCACTCCACGGCCGCCCAAAGCAGGCTGAGCACTTCAGAGCCCCTGGACCGGGTCAGCGAGGCCCCGTGAACACTTTAACAGATGTTCTTAAGAACACAAAAACTGTTGATTTTTGTTAAAATGCAGTTCATGTTGCTGGCTTTCTCACACAGCTGTTGTGTCTCAGGGCACTACTCCCCGGAGCGTTCAGGAAGGCTGACCTATCGCTCGGCTCCGGCTTATTCTCTGTGTGGGAGGGGCAGAGATGGAAGTGATAACCAGACGCCGGGTAAGGCAAATATTTGCTGTCAACTTTATCCATAAGCAGAGAAAAACATCAGACTCTCTACTAAGAAAACATGTCAATAAACTGTATTTTTTACTCCTTTTACAGGTCCAGCCACCTACACTCTGCCCCCTATGCTGGGGCCCAAAACTGTGATTGCAGCTTCAGCACCTTCTTACACACTCTGTAGCCGCAGCAAAACTGGGAGCTTCCATGAGGACCTAAAGAAGGTACATACGTTCATGCATATGTGTGTGTGCATACACATGCTGCATATACATCTTGATGTTGTTTTTCTCTCTTCCGCGGCTTTGGCTGAAGACTCCAGGACCAGCTGCATATGAGGCTGTCGATCCCTGTCTCTACAGGCAGAAACCCCCCCAGTACAGCATGGTGGGACGCCACTTTGCTCCTGATGAAACGAAAGAGAAACCAGGTCCCGGATCTCATTATCCTGAAAGAGTAAGTGAAATCTTATTTGACCAAAAGGTCTCAGGAATAAACTTTGTTGATTTACTTTATTACTTTTTCCATCCTAGGTGACTTTTACAAGAACAAAAGCACCGAGCTACACCTTTGGGCTGCGTCACTCCCAGTACATCGCACCCCTTATTTTGAATATGGATTGATGTGTTCTTGGTCAGTGATTAATACTTTTAAACTACAACAACTTCTCTAACACTCAGCGAAGGCGAGAAGTTTCTGGTTCCTTAAACAACCGTGCTTAAATAACTTCCCACTCTCGTTGATAAGATGTGTCTCTTTAATGGCCTTTATCAAGTTAACAAAGTATTTAAGGACTTTACTGAAGGCACTAACATTAGGTTTAGAAATCAAGTTAAACTGAAATCATTAGTAACCACAGAGTTTGGATCTTATCCCTCCTAAAGGGTTTGGAATGCATCAGAGTAACAATACAGCCGATTGACATTCTTACCATAAATAGTATATTTGTGAAAAAATAAAGCAAATATGAATGGAACTGCATAAGATGGTAGACATTGTTTAAAGTGTGCTAGAATAAAAAAAAAAAGGTGATGGTGTCATTTTTTGTTCTTAATGCACATGGGTACACTCTTTTTATTCTTATTTAGTGTAAAAGTCATTCAACTAGTAAGAGCTGTTCCTACAAAACAGCAGTGAAAATACAGAATGACTGCACTGAAAGACAATGATTAAGCTGAAAGGTAAAAGAAAAAAAAGAGGGAAATACATTGGATTTCCGCTGACTTATTCGAAAAGGCTGATATGTAATGTATATGTCAACTGAACAGGAAAGAACAAACATCACAGGTGAAGATAATTTCAACACAGAGATGAAGAGTTCTCACGAAAAAGGTAAAAAGTAAAAGGAATCAAGAACATTGATCTTAAATGTAGAACAGAGACAGACCGAAAAATTGGAAGGGATCAGAAAACAGCTGAAAATTTTATTGTGTAAAGAATGCAAAAGGAAAAGTGTAAAACTGAAATTGTGAAAGACAGCTGATTCATGTAAACATGACATGTCCCTGTGACCCGGATCATGACAATTGTTATTATGATGAAGATTCAAATTGAAAAAAAAAAGTATTTGTGAGGACAAGAAAAATCAAATTTAAAACACATTTGAAAATAAAAAATACGATTTTTTAAATGAAAAAAGACTTGAAAATAAAATGATGAAACAAGAAAACTGATAAAAGAAAATTAAAAATGAATTTACGTTTTTAAAAGTAAAATAAAAAATTACCCCAAAGAACTCACTTCAGTTTTAGAATGGCAGTCACCTATGTTGCGTCATTTGCGACCCCAAACTGGAAAAAAATAAGAAAGCCAGAGCATTATATGTATGTTTGCTCTAATTTCACCCAAAGCACATTTATTTAAGAAGTACTGTAGATTATTTTGCCTGATCAATACCTTCACACCCGTTTTAAAATTTAATGATGTTTCTTGCTTAATCTATGCTGAAAGAGATCAAACTTTTGAAGGATTTCCTGTAAATTTGAATGAGAACTAAAAATCAACAAAACGTAAATAATTAAAAAATATGTATAAAAAGATATATAAATTCTAAAGTCATCGCTGCAAACGTCCCGAAAAAACTGAAAAATTATTATTTTCCTTACTTGTCCAAATCAGTTAAAGTATATTGAATTAGTTGGACGCAGAGAAATGTACGAAAAATAGTCAAATCAATAAAAACAATAAAACCTTTTGACGCGAAAGCATTTAGAACCTTTCAGAATTTTAGTCAGGCAACCACAAGGACAACAAGTGGCAAGCGCATTGGTCCTACGAGCGTCTCCGTTGCATAGAAACAGAAATTTTATTTGGCATCGTACGTCTCTAGCGTATCAGTGTTTTAGTATTATGATTAGTAAAGTACATCGTTGAGTTTGTTTTTGTTCTACGACTATCAAGCACGTTAAAAGACACAAACGGGCGCTGTTATGCATAATTTCGTTTGCGGCTATAGCCTCTAACTGGCTTTACTTCAGCTCCTTTGAGCCAACCGTCAAAGTTACCATAGATACTGAGCAGCTTTAGCAGGACAAATGTAACCCGTAACGGTCTGTTTCAAGGAGGATTAATATAATTAACTTAAGCACAAACGAAGCGGTTAAAGAATGGAATTTTAAAGAAAGAGGGAGTTATGTTAACATTAGCTCTTCCACGGGAAGCTAGCTAACATTATCAGTGGTATCAAACCAACATAAACGTTTGAGGAACTCCACTTTATTGTTCTCAGGTTTTTGTTAGAAATTACAGAGGGCTCGAAGAAAAATGGCTGACGATGTCGGCAGCATCCCTGAAATGGATCAGAAGAAATACGATGCAGATGCACAAGTGAAGATAATTTGTTTGGGAGACAGTGCAGTTGGTAAATCTAAGTAAGTACTGGATGTACTGGAAATGTTGCTCTTCTTCCTATGCGCTGACTTATTATAAAAAACTTGGGTGACACTGACTGTCCTTCTGTTCACAGGCTGATGGAGAGGTTTCTATTGGATGAATAGTATCCTTTCACAGTTTCCAAATGAAGCAAAATCTATATGAAGTTGCATCTGTTTTAGCTATTTTTGTGGTAAAAATCAGCAAATATCCTAAACACGTCCTGCAGTCGTCCTCAACAGTTGTCAACCTATGCGCTGACTCTCTACAAACACACCGCAACTGTAGGAAACAAGACAATAGCTGTAGGTAGGTGCATGCTCACCCCTGATCTGCTGTGAGGTACGGTTTTGAGGAAACAGCTGAAAATTAGGTGAACAAAAAAAATCATATGTCATATGAGAATATAACCTGTTGTTGATCTACAGATTTCTGGGACACTGCTGGTCAGGAGAGATTTCAGAGCATGCATCCTTCATACTACCACAAAGCACATGCATGTATAATGGTAGGGTGGACCACTATCAGTTTCTTTCAGTATTTTAGGAAAGAATGACTTGAAGTTGATAACAGCTACAAGCCTCAAAAGTTGGGGAACACCTGCTCGCAGAGATATCTTCAGATTAAGATAATCTCTTGATGATGATATAGACTTTAGTTATTGAAATGTTCATAGTTACTGCACATGAGACATTTCGTATTTGTACCACCTATTGCAATTTCCTGTCCCTTTCCCAACTTTTTAAGGCCACTTTTTTACCATTTCATTCTATAATAACAAATGCTTTTGATTAGTCAAGTTAGAATTTCTGTATTTTACTGGTTGAACTGTTTACACAGTCATAAAAGGAAGCTAAACTTATCAGTCAACCTTTGTTTTCCTCAGGTTTTTGATGTACAAAGGAAGATCACCTATAAGAATTTAACAAACTGGTATAAGGAGCTTAGAGAGTACCGACCAGAGATACCCTGTTGTGTAGTCGCCAACAAAATTGATGGTGAGTGTGGGCTAGGGTTATTTGATGTTGATTTCTCTTGGTATCCTGAAATTCCCATTAGTTTGTGCTTTACCAGAAAAGATAAGATCTAGATGTGCTGTTGTAAACTGTTTTTCCCCCATCCTCAGCTGATTTGAAAGTGACACAGAGAAGCTTCAATTTTGGGAAGAAACAAGGACTCCCGTTTTACTTTGTCTCTGCAGCCGATGGGACCAACGTGGTGAAGGTATGAGTGTGTTTTTTGCTTCCCATCAATATAGTACACTGTGATGCCACACAGTTTTCCCCAGCACTTCATTATTCTATTTTGATAGTTTAACATTTAACCTCACATCATGTAGATTTTACAGCACTGCTTTCAGAAATCCTTCAGATCAACATAATCCCGAAGCTGTACCACTTTGTGTTCATGCATTAGATGTTCAGAGAAATGATCAAAAGAGCCGTGGACTACAAGCAAAACCCCAGTGACTTCATGGATGAAGTGCTGCAGGAATTAGAGGTGTGTATCTGTTTTTAAATGTGTCCTCATCTGGAAAAGGCAGATGTATACAGATGTGCTTATTGACCTCCTTCTGTCACACATCCCTCACAGAACTTTGAACTGGAGAAGAAAGAAGATAACTCAGAGGCAGATGAGGATGGATTACAAGCAGAAAGTCCAGAGTTAGTTTAACAGCTTTTTTCTCCCTGGTGAACCAAATCCTCAAATTATGTAATGGTTCATCTATCTTGCTTTAAGTTTGCATCAGAATGTTCTGTTTTTTTGTCACTGTTACCACCATAAGTACATGTAGTATACATGTAGTATACATGTACTTATGACGTTTCTGCTTTTTTAAATTATGGGATGATAACTCTAGCTGTTTTGGCATGATTCTGGTCACTGCCTTCTTTTTGTGTAGTAAGAAAAGCTGGAAAATTGAGCTTGTTTAAATGGGGTTTGTATCGTGTATCAGGTTCCCTCCTTTTAAGCCTCATCATTCATACTTTGAACTAAGTATCTGTTATGGAATATTTACTGAAGTGTGGAGAAAAAGTTACTTTCATGAACCAACAATGTGAAGCAATGACAACTGGCACCGTGAAGAGAATGTGCAATTCTGAACTGTATTTGCTGCTGTTCTCAGTGTTTTGTGTGTGATGTTGTGTGCAGTGCCAGCAGGCGGCTGTGTCCGTTGGCTGCTTTTGGTGTATTCATTTCATGATGTGCATTCAGTTTTTTTAGCACCCTGTAAATGTAAGCTTAATGTACCATATAACCGAACTGTCAGCCCGACTCTTCTCATCTTGCTCTGATCCTGCATAGTAAACTGAACATCAGCATTTCATAAGGAAGAGCTGCCGGTCTTGTTTAAGGAGAAACGCAGTGACCCATAGTGGTTTGGTCACCACTTGGGTGGAAGTTATTTAAACTGAGCTGCTTAGAATCAATTTTTTTTGAACGGCACTAGGTTTCGGACCACATGTTTCCTTAAAATTCATCCATCAATTCTTTATTATAACAGCTTATTCCCTAATGGGGTCGCTGGGGGACAGGAGCCTATCCCAGTGGTCAGTGGGTGAGAGGCTGGGTGCAGCCTGGACGGTCCACCAGTCCATTGCATGGCCACACAGAGACACACAAGGACGAACAACCACGCACACTCACTCTTAAGGGCAATTTGGAATGTCCAATCAACCTAACATGCAGGTTTCTGGATGGTTGGAAGAAGCTGGAGAACCCGGAGAGAACCCACGCAGACACAGGATAAACATGTAAACTCCACCAAGAAAGGTCCTGGGTCCCCCGGGGACTCAAACCCAGAACCCTCTTGCTGTGAGGTGATGGTGCTGACCACCACCAAATGTAAAAAAGGGCCAAATGCTAAACTTTTGTGATGATTTGTAGACACATTTGGATCATATGAATGCAGCTATAACTCCTGTTTGAAGACTCTTGGTTCTTCCCCTCTATCTGTCCAAAAGCCGTCCACTTCTCTGTGATTCTTTTTAGAAATAAAAAAGTTCTGAAACTGAACGCCCGGTGCTGTCTTTGCAGGCAAAGACTCAAACCAGACAGGAAGGTCCTTTACTTTCCTTTACTTTCTTTTTTCAGTTTGAGATTTTTCTTTCCTTATAATGAAAAAAAGTTAATGATTTCAGCTTCAGAATACTCTATTTTGTTTTTACCCTGAAAGATTCAAGCAGAAAGGACTGTAAGCAGATACATCACTTTCAGAAATATGGTACCTTGGAAATTTTTTCAAATGCAGATTAAAAAAACATTTTTTTAAAATAGCTGGTTGCACCTGCATATTTGTATGAGCCCCAGAGACACCAGCCTTCAGTTTTAATGACAAGTGACAACAAATTCACGGTCACTGTTCAAAAACTGTAAGTAATATCTGGAGGACTGTAAGCACCAGGAGGGATTCGGAAGACTTTTTGCACTGAAACAGTTTCTAGAATAAGGCACACAGAAGCAGGGACACAAATATGACACACTCTATGTTTAATTATAAATTTATTACATAATATAACAAACATATATCTCTGTGGTGGAGATATCCTGGGCAACATCTCAGATCTTGCCTCAATCTTTATTGTTGCCCTAACTGCATGAGAAATACTAGGTAGCTTCTGGTTAACTTATATTTTAGTTTGGGTTTTGTATTGAAATGTAAGATTTCTAATACTAAAAGTCCAAAGTGAGCAGTCACGGATGAGCCGCCTGGTCATCGGATGCTCAGACGGAGAAATTCATGTGAGATACAAGGCTGAGGTGTTGCAGTGATACATCCACCGTTCTAAACTTCACAGTGCAAACAAGAAGAAAAACCAACAACAAAAGAAAAAGAAACCTTTGATGATAAGATCACTGGTTCCAGTCGTTCACCGGACACCAGTGGGTTTTTAAAAAGGTCAAACTGCTCCTCCTACACTGTGTAGATTGTGCTTTGTTTCTTTTAAAAAATAAGACAAAGTTAACTTTCCGTTGAACTTGGTTGCCCTAATGATGTGTACGTCTTTCACAATTGCTCAATCTGCATTTTTATTTGCTGTAAAGTTACACAACACACCAGTTTTTCTACTACAGCATTGATTCCTCTAAACAGGCCAGCCTGTGTCTGAGATCAGACCACACATTCATTCCTCATGCGTCATTTGTGTTTATCACAACAACCCTCATTAATCAAATCAAGCAATTCTGTTACTTTGTCTCAAATTTTGTTAATGCAAATAGATAAACAGAGATGCCAGCCATATATGTGTATATATGTGTGTGTGTGTGTATGTATGCACATACACTTACATACACATATATGTGTGTGTGTGTGTGTGTGTGTGTGTGTGTGTGTAGATAAATATATAGCTTGCTTCTTCATAAAGTAATATTTGTATGTCCACCTGCAGGGAAATACAGAAGGATCTAACAAATGTTCTCAAGATTTCCAGGAGATGGCACCATATTGTCATATTAATCTAATGCTGCAACGTATGCTGCAACTAAGATAGTCCTAAAGCAAAGACAAATACACATTTAAAAGTTAAGTTACTTTTTGGCACATTTTTTCCTTTGTGTTGTTTGTTCATCACTGGATCACTTCATACAGCAATCCCGAAACTCAGAAACTGAAGGTCTGAAAAACGAAAAAGGAGTGCTGCCTGACAGAGTGGAGGGAAAAGAGTGCCAGTGCCATCAGAGGATGAGCCTAGATAAACGGAGGTGCTGCATCAGCTGTACCAACACAGTTACAAGGTGAGTTGTTTTAGTCTTGCAATATTAAGTGTGGCTGTTTGAATGAATCATTTTGCTAATCCCTCAGTCTGTAATAGATCAGTCCAATTGTTGAAGATACAACCCAGCACGAAACAGGAAAGCAAAACCATGAGCTTAAATTCTGAGGGTGAATTCAGAAAAATGTGTGCATTTTTCCATTTGTATGTGTGTGTGTGTGTATCTGTGTGATACAGCCACTGCCAGCAGTCTGATGGTACAGTAAGGCTATAGTGGACTAACTCCAGAGATGTAAACCCTAACGATTAACTGCACTCTCCCACTCACACGCATTCTCAATGTCCTGCTCCCGAATAGATACACAAAATGGAATCAAGCATTTGGACGCATACAAACACAGATAAACGCACAGTGAAGAGGAACAATCGCACAGAGAGATTCAGGGAATCCAGATGCACACATGCGCTTGAATGATGGGTGGCTTTTATGTTAGCACCTTGTCACCTTGTTTTGTGCAAATCTTCCCCTAGTTCATAGTTCAGAGTTCAAAAGTTCAAGAGTTCATAGAAAGAATAAAATCTGCTCACCTTTCCACAGGTGGTTAACTATGCATATATGCCAAACATTCATATATAGATCTATATACTTTGAGTTCTTCAAAAATTTATATGAAATCTATCATATATACATAGCTTGTGAATTAAAAAAAGCAAATATTCGTAGTTTGTTCATTTTTACAAGAGTACGTGTGTTTAGGTTGGACAGGATTTTTTTTTTCAGTCTTTTTTTTTCTGTCACTCTAAAATTCAAATGAGTGAAAGATTTAAATGTCATGTTCCAAACGCTACAAAATCTACCCACAGTGGCCGAGGGTAACAAATCATTAACAACTAAAGAGCAATAGAACAAAAAGGTTCTCATGAATCTGAGGACGTAACACTGGAGTCAAAAGTAAAATAATCAGTGAGGTCACAGTGAGGCAGTGAGTGCTATTCCTACAACCCAGATGTAATGATTTGTTCACTACCCGCTTTTCCAAACTGCAAACCAAAAAAAAAGGGAAGGCTCACAGGAGTTTTTGCTGATGAGCGGAGGTTTTTTCGTAATAACAGACTTTTCTTCGTGTCAGCGAGCAGCTATGCCCAAATGCTTTTGTGTTGTTGCGTGAATAAAACTCACTGTTTCTCACCACCAACAGAAGGTTCTCATGTGTACAATTGTAGATTTGAATTGCGGAAGAAAATATCAGTTTTGTGTGGTTCTACAACCTTATAACAATCTCTCATTGTGAGAGTTCTGGCTGCCGCTAGTTGTTGATATTTCTGTCACTGAGACAATGGGAGAGATAAAGGGAGGCAGCTGTCTGTCTGGTTGTACAATACTGACATTTTCTTTTAGACCTAACATAAGCTTTCCCATCCCCACAGCCTGAAGAACTACACATGCCCTGCGGTGGCATTTCTGACTCCATGAAGATTTATGTTATCTGACTGATTTAATCCCAAATCTTGTGTAAACTGGTCACAGAGGCGTTATCAGGGGCAGCAGGGATGGAAATTTTACAAACTCTCCTTCAATTTTCAGAACGCGGTGTTTGGTTGTATTTAAACACAATGATTAAAACGTAACATAGCCGCCGACCTCCATCTGTGAGTGCCTCAAACTTCCATCCCTGAGTTATAAACAGACCTACAATGAGGATCTGCCTTTTAACCAATTACCTGGCTCAGCAGTTGCCCTCACAGTGTGTTGTTCAAATCGAAAAAGGCAAGATCTGTAGCGAAGGCAGGAGGGATGGGTGTCAGCTGGGGTCTTAGCCTCACATTTTGGGATGCCCTTTAGTATGATGGAAGACCGTAATAAAAAAACAAACAAACATTTAATCAAAAGAAATTATTTAAATCATCATGCTACGGTTCCAGAAAAGGGTAACCAGAAAGAAAAGTTATATACGTATGACAAAATGTTCTTTTTCAAATGTATTTTTTCTTATATATGTATATCTTCATATGAAGATATGTATATCTTCATATATATATATATATATATATTGAAGAAGTGAATAAACTAAGGTGTAATAGTTTTAAAAATGTCTCTGCTCTATTCTAAAAAAACAAAACAGGCGCAGATTCATATATAACATTTCATCTTTGCAACATTGTCTTTTCTTCTGAAAGCTATATTTGATACATATATTATCTTATATATTACCTATGTGTGTGTATATATATATATATATATTTATGTTCCCTTTGGAAAACCAAAAAAATTGATTATGAAAAAAGCCACGAGTGTTGGTTGAACATTCTCCAAATATAATAGATAGCACACTCTGGGTACCAAGGCAGAGGGGTTTCCTTTCATTCCACCTCTGTGCTCTACAGTCTTCGGTTTAAAAATGACAGCAGGTATTCAGAAGATAAACCTTTTCAGAGCTGTGCGTTCATCATTGCTAATTTCTGTATAAATATTTTGAAAGGCAGCTGACATTTCTTTTGGGAACCAAAAGTTCTTCCTCCTCCTTTACTCAAACTGCAAAAGGCCTTTAGAGACCTAATAAAAGGGTGGAGAGAGGTAGAGAGGAAACGGTCGAAAAGTGTGGGTGTTACATATAAAAACAACCAAACTTTTTTTACAAATCAAATCTCTAATTGCTGCTTATGTGGTTGTCCTTGGGAAAAAGCAGTAAAGAAAAATACCAGATATCATTTTGAGGTCTGATCTCATTGGTTGCAGACATGAATGTGGGCCAAGCAGTGAAAGCTGAGCAGAGGGGAATGAATGTGTTGACTCCTCCTCTGCGGTTCAAGGCCAAGTGTTTTTTTTGCTTTGAACCACAGGTGGATATTTTTAAGACTAAAAACAAAAGCAGCTAGAGTAAAAGAGGAGTGGTCCCTATTGTTTTTCACATTATCATCAGCTCTGCAAGTCTGTTTCCAGGTCCCTCTGTTGCTCTGATTCAGGGCAGGGGTCAGCTCTCTAGCAGCTGCTTTAGTGCTCGTTCGATGTTCATGCGGTGTCCCACTCGCGTCACTCCTAGCTCTGCAAAGTCATCCTTGGTCAGAGCCGGGAGGTGAGAGCCTTCGATCTCATGTTCCTGAAAGCCTGCTCTGTGCTCGCCCAGATTGATGCTCTCTAGCCAGTCCCCGACGTCGTACTTATTCCAAAGGTGGAGGGGCTTCTGGTGGAAGGGCCGGAGGGCTAACAGCGGGGAGCCCAGCCCGGGGGAATGGGAAGGTGATGGAGAGCGAGAGCGGGAGCGGGCGCTGGAGCTCCTCATTACAAAGCGCACCTCTTTAGGCTCCTGCGGTAAACTAAGACTAGAGGACTTAAGGATGGTTTGTGGCGGCGTAGTTGGTGAGGTGGGCAAGCCGAAGCCCGAGAAACGTCCAAGGGGATCGCCCCGGTCAGGAGAGCCTGGGCTGGGCGTGCGTCGGGTTACTGGGTAACGGCTGCCAGGGCGGATGGTGTATGTGGTTCCATAGCTTCTCTGAGAAATGGTGTGGAGTTCACCTAGGCTGCTGAAAAGTCTGGCGGAGACACAGAGAGAGACACTTTAGGAAATGTTAATAGAAGATAGGAAGGTCAGGAAAGAGGAAGGAAGAGGCTGAGCAAAGGGTTATTCTTTAAACTGGTAACAAAGGTTAAGGTTTGTTAGATCTAACTACTTGCACATTCCAAGGAGAGAGAAGCAGAAAGATGATTTCACTGGTGACATTTAAAACTTTAAGTCGTCATTTAGAAAGCTTCTTTATTTGTCTTTTTTGTCTCATGAACTTCAAGGTACTTCCTGTTAGATCTGCCTCCCTGAAATGCTTCTTTGTGACCAACAAATGCAAGTACTTCAAATGTATGAACGCATCCAGCCGTTTAACTCCGCTTATGCAAAAATTATCGTCAGACTGAACTAATTATGCTGAATTCTAATACAAAACATACCACAATCCATCTGCACGCTCGTACACACACACACAAACACACACAGGCATAGAACACTGATCCAAAAGTAAAATTTTAAATGTACATTTTAGCATTTCATCCTAATAAAGGAAAATCACAGGCTAATTTTTTCCCATGAATAGTAAAGAATTACAACAAACAAGCAGAACAGATTACATATTTCTAATCTTTTAAATGTGCTAATGTGAAGACTGGACTCTTTTTCTTTATTCAATAAGATCAACACTGTATGCGCTCTATGCTCTGCCTTAATTCAGCACCGTAGACAACCATCATGGAGAAAACTGAAACAAACCAACCCAATCTTATCATTTGTCGCCTGAGGAAAACAATTTCATAAATAGAAGTAACGGTCATTCTTTAGCAGACGAGATATGATGCTTAATGTGAGTTACTCCAGTTTCTTTCATCCACAGAAAAATGATTGTGGTTCCACATTTATACATCCACATATTGTTGAGAAAATAGTAAAGGCATGAAATGTGTCATGGAGTATCCTACACTGTCAATCTACTGGATGGAAGAGTGGTTAGAAACTGGAATGCTTCGGAAATTAATGCCAACATGACATTTTAGTCTGCTACAGTGAAATGAAGGACAAAGAGAGAAGTCAGACTTAAATGTGACCAAGATTTACAGAAGTGGTGTCTGTGCTATTCATGCATCTTAGCAAGAGTTACCCATCATCGCATGTGTGTTGAAATGAATGATACCCAAATTAAAGTGTATAAAGGAACAGAGGTAGCTTAGCAGCACACTGGCTAAAGAAAATGATCAGACTACGGGGAGCCGACAGATATGAGATGAGCTCCATGCGCACTTACACAGTCGTCCTGCCCTCCTGGGCGCACAGTCAGTTCTAGACCAATCAGATCAGAGCAGCAGGGCGGAGCATGCAAGGTGAGCAGAGAGAGAGCAATGGGAGAGAATGTTAGCATCACTCAATGAGATGCAGCCTGCCAGCCAGACAGAGCATCTGCCTCCGCCTGCTCTGCTTTCTTGGACATGTTTTACATGTGTGTGTGTGTGTGCATGTAACTATTTTAGTGTACGTGTGTGTATGTGTGTGCTTGTACATTTCTGAGGTTGCGTAATTGATTTGTTAGGATGACAGCAAGACAGCAGAGTAGGTTTCAGCAGTGGAAGGTCTGACCAGTGGGCTACATGAGAGAGAAATGAGCACACTATTCACATATAAAACACTGCACAAAGAAAAACAAACTCACAAAGAAACAAATAGGGAAGGCACATGTCTCTGGACTTTTGGAGTTTTGATACTTGCACATACAAGAAAATACTATGTAATAACATGTGTAGCAATGCATCGTGTGCAAGGAATATAAACGCATGTGTCTGTCTTCAAGAAATAGAAATTGTGTTCTGCTTACTCATGGTTTAAGAAACATATAAAGTACTTTAAGTGAGAGTCAGGGATCATGGCCATCTTCAACACAAACACTGGAAAAACAACACAAAGTTATGCAATTTACATTAACAACAAGGAACAGAAAACCAAGGAAAACAAACAAAATCAAAAGAGAACCACAAATATCTTATCCTCCAAAAGCTATTGCAAACAGACAAAATACAGAAGTATGGTTTTTAGGGGAGCACAGAGTGGATGGTAATGTTGGAGAAATATTACAGTTATGAGTGGTGGGATGCCTGCGCTATACGGGAAATGCTCCAGTAAGTGATGAGTAACAAAATGCAGATGCAGAGAGGCGGAGAGAGAAATAATGGTGTGCATGATAATCTTTGTCACAGCCAAAGGCAATTAACTGTCCAAACGGAGATGGTGGGACGGTAAGCACAGGAGAATTAGGTGTTACATTAAATTTTTTGTTTGTGATATCGCAACAACCTTTCACATCCACATTGGCAGTGATCGATAGTTATATTTCACCAAGTTGTAAACTATTCCTGTCATCATCATATCAGCCGCAACATTAAAACCACTGACATCTGAGGTGAATAACATTGAAGATTTTAACATGGTGCAACAAACTTTTGAAATTCATTTGGATGCTACTTTACACAAGTCACTAAACATGGTAGCAAACCAAGCACCTTTCCGCTACCACAGCAGGATTCCACTGAAAGCTGTAGCCTTTTGCACATCAAGACAATGGGCCCCCGCACCAGGAACAAAACAGCAAACTGGTCAAGCCTTGATGCAAGGCACAAAAACAATCCAAACCCTGTGGATCCCATCCAAAGCCCGGAGGACCACGAAGATCCAATGCAAACAGTTACTGTCAGAAAGTACAAGACAAAAAAAACAAAAAAAAACAACATCTGCCATCAATGTGGCAGCGAGTCATAAAATAGAGCCACATGTGTTGTTGTTGGTGTTGGTTCTTCTTGGTCCGAGAAATCACAAAACACACTCAGGGATGCTGGGGCTCCTCTTCCAGAACTGTATGCACATGAGGGGCAGCTGTGTTTACTTGTGAATGAGAAGTGTACTGTTCGGTGTACTAAACGAGTTTTGTACCAAAAACAATTGTCTTATTACCAAATCATTACCAATAGAAAAGTACCACAACAAAAAAAGTATAACTTATCGGAAGCAACAAAACATTTGTGTCTGAGTTTAACAGCCAGGAAATATTTCAATGAGATTGCAACAGTAAAATAGCAAAAACTAGTACCACTATGCTGAATAATTCTACAAAGTCTATTAACTGTGTAACCTTTTACAAGTGGGTAGCAACACACAAATGTGAAACTCTGTTAACTCTTATAACATCTTCTAAAATCAATACAGGTATTATCCTCTAAAAATGTGTTATTGTCCAACGCTGGAAAAAACACAATTGGTCTGAATCTTAAAATAGATGAAAAGACTCTTCTCCCTGGAATACTCATGACTTGTCATTAACAAGTCATTAACAGAACCATTAATACAAAGGTCATTGGAGGACTGTTTTTACATAACACACCATTATAGTTCAGTCGTGTTCAAATACTTCTTCAAATACATCCTCAACTATTTGAAGTCAGCACTGATCACTTATCAGTGTAGGTTGGCGAAAAGAGGAAAGCTATTGTTCCTGTTCTTACCAAGCTCAAATCAGTGGTGACTGCAAACGTCTGTGGAGATGTGGATGTATTGTGTATTATTTGAACAGCGACCATGGGAATTGCAGGAAGGGCAGATAGGAGCAGAGTCATAGGTTAGAGCAGAAAAATGACTGTAGTGTAAGGTATGAGGAAAGTATTTCATATGACCTTGTTTGCATCAGTTGCCGATCTATTACACGCACACAAACACACGCACACGTAAATACATGCAAACACATGTATCTTAGTGTTAAGTTATTGAATAGTACTGTCTACGGTTAGCAATGATGAGCATTTGCCAAGAGGCTGGGGAGTAAGGCATCCTGTGGAAACAGGTTGCACTTTTGACTTAAGACTAGAGCCATGAACGATACAAATATAGTGTCTCTAAAAGTAAAAATGTATTCTAAGCACAGTGTTTTCAGTCCTGTTTGAAAGATTGTGTTAAGACTAAAGGAATCAGATGCAAACAAGGTAACAAATGACATTTAAAGGAAAACACATTAGAAGAAAGGTATAAGCGGGTAGTTATATTTCAGTGGGCTGAGTTTATAGACTTGTTATGAAAAGTAAATTAAAAAAAAGTTTTACCCTGGGGTCTATAACTTTAAGGTTTTTTTTCTTCGGTGTCCTCACATCTGCAGAAATATAGAGGAATCGATTGTATTTTCAGGCATAGTGTGAAAAGAAAACCCCAGAAAAACAACATATAAATACACTGTGTCTAACAGGTGTGTTATGCACCCTGGGTGATCCAGTCACAAGTGGACAGCTCTGGACAGAGATGGACCAAAGTACCTACAATAAACACAGAATTGAACAAAACCTGCCCAGGCACTTGTTCCATGACAACCCACTCCAAAATGACCATTTGTGAGGGGTTTGACTTTCTTTTCTGTAAGTGCAGCTGATCTCAAAGTGAGCTATAAAAAAAAAGAACTAGAATCATTTCTTTTGTGCTTTTTGAATAGTAAAAACGCCCAACCCGTACTTTTAATAGCCCTAAATTCTTTCCAGCGAACAACTTTGCCTAGTTGATCAATTAGAATCAAATTACAACAATGACAGTTTTTAATAACCCATAAATGATCATTTCAATATAATACTGTCAGTAAAATAAAATAGAAAATGTATTTGCAAAAATAATTGAATCTTGTTTGAGGTTAAAGATCTAATATCTCAAACAAGGCCCATTAAAATGTGATTATGAACTTTTACAAATGTTTTGAGCATTGCCCACTTGTTATTGAGCTCCCAGGACACATGCTGGCACCACATCTTCTCTAAACCCTCATCCTTTAGATGAACCCTTCTCTATGTCTTATTTATTACGTAAACATTAACAGTGTACGTTTAATTATAGTGCACACTTACTTTGTTCTTACAAACATACTGTCACAGAAATGAATGACAATCTGTTGACTTTTGATTTCTATATATAAAGTCAAAGTAAACTGCTTATTTATGCCAATTTGCATTTCATGTAAAAAAAAATGTCATGCCCAACATAAATACAGCAGGTAGGTCTCACAATAGAAAGTAGAAAAAAAGAGTAATATAAAGTGGATAAACATGAGAAAGGATTATAATCAATTCTAATATGTTCCGTAAAATTAAATTAATTTACATGCTTTCTCACTTAGGCTCTCCACATGCATTTCCCTATGCGTGCTGCCATCGTAAGTAATAAGTAAAAATAAAACCTGATATTGTAACATCCATCCTGATTTCAAGCAAATATAGTTTTGCATAAGAATCTTAGAAGCAGACGTGATCTTACCTGGCACCTGTCACAGGTGACTTCCTCCCTGGGTCAAGTGATGCTCCCAGTGGCTCCTCACCGAGTGACCTAGTGTCTTTATTTAGCTGCTGTAGACGTGAGCTGAGCTCTCCCATGACAGACGGTTTTCCCTCATCCGCGCCCAGCCCTAGTCCCAGTCCACCGAGATTGCCCAAACTCCCGATACCTAACCCCACCCCTGGCCCTCGGGGCTCTATTGGGTCCCCCCACAGCTTGGACCTCCGCTGGAAGAGGTAGCGCGGCTTAGTGGGGGCTAGTCCGGTCACAGAGGCCGAACCACCGGCGGGGAGCCCAGCTCCTCCAGCGGCAGCGGCAGCCAGGGCCGCGGCCTGTTGCTGTGATAGCAGCTCGCTGTCGGAGCTCTGCTTCAGCAGAGGGTCCCTGAACGTGACGGGGCCTTTGCTGCCTCCTATCTGGGATTTGAGACGGGGCTTGGGAGGCACTGGCGGCTTGTCGAGCACAAAAGTCTGCCCGTCGGCATAGGAGGTGTGCGTGGTGTGAGTGTCAGCAGGCTCGCCGCTTTCCGAAGACAATGTGGACATGCTGGAAACTGTGGAGACGGTGCTGGTGGTCTCGAGATGGTGGTCTCGCTCTCGCTCGCTGGAGCTGCGCGTGTCGGCCTCCTCCACGCCCGAGTCGGCTGCGGAGCCGGACTCGCCCACCGGTGGGGGCTCCAAAGGGTCAGAAGGCTTCCCTGAGACAGCTGCTGCAGTGGGTGGCGGCGGGGGCTGGTGGGGCTGAGGCTGGGTGGGTGTCACAGTCGGGATCGTTGTGGTCGAGGGAGTTTGGGGCGTCGTAGAGGTGGCAGGAGAAACCGAGGACTTGACCGGGGTCACCAGCATACGCTGTGCCTGTGCCAGCAGCCCGTTTGAGAACTCATCCGGTGGCGGAACCACTCCGATCTTTCGTAGCTCCTCTCTAGTTTCCTCGTCGCTGGAGGACAACATAGCAGGGGGCAGGGTGACGGTGTAAGGATCCACATCCTCCTCTGAGCTTCCCTGAGCCAGACTCTTCTCTTGTGCAGGACTGGCAGAACGCTGAGTTGGAGGCAGGACCTGGGGCTGAGCCTGGGGCTGGGCCGTAGTAGGACTAGGAGATTTAGCCCGTGGGCTCTGTGATTTACTGGGCTCTAAGGATTCAGGCACAGGTGTCTGTTCAAGTTCTGAAACCATCCCAACAGTCTGGCCATTACTGGTGGCGTGAACCATAACCAGCCCCGCCGTCTTCTGCTGTGATGTATCCATAATACTGATTAACATACTTTTTTTATCCTCTAGTCTCTTTTCCTCCTTCTTTTCCTCTATTCTAACTTCCATCTCTTGGCGGAATGATATAGGTGACGTTGATGCAGCCCAGTGAGGTTTGGTGGGCTGAGGAGCTAAAATAGATGCCGGGGAGGATCCTACTCCAAACCCTGCTGCCTTGGCGCTTTTAGGTGAAAAGGGGGGAGATGTAGTTGCCCCATCTCCATGTGGAGACTCTTTGGTCTTAGTGTCAGTGAAAATCACACCCTGGCCCACTCGGTCTTGTTTAGTCCGAGGCTCTGGACTGCCAGTTGGGGACTGACTCTGGGAAGTGAGTGCCCTCTCCCTTGCGGCCAGCGCAAGGGCCAGTGGTGAATTAGGATCCAGAGGCTTTCCTGTAAGCGGATGGATAAAAGTGGTCCCAGTAGGTGAGGGGCTCAGAGCCAAGGCAGGGGGCGGAAGCTGTCCCAGCTCCCGGGTCAGCGACCTCTCGTCGATGGAGTGGGACTGGGTCAGGGAGGGGGCATCAGGGCTGGTTGTAGATGTCCCCTCCATGGTCCCAACAGAAAGGAAGACAGTGGATTTCCTCCGCTCTTCTAAGCGACGCTCACGATCTTTCACTGCTCCGGCAATGGCGGCTGCGAACGGGCCCTTACCCTGAAACATCATCTCACCTTGGGCGCGCAAACGCTCACGTTCAGCCATCAACTGGTGCTGGTAGTAGTCTGCGCGGCTGGTGTGTGTGAGCCCATGGGTGAGTGGGTGTCGTCCTGAGGGTGAGCTCTCTCGCGAGTGGGCAGCAGCTAAGGCCAAGCTAGCTTTTTCTTGTGCATCTTCTACCTACAGTGGATAGAAAACAAAGAAAAATGCACGTTCATGGTAGGGAGATCTTCTGCATGCGGGTATAAGAGAATTAAACACAATTAAGAGTAAAGGAAAACCAGCAAAACCTACCTGTAGCTGTTTCACCAGAGGACTTTTCTTCCTTTGAGGCTTTGTCGGTGTGTACAGCCCAATGCTAAACTGACCCACATTTGCGTAAGGGTTGTCAATAACCCTGCCTTTCCTTTTGATCCGCTCAGGTGGAGTAGCAGCAGAGGGACGGGGAATTTCTGTAGGTTCTACAGGTAGATGGGAGGAGTCCTGCAGAATGATCATCGAGCGGGCTTTTTTCTGTCTCTCAATGTGTGTGGCCTGCCGCTGAGTGGCCTCATAAGGCAGGTCCAAGGAGGATGGCTTAAAGCTGGAACGTCCTCCGGGCTCATGGCCCTGACTCTGGGTTCTAGATGGGGGTGGAGGAGGGCAGAAAGCTGGGGGAGGACCTGTGTCAAAGTAGTAGGGAGGAGGAGGAGGAGCTGTCTGAGGAGGCGGAGGGATAGGATGGGGCTGTGAGTGTTCTCGGAGGCTGTCTGTCATAGAGGAACTTCGGGGAAATCTGTGCTCGCCTGCAAGAGCAGACAGTCGATCCTCTTCTGTGGCACCTGATGAGAGCGGGGAAGAGATCAGCTTTTTTTAAATGAACTTTCATAGCAAACGCGTCTACATGTGTGTATGTAAAACACCCTTTAGCAGAATAATTCATAAATGATCTTAATATGTCACATGATATGACATGTGATTGACTTCCCCAACATTTTGTTCAATTTTCACTTTATTATTATTATTCACTTAATTCATAAGAAATGAACTTTTCCAAAATATCTGTTTTCTCTAAGTCTTCACTTTATCCAGTTTTCAAAACATTCAAGTACTATGCACTCAAAGTACTCAAATGTACTTCATCTTATAACTCAAAGGTGTTGCCGGAAGTTTGAATGTGAAAAGACTGAATATAAAAAATAAGAATAAAATTCCATCATATAATTTTTTATACTTATGTGTCCAAGATTTGTGCCAACAGATATTTGATCCACAAGAACAAACAAACCGTCTTTGGCTCACATCTTCTCATGTAGATATTCTACTTAGACCCCATGGGAGATTTGCTTACCAAAAGACTTTGTCCGGGACATTCCCTTTGGTAGTGGTATGTGACCTCTCTCAATTCCTGGATGCAGTCCTCCATGTAAAGTCATTCCTTGTCGCTCAAACAGTGACTGCAGAACAAAATCAGAATAAACTATGTAATCATTGTATTTTAACACCTTTACAGTGTTTGCATGGCCCAAACTGTTGGCAGTGTGCTGTGTATGTAGGAGCACTCACACTGATCTCTGCTGGTGTTATTCTCCTGCTGGTTGGGCGTTGTTTGACAGTGGCTGCTCTGTAATCCGCTTCCGAGGGTTGAGAACGCAACATAGATTCCTGCGATGCCAACATCTCATCTAGCCTCTCTGTTAAGGAGGAAATGAGGCAGAACCAAATCTTAAGACATAAGCCTATGGAAATGATGCGCCATAATTGTTCTCACGGATGTCACAAGAAACAATGGAAAGGATGTCTAAAATATAGATAAACACTACAGTGTAAAATCTTCCTTTGTCTTTTGTGGTATTGTGTAAAATGGCCAAATTGGCTCAAAAATAGTTTTGTGTCTTTGGTGGCTCCTAGTGGGTGCCAAGAATTAAATGAGAGAATAATAGAGGAGGAAAAACAGAAGCTGAAAAACTGGGTCCATGTTTTTCAAGTGGCCCCCGTCCTACTCTTCTCTTCAGATCAACACTGCTGAATCTGACAAATCTGTGATTCAGTCATCATTAGGACGCTCAGAAAAGTGTTAATTTCTTGCCTCAGACTCACCTCCTCTTCTCCTCCGAGCAGAAGCTTGGTGGGAAAGAGATAGAGTCAGCACAGGAGGGAAAAAGACAAGAGCAAGCCAACATAAGCGACTACTGTAGAAGTTAGGAGATAGATTGAGTTTTAATGACAAAGCAAAGGCAGAATCATGACAGAGGGAGGACGAGAGTGTCGAGTTTGCATACCAGTTTTTTGGCACTCACCCAGTTCCTCTAGCTCAGCCGTCATTGACTTGGAGCGAAGTGTCAGGGTGGTGCTGGGAGCTCTCTTGGGTGGTGGGGGAGCTGTGGAGAAAAGGCATGGTGTTGAGGATGAAGTTGGGTGGGCTGAAAATCCTTTGGCTCTGCGACTCAGTGCCCTCCTGGCTTCTCCCAGACGGCCAGCCCATCCCGTCTTCACTGCTTTGACTCGGTCAAATTCGGATGAGCTGGATGCCTCGCACTTAGACAGGACTTTGTTCAGGCCGCGGTTGGAGCTCAGTTTCTTCATTTTTATTTGCTCTGTTTGCCAGATGACTCATCAATTTGTCAGTGTGTCTTCTGAATTTGCGGCTTTATGATCTCTGTGCTGCAAGGATACCCCTCAGTTGATGAGCCCACTGACACTAAATGACAAGCTAAGTCTTCTCAATAAGATCCCTAGCTTTCTGAATCCTCCCATTACACACAGAATAACATAATCTGTCCGCCCCGTTAAGCAAGAGCAAAAAGTGTGTAGAAAGGAGCAAGGCAGACTCATCCATCTTACTGTTAATATACTGCCTGTCTGCAATGTAGTGGTTGTGCATCAGACAGAAATGCAAAACAACATTTCGGTGCACACACACACAACTATATCCTTTCACAGAGGAAACTCCTTGAGGGCGGACATAATGACATGTGGGCTGACAGACGAAGAGATGACAGTAAATTTAACAGCTAAGGAAAATGATGCGCTGCAGACTTTACATTACCAAAGCTCCTGGGAGCCTTCCAATCCTTTTGTACACACATGCCAACTGGGCTGTTTCCGTCCCAATCAAAGCAGTAAATCATGTCTAGCAAATGTTATAGTTCAAAAACAAAATGCAAAGTTATAGGCTTAAAAATAAGCTTTTGAAATAAACACTGTCATTGAGTAAACTGCGTCTAATGCAGTGATATATTTCTGCATGTTAAATCAGCCGTAACAGCATAAAGCCATGCAGACAGTGATCATAAAGCCACAGTCAGCAGCCAAGTTTTCTAACAATACCCCACAACCGAATCAGATCAGCTCACTCTGTCTGGGATCGACCAGCTAACACTCGATGCAGCACTGTGGAGCGATATGTCTCCAAATCCTCCAGATGCCCCATTGCCTTACTAGACCATAGCTATCGTGCTGTCGTCAGCAGCTGCACCTCTAGTGTACATACGCAATCCTGGGTACTGTCCATATCAAACATCTTCATTCCTTCACCAGCCTGCACACTGTGGTACAGAAGCAGGGAGCAGAGGAGATGGAGGAGGATTGGAGAAAGGGAGAGGAACAGAGACAGGCTCAGATGGAGAGAGAGTGTTGCCGTAATGTAATGCTTAATTCAAACATGCAGTGTTGTCACCATGGCAACGGTGGCAGTAGTGAGGCCACGCATGGTGCAGAGAATATGTTTGCTCTCAAGTCTTTGCCTGTCAGCATGTGTCTGTGCATTTGTGAAAAAGTGAATCACAATGTGAAGAATGTGTCCCAGAGGAGGAGCGGAGTGGCAGCAGAAGGCAAACAGCAGACTTTCGGGGCAACAGTTTACACGGTCACGATAAAATGACATTTTCTGCTTATAATCAAGCGTATGTCGCCTTGTATTTACTGTAAATTCGATAAAACCTCACAGCTCTGGTGTAAGGTCGGTCAAAAAAAGATGACATTTTAAGTCATTAGAGAACTTCATAAGTAAAGATATATTGTTAATTCTTGGATGTAATTGTGTCTACACGCAGCAGCCAAACAAAGAAATAAAAGGATTGTTGACCTTCTCATCTCACTCTTCACCTCTATTCAAGTGAATAATATTGTATCGCAAAAGCTTAAATTATTTGGTCTGCTGGCAAAGACTTTCAAAAAAGCCATGATTGACAGGGAGGAAAGACACAGCTAAAAGTGTGGGACCCATAAAAAAGAAGGAAAAAGGACTCAGTCGAGAGCAGTGTGCTGGTAAGTACTGTCATTTAACAGTAAGTGTTCTGTTTGAATGATGTCTGAGGTCTTTCTGTGCAGGCTTTGCATCTTCCCTCCATACATGTGTGAGTATCTTCAAGTTATCCGGTCCTCTCTTTTTAGGTTAAATGAGCCTTCTTTATTAACCCGAGCAATGACTGAGTGTCCACAGTCGTTCGTCTCTGTGTGGCTCTGTGATGCACAACAATCTGTCCTGGGCCCACCTCAAGTGGGCGTTGAAAATGGCACAGAGGGACTTTGTGCTCATCAGAAGGTGTGTAAATGCCCATCCATCTATTGTAATTCAAGATTTTCAAATGAGCTCCTGCTGTATATAGTGTTATTGTCAATAAAGGGTGAAGAAAAATGCAACTCGGCATCATGTAGCACCAACATGTCGGAAATGTGAATAAAAATAAGAATAGACCAGCACCTGTGGGAGCACAATGTCAAACTGGACAATGCTTAGGAACTGTGCATCACACAGGAGAGGACAGTGTTAGTCGAGAGGTGACAATTGTGGACGACCATCCTATATTCAGCTGGTAGGTCTCACTCTTCTCTCACTATTTGAAGGTGTCTTCTCAAAATTCTTGAGGTTTTTGTCGGTTTCTGGCATGCTGTTCTCTGTGGGACCGTTTTACAGTATAAAATATCTGGAACCTCTAGGTAGACTAACACTTTGCTGTAAGTGTCTTAAGGCAGTGGTATTAGTTATGTTTCAAGTATTTGAGTCTGTGACCAGCTGTGTGTTCACACACAATTCAGTGTAATGCATCAGTGTAGCACATTGTTTAATGTCACAAGAGAGAGCTTTTGTTTGTCCATCAATAACCGTCTCAGTTAGTTCAAAATGAACAGAAAACATAGATTCCAGCCATTAACGCACTTGTTTCAATGTGTGCGTACACAACAGGCCAGGCATTTCACCAGTTCTTCACAGGGCCTAATACCCACAGTCAATCTAAAATCACCAGGTGACCTAATGTTTGACTTTGGACTGTGTGAAAGAAACTCACACAGAGGGCCTTAATGGGCCTGGAGTCTACGATCACCGCTGGGAGCATGACAGACAGAGAGATTAAGAGAGACCACGAAGCACTGAGTGGCAGGATTTAGTTGATAGAGCACTGTCCCAGTGAAACTATGTCACACTCATTTATCACTGTCTCTGTGTCTCAGTAGTCACATAGAAGTTTAACATAGGTACACACACACAGAGACAAACACAACTATAGAATATGCAGGTCATTGTGCCAGAACCGTGTGGGAGTAAAGGCAAAATGTGGTTGACATGGAAACTACATAAATTTCCAGCAGAGCAAAGAGATAGAAATTGCTAAAACAAATTAAAAAAGAGGCACATTGTGTCCATGACATAATAATATAGAGTTGTACCCAATGAAGTTACTCATGTAATTGTATATATAAGTTGAAATCCACAGCATACTTTAAGCTATTCAACAAATACAGTTATCATGGATAAATGCTATAATTAAATCAATTATCAAGAGTAATGCTTGAGCCAGTCTGGAAGAAATGACACACCTTTCTTACGAACAACTTCTTCAGATTCAGGTTTGCGTGTGACAGACACCACCTTCATCAGCAGTCTGTTGCCCCCTTGTCGGATCAGGGACACAACCTGCTTATGGCCCACCTTCACAACATTCACGCCGTTTACCTGGACACAATATTCGGGGACATCATGAGAACCAAGACGAGGGCTGCCCCGCTGTTTTTTATTAATCAGCAAATTCTGGTTAGTTGACGTGATCATTTTTTTTACTTACACAGCTTAGTTTTGCAAATCGTGACAACCCTTACTCAATATTTCCCTAAACATGCAATAGAGAAAAGCGGTCCTTGGTTACCTCAATAAGAAAGTCCCCTGTCCTCAGTCCAGCCCTCCAGGCCACTCCTTCCACATCCACGGACTCCAAATACTGTAGAGCAGGGAACGCTGGGGTGGGGGTGAACTCTTCGATGGGAGTCTCAGCTGAGAAGAAACAGTGAGGATTTACAGACATCCGGAACAGCAAAGGAAGATCTGCAACTCGTCTAAATGCAACAGTGGGTAAGCGGGATCACAAATAGTGACAAAAGATTCCAAACACAGAAATAAATCTATGAACTACTGCAGAGAACAATTACAAAATGTTTACTATTTTAATTTCTTAAGAAGTCAAGATGAAATTTTTGGTGCTTTCCTAAATCAAAAAATGGATCTAAAAATGCATTTAAACCATTCAATCCACAAGCATATTTTGTAAAGTGAATATGTCATCAGAAACTCCATTTAATCTTGAAGCAGCTCCAACTAAATCACTGACACATGAGAGCTCTCAGAGGACCATTAAGTGAACTGCAGTGTGTCTGTGTTTAAGGCTACTGGGGAGTAAAAGAATGACTGAGAAAGAGAGAGGGTGAGCCAAGATTCATGGTAGTGAGTGATGGAGCAGTAAAGCACAGTCAGACTCCCGGCAAGCTGCCTGAGAGGGGTTTCCATGGTAACCACCCAAAGGAGGGAGCTGGCACGTGTGTGAGTAAAATGAATTTGTGGTGATGGAGATGAGTTGAAAAGCAATTTTAGTTAAAAAGCAGAAGGTGTGACAGTGTTTGGAGATGATAATGGACAGGAAGGATGTAAAAGGGGTTGAGGAGACCGGAGAGTAGCAAAAACAGTGACAGCCTGAGCAAAAAATTAGAGGAATAGAAAGGGGAAAGAGGCATGCATCTCCACTAATACTCAAACGCCATGTGCGAGGAACAGATGGGACAGCGAGCTGACAGCTCAGCCAAGGATGACGCCACCAGAGGGGGTACATGGGCTCTCTCACACACAAACACCCGCAGACGCCTGAGTGCATCTGAGTAAATAAGCTGAGTGTTGATCAAAGCTGGTTGTGTTGTTGACTCAGTCACAATAACGGCTGAGCTGAACTCAGTGACTCAGACCGTCTATCCACTTGTGCGACCAGGACCCGCTCACACATTGAAAACACGATGAGTGTGAGCAGCGGTGTGCAGCGGTGTGCGTGTTGCTCACCTTTGGCTCCTCGCAGAACAAAACCAAAGCCCTCATTTTCTTTCTTCTGTAAAACAGCATTCTTCTCCTCTATGATGTAGTCACTGTTGAAGAAGGAGCAGAGGTACAGCAGGTAAGAATACAACACACTGCTTGCACAGACAGAGAGAAGGAAGAGTGTGAGGCCAGCGGATCAAAGGGGGTCCTCGTTTGGTGGCTGAAAAGTGGTGGTGCGCGCTCAGAAACATGACTGGGCATAGACGCACTCGCCTTTCTTTTTCAATATCACGTTAAAAGCCAAAGAAGAGGATTCTCGGGTCATGTGAAAGGAATTTGAGAAGACACAAACAGGTAAAGCAAGAAGGACCAAGGGCGAGCGTAAGAGAAAATGAGCAGGAGAAAGTGATCCTCATGACTCAAGCATCTTTGGGAAAAACCCTAAGAGTGAATCAATCTTCTGGCTTATCCTTCAGATGAGACTTCATCTCAGAAGTGTGTTGAGGGATTTTGTGAAAGAAGCCGACAGCGAGGGCTCAGAAGCAATATACTGCTCTGACTAATGACAGAGAAAATAGGGCGCAAAAGTAAGTGAGGCAGTTCATCATTGTCTGATTTTGCTGAGTGTACAGGGGTGGCGGCTGGTTAGTTGGTGTTAACCTAAGGTGCTTTCTGCACCTTCCAAGGTTTTTTTACCAGTGTACTTAAGTGCTCCCTAAGTCTAAAAAGAACATTTGGGGTACGTTTTGTTGTGTGCAAAGCTATTCTAATACTAGTCTCTCTTATCAAACCAACTGGATGGGAAAGTCATATGAGACGTAAAATGAAGTGGGGGGTTAATTTTAAGTAAAAACAAAACAAACTAGAAGAAAAACAAAAAAACTAGTCCTAAATGAGAAGTTTGTTAAACGTCTGATTTATAAAGAGCTCCTTATCCATTTTGTTCGCATTATCATGCACAGGAAATTGTGTTGGTGAAGCTGTTCAAAACCACAAAACATGCCATTATTATATATATGTTCACATCTGCTCTATGCTCTTAAATGCTGCATTAATGCCCTATCCTCACTGTCCCTGTTAAGAGTCCACCTACATAACTACAAAAACACTGATGCAAGACTCACTCATTTTTGTTTCCTCAAAAGTAAAACCTACCTTCTACCACTGGTGATTCTAATATTCCACAAAACACAGCTCAGATCTGAGAACTCTACAACATGACAAGAGTTAGGAGTGTGTCCAGCATGGGGCACATCATCGCCTCATGTGTATATGACATTCATTTGGACGGTCGTACGGTGGATTGTCCCTATAAATATCAGTTTTGTAGAAGTAATGGATATATTTGGCGTGAGTAAGCTAATCTACATCTGATTAAAGTATGTGTGTACATGCACATGCACGCATATGTTTAGTTTTATAGTTGGCTTTGTATTTTAGAGTCAGAGCAGAGTACACTGGCGGCTTCATTCCTTTAGATGGCAGCAGATTCACTGCACTTCATTAGCTTTTCTCCTGGATTGTTTTAACACAGACATGGCAACATGGCAAGTATTCTGTGACATCACAATTAGAGTCCGTGCACATATAAACTGCACAATGCTGAAACGTGATGGCAAAGCTGTACCTGTATGAGGTGAAGTTGTCATAAGATCCCACAGTGTAGTGCCTGAACAGTCTCTTATTGCGGTCCTCTCGAGTCTCTGTAAAACAAATAAAATGTATCTTAAAGCGTTATGCCAAACAAAACCCCACAACTTTTTAATTTACATTTGACAGTTTATTGTAAATTGACAAGACAGTTTGAAACAGCTGGTTTAGCATGGGGTAGGAAGAAACTGTATTTACATCTGAATGTAATGATATTGGCATAAGAATCTCAGCAGCAGTCTAATTCAGTGAGCAGGAAGAGGAATTAATCTATCAATGAGAAGCATGGTAATTATCACTAGCAAGAATTTTTCATTATAACCTATAAGTCCGTAATTATTCGTGGCAATGTTTTGGGTCTTTGAATAATTGCATAATTTTACTTACAGTAAAACAGTAAGTAAAGTAAAACAGTAATACAGTATATAAAGGCAAGTATATTTGAATGGGAGCTCGGCGAGTGTGTTAAGGTACAGCGTATTTGCATGGTTTTAGTCAGAGCATGTATTCATTTCAAGGAAGTGCTTATAGAGATCGATGCCCTCTCCCCATTCTAATAAAACATGATGCGTCTCCCCTAAGTGACATTCTGCTGACTAAGCACCACTTGACCCTTTGAGGCCGCATAAAAACACTTAATTGGGAGAGACTGTGAAAGTATGAACAGGGGGTTATGTGAGAACCACTGCATGTTGCCCAAAAATTTCCCCTAAAACATTTGTTCCGTATCCAATTTATGAGTTTACCATAAAAAGTGGAGTCCCTTACTAACAATTGAAAATGCTGTTGAGTGAAAATGAGGCGAAAAACGCGAGCCAGGCAAAGTATCCAACAGACTTTGCCAGGAATGCATCAAAAGACAAATCGGGCAAGTGGAAAAATAAAAAGCAAACAACCCAGCTTTTCAGTCACAGCTGACCTGTCTGTGTATAGTGTTGACTACAGGGTCACTAGTGTTGCTCCCATTTAGAAACAAAAGACTGCTAATTACTTTAACACAAGGCGCTATCATTAAAGTTTAAGCTTAAAAAAACTGAACATGGAAGATAAAAGTAAAAACACACAAAGCTAGTAAGACCTTAATAGTTTAAAGTTTAAACTTTTTTTTTTTCAAAGTGATTACAATCAATTACTGGATGCAAGGGGGAAGAAAGGTCAATAAAAAGCTGGGTGGTATTTTGTAAGGGTTAGAGGATTACTTTGTGAGGGAAGACGTGACATTTTGTTCGCACAGACAAAAGGGGAAATGGTAATGAAAGAGGAGGTGATACTTGGTGTAGAAAGTTCTGATGAACCTAACTTTTACACACATGTATTCATACATTTATGTTGTTTTATTCTTTACTAAACCAAAAGTCTTGAACTTTGGTCTATGTGGAAAGTTTGCTAGGGTAAATGTATACAGTATTGTATGTGGACCATGCATTTGTGGATGTATACATTCACAAATGCATGTATAGGTGTGTATGTGTGCACCCGGTGATCCCAGATAGAGTCTAAAAGTGTGAAATGTGGCTCATTCATCATGACTGTCATGTATTTTGTGCAGCCCTGGAGCATCCAAAAGCAGGGTTCTGATAGCACAGATAACCTCAACTTTACTTCCATCCATCACACACACACACGCACACACACAAAGGAAATAATAGACATGACAAGGAACATTTACAGTAAACTGGTAACTCTTATAACTGCGACTATACTGTATAGACACAGAGGTATAGATACTTTTTTCCATACTAAAGAAATACATTCAGTTGGCTTTTGACTAAATTTGGATGTTTTTTTTTTGTTTATGTCCATGTAAACTATGCAGGTCCTGTTCTAACCCGCTACATTTTGAAACTATTGATGGAAGCTGACAAAATGCAGAAATACCAAAATGCTGCAGAATAGCATAATAGAATTTAGAGAGGAAAGAAAATGGAAAGAAGGTCATTTCCTCTGAAAACTATCTGAAGTAGGCTGCAATTGTCCATTAGGAGATGGCCCCAGGATGCATTTTTACAAGCATAAAACTGTCTGAAGAAAATGGCGTTTTCATCAAAGTAATGTGCAACATTGCTCAAAGAGATATAAAGAATGTGAAAAAAAAAGGAATTTGGACAATGCAAAAGTTTCTTTAGAGCTGTGTAAACAATATACACGGGAGCTGTCAAGGTAAGAGAGATATCGCTTTCTTCTTAATAAATCCCTATTTCAGTCTGTGCAGCACCCACTCTGTCACTGAAGGTTTTTATAGCTTTTAATATGTTCCTTTTAAAAGATCTGATGTTTTGTTAGTTTTCCCTTGAAGAAACTGTTGCAACAAATGTATGAGTAGTGGAGCCACGTTGGCAAAGATGTATCTCAAAAAATCATGCGTTTAAAAAAACAGAAGATGCCTCTATGGACTATTGACATTTTAAAAACTGTGTTGAAAATGCAGCACAATTGAAATTACTGTACAGAATGCTAGTTCTCTGCTCAATAAGGTGTCGTATTTCCACACAGGTTACTGTTTCAACGAGGAATAAAACAGATGCACTGCTTTTACATCCAAACTGAAATACACCTGAAACAAATGCGAGCACATGTGGGAGCACAAAGTTAAGTGGAGCTTGACCTTAAACAGGTAATAGATCAAGTGTAACATGCTATCTTATTTGTCACGAATCATGGGTCATAATTCAACAGTTACAATCCAAACAAGATATTAATAGGCAGATGAAACCAAGTTTGGCTCCTTTCATTGATTCACAATTCAGATTAAATAATAGATTAAAAAGCTCACAATGGGCAATAAGTAGGAAATTTAACTGCACCAACATGACTTATGCATCACCATATCTTTGCTTCAAATTATTAGCAGATTATAACTGTAACAGGTCAAATTGTATATTATATACCCCCTTTAACCTATTTCCCCCAAATATTTAATATATCTCAAAATAAAGCTAAATGCGCTGACACGAAACCTGAACAGATCTGCAAGTTCTCTTTTCAGGCTTTACGGAATTATAACTTGTGCCGGAGGATTTGGTCTGTAACAGGTCTTCTAAGAGCCAATCATTCCAAATGCTATATGGAGGTTGAGTGGGTCAAGCAAGTGAAGTTAAACTGGGAGGACAAAGATTTAACCCAAATGACACCAATCTCATTTTGAATAGTCAAATTTACAAAGTGTACACATCCCTAATAATTTGGGTGGAGAATGGAGAGCAGTGGGGAGAGAAGAGCCTAATCACATATCTTAATCTTTATCTTTTATCGTTTACCAGATTTGTGTCAAGCCTCCTTTGTGTTTGGATCCAGAAATTTGCAGATGGCAGAGCTTTTTCCACAGCCTTAACATGGCACTAATTGAAAGGCTTTCTTCCTTTGTGAGAATAGGTTCAGTCAATTCTCACTTGTGATAAAGTCTGTTAAAATGGAAAATAAAGCATCTTTAGCATGTTGGGCTATATGCCATGCTTCTGTCTCTCTCTTAACAGGCTGCATTTCTGAGAGCTCTGCTGCGTGCGCCTCTTTTTCAGTCCATCATGCTTCTCCATTCTGGACAGATTGTAACTCTTTCACTGTCCTTGTCTGAAGGACACAAGAGCCACATCTCACACACAGAAACACACACACACACACGCACACAGATGAATGGAAACACAAACCAACACGGACACACAGTGAACCTTGCTGAATGAGAATTAACCTATGCTGCTTTACCACTGATAAGAGCCGAACACAAACATGCACACACGCTGACACACACACACACAGACACACACACACACACTTATCAAGTGAGCCTCATTGACTGTTTAATTCTATCCTCCTACACACCAACACATCCCATCTTTTGTTTTGTCTTCTTTCTTCCGTCCTTGTTTGTTCCGGGTGTGTTAGCCGTCTTAACCAAGTGGATGGAAGACTACGTTCAGGGTATAGTAAACCCAGAGGGCTTTGTACAGCTTGAATATGAAAACAGTGTTTAAATTAATCAGAACAATGCCGGACCATTCAGTGAAACTTCCCAAGAGCCATAGTACTTACAAGGAGACACTTGTGCTAAGGGTGGATGGGTAGGAAGGGAAGGTAATAATTGTTTAATCACTATTTTGTTCTGTCACACAATGTACCAGATGTAACAGAGGTCTGACTCAGATGTGCAAGTGGATGCAAAGCCAACCACACACAAACACACACACACGCACACACACACACACACCAGCATCTTAAATTTTCTATTCTTCTTTTAATCTTCTTGTGTCTAACCATAACTTTCTTTTCTGAAAACCTTTATCTAACCCCAAATGAGACTGAAATAGAGGTGTCCTGATTTTATTGCAATGCTGAATGAAATTAGTCTTACTCACAATATGACAGTGTGATGGAGAGAACACTGAAGCAGAAGAAACTCAACCCAAAAGAAGGCCTAAAAGCACACTGCATCATATTTAATCCTTATCTGTTCTGCAAATGGAGGGAATGCAAGCAAACTAAATTTTGCAACTGGATTTCCAGGGCAGGATTTAACATGAAAGAACACTGAGCCAAACTCATTGAAACCATTTGTCTGTAAATTTCTAGGCTATCTTAACTATAGATGTCAGAAAAGAAAAGATGAGAATGAACAAAAGCTTTTAAAGAACATTCAAGTGAAAAAGAGGGGGTGGTCATATATTAAACTGAATTGCCTCAAAGTGGAGGCAAAGAAGGTATCAGTTGACAATATTAATAATGATTTGATGTCTAATATCCCCCCCCAAAAAAGTACACTTATTTATACAGACAAACGTGTATGACACAGGTTCCATATAGGTTATAATCTTTAACATTTTACACTACCTTTGGCTTCTAGGGCTGGATTTCATTGAACTGTGTCAAAATATCTTTTACGACATAATCCACGTGTCAACAATAAAGAAACATCATCCTTGCTTGTTGGGTTAGGTTTTAGATAAAGTAGTTTTATTCATTTAAAGAAAACTAAACATAATCATTCAAAGAAAACATCTATGTCAAATTTCAAGCCAACCGTTTGCCAAGTTGTGCGAAAACAGATAAGAAAATTTTTTAGATTGTGTTTGTACTGTCAAATTCTCAATAACATTATTGTCATTCACATATTTTTTTTTTTCTTTTGTCAGGCACTGACACACATCAGCCATGAGACAAAGCCTCTCTATACCGTTGCTCTGCTCCAGTAAGATTCGGGCTTCTCCGCTTTGCTGGGTTGAGTTATTGATTTGATGATGCCCCAGTGAGTATATACTGGGATGAGGATGGCCATCCAGTTTAATGGCCCAGTTGTAGCTGTAACATGGCTAAGCTGCTTTGTTTGAACCAACAAGTGTTTACCTTCATTTTTATTAAGTTTGGACTCATCTTGGTCATTATCTCTTTTAACCTTTGAGCCCTATAAACAAACAGAGAACTCAAATTGTAAGAGTAGACAAAAAAAGGACTGAGGGCAGTGCCTGTTTTCCTGACATAAACCGAATAGCCTTTTTTTTGTATGAGCCATCACAGTCTACCAAGGTTTGTTAAAGAGCTACGCTCTAAACTAAACTGAACAAGAGACATTACTCAATTTGAGCTATCGAGTGTGAGGGGAACATTCATAGTTGAAATACTCGAAATATTAGAGAAATAAGAAATCAATGACATTTGTTGCGACACATCTATGTATTCATCTTAAATGAGTAGATACATATAAACCTTTAACAGATACTGTATCTGATAAAAGAGAAATAAAAAGAGTTATAACAGTTAAAATCAGGATGGTAAAATATAAAAAGGTTTCTATCTGTGGAGCCGGGTGTGGCTGATATACCGGAAAAAAGAGATACAGGAAGAAAGAGTACAGGATGAATGGAAAAATCATCATGATTAGACTTCTACTAAAAGTAAAAAAATTGAGAAACTTTTTTTACTCTTATATTTTATCTTTATATTTGTAATCTGAACAGTGTAGATTAAGGTGGGACTTACCCCAGTGTAACTCCCGACACCCTGAGTTGGTTGACACTGTCTTTACAACTGTTACCGCTCCATCAATCCTGCTACACATCACTGGCAGATCCGACACCATGACTGGACAACAGTCCATTTTTCACGTCTATCCTTTCAGCTCGTTCCAGCACTTTGATAAGAATTTGGTGTAACCTTCTTTCCACTTCTTCATCTTTGAGCATGAATCACTTACATAAAATGGCATTTCTCTCATTAAAAAAAATTAAAAAGATACAACACCATCCTCTGTCCACTTTAAACTGTCCACTATTTAAAAAATCCTCCTGATCATTTTCCTTTTTCGGTTTCTTCGATTTGAGATAACACTCCCTGAACGAGAGGCAAAGAAAATATGTGACATTTTCTCTGGTCCTAATGCCTAATTCAGGTTGTAGCCTGGAGCTGCACATCTCCAGCATGTATTTCATATCTCTGCAGTTCTGCTGCCTTTCTACTCCTCCTCTGCCTGTGAATTGGTCGGTTTGTTGAAGAGCCATCAGAGAGCTTGTTGTTGCCATGTAAGTGTCAGAGACAGAGACCAACGCCTATAAATACCTCTGCTCTGTCAAAGAGGAAAAGGCCTTGAATAATTCAATCAAATCTTTACAAGATTCCGAAACACTCATCAAAAGATACCTCAGATTTCAAGGTCATATTCTCGAACGAATGCAGACTCACAAACCTTTTTTTTTTTTACAGAGAATGAAAGCAGGAGAGAGTGAGAGACAAATTCACCTGAACAGTTGATACCAAAAGCTGAACTAATCTCTAACGGTGTGATCACCAATATGATGATTAAGACGATGAATTAGATGTGTACTTTCTGCTCTGATTAGACCAAATCCCAGCAAAACCAAACACTGTGATGACTCACATCCTCATACTTCTCGTATTTTCAACGTTCTATTTGATTTCTGGATAAATCAGGGCTGTCAAACAACTGCAATTTTTCTTTAGTTTTGTAACGTGTTGAAGTTTAAAGCGGAATGACAAGAAAAATGTGCTTTATACAATTATGCTGTCATAACCTGAGTCTTTTCTTAGAAAAAATCTACCTTTTAGCTAAACCTCTTTGTGGTTGCTGCAGGAAGTTGTAGTCAGCAGAGTACAACCTTGTTTCAGGTGAAAATTGTGTGCCCGTCTAGTTGATAAGATTATTTTGCAAGCGTTCTAAGATAACTGCTGCCTAAGAGTTACACACCATGTTCAGTTTCTCAGAAGCTTGAATAAAGAGTTAGCTTATGCAAAATTCTGACTTTTTACTACTTACTTTCCTTTTCACCATTGTTTCTCCAGAAAGCCAGTAATGCCTTGTTTCAGCGTTCCATGCAACTTAAACTTTCCATTTTCACCTTCTGTTTCCAGTGCTTCAAGTAAACTTACTAAATCTTCCTGAACTAAATATTTTAAACCAGCAACCTGCTGAATTTATTTTAAAACTCCATATTTTGGATAACCACAACCACATGAGATAATCAAAGCGCTGAACAGTGTAGCAAAGTGTATTTGTTTCCTTTAAAAGGTTTTATTTGCTTTAGAATGTTTTTTCTTAAATGTGTGCAAAGCAAAGTTTGTCACATAAAGGCATAAATCAGAATTCCATTCATCCAAATCTGCAGGAGTTTGGATGACTGATTCTGAGAAGAAGACGGCAGAGAGAGAGGAACTCATTGACATTCGACCTGGATGCTCTAATATCAAAATATCAGAGAATTTGCACAGTAAAGTGTGGATTAACAAGATGTGAATAAAATGCAAAACTCTGGACATTTATCATTTAGTTGGAGATTTTCTAGAATTTTTGGGAATGTTGGAAAAAAAGTGTGTTATAATTAACTTTCAACTGAGGAGAAGGCAGAGGTAATAATAACATTACTTCATTGCTATGGTTGCAGTCTTAAATAAAACCTTGAACTTGTTTTTGATTAATTATATTGTTGTATCATGTGGTTAGATCAGTTAGATACGTCTACCTGTATTTGTCCCAAATATATATTTTTATTTTCTTTCTGAAAAAGCTGGTTAAAAAGATAAGGCATGTAAATACTGAAGAAAGAATTGGGTTCAGATAATCCCTATTCTAATAATATCCCCGTCAGGGAAAATTTCACCTCTTTAAACACAGCAGAGTACGCTGCATAACGAATTAGTGCTGATGTGATTTGTTAGGAGTAAAGAGCTCTAACCTATTGAAAAGAATTTTGGAAAATATTAAAATAAAAATTAAGACAAAGAAGGCTCCAAAATGTTCAGCAACAAATCTAAAAACTGATCTTCTTTTGCGTCGAAATCCTTATCAGAAGAGGTATGTTAAAAAGTTGTATTCAGTGTGTAATTGACCCAGCTAAGTACTGTGCAAACTGTAAGACTAACACAAAAAAACAAAATGCACTGCAGTCTGTTCCATAAGTGTGACTAGTAAAGTTATTCCTGTAACCGTCTGATGAGGACTTACACCACAGCTCTACGGCCTTCAACATCTGCCAAAGACAGGTGCTTTCCACATTTATGAAAGTGTCCTCGGATTTAATTATTCTTTCTTTTCTTAATGTTAGATGGAACAGTTGACAGCCTGGTCAGTTTTTGCTGACTGAGTCCCTTTAGATGCAGCACTATAAAAGGATGAAAATGGTCGATCTTGTCAATTTCATTTTAGAAAGTTCATAAAATTCCACCTGTGTCTGATGCCAGGAATTTTAGTAGAAGAGTTATATAGTTCCCTATATACAGTATATAGTCACAGCACAGAGTTCTGGTAAAAGGCATGACCCAGCAAACTGTGCCTGCACATTTCCCTGAAAGAACTGCATGTAAGAAGTTAATGAATGCAGCTACGACACTGTGAAATGAACTTGACTTTAAGAGACGTGCAGTAGGTTGACCTGGTGTGCACATGCTTGTTTATTTTGGTGTGCATGCCTGTGTGTTTGCGTACATATGACCTGCTGTCCTCCAACGCTGCCCCTGTCAAATGGGACCTGTCCCTGCTCCACTGTCAGATCTGCTTCAGCTTTGATTCATTGTTCAAATAGCATTGCCATCTATTATGATTTGATATGGATCTGTCCTCCAGAGGGAGAGATGGCTCAACACACTTGACTGACTACTGATGAAAGGTGCAGATAGTGGCCATCACTCCGTGGCGTGCAAACAAACACAACTCTCACGCCCACACTCACACTTTGAAATATGTCACTTTACAACACTTTGTGCAGGCATTTTTTTTCCCAGTTATATGGCAGGGCTCTTCTTGTGGTGCCCATTTATAACACTGACTCAGCTAAAGTTTAATACCAAAGACATGTCTCACAGCCTGTGCTTTACTGTCGCTGTCTCTCTTTCTCTTACTTTCTAATAAGATGGATTAGTTGGCTATGCTAATCTATCTGCTGACTCCACACAGAATATAGACAATAAGTAAAGAGTGTGCATGTGTATATGCACAGAGGGGAATCAGAGCTTGTCCATTTGCATGCACATGCACTATCGTGCCTGTATTTGCATAGTCACTCTGCATTTTACAAGTCAGCACTAGAGAGTTTCTTTCTGATAACTGACTTGCAATAGTGGATGGAAATGGCCAATTTAGCAACTACAAAACTAGTTAACTGAAGATAGTTTATCACAGAATGTCAAAAGTCTTTTTATCGTGTTGTTAAAAGTGTCAAAGATGCTAAGATATGGAAGTAAGACTTATGAAGACCTGCAGCTTTCAGAAATCAAACCAAAGGTTGGTTTTAATCTTGACCAGTGCAGAGCCTGCTTACTGCCACGGCTCAACTCCTCTCAACCTGAAGGAGTATGTGTCTGTAAATGCTCCACGACCTTCTAATGCCTTTATACAAACTACACATCTGTGTGAAACTACCCTTCAAGGCTCCTCCTGTATTGTTGTCTGAATATTTTCATTTCCAGAGCCGATGAGAGCTGATATTAAAGGTGAATGTTAATGACATTGAAGTGGGAAAACATTTAGCACTCTATTTGACATTAACAGTTTAGGAATGTTTTTCATGTCCATACCTTTGGATGTCAGATGTTTTATAAAGAATGCAAATTCAGGAGATCAGTCATTTTGCTTCACAGACTGCATCTTTTAAATTTTAAGCATGTGCCGCTTCATGACGGACCGCACATAATAAAAAGAACGAAAAACTGTGAATTGTGTGTCCTTCAGCTTGATGAGAGAAAATTGTGACAAAAAATAAGGAATAAAGACCGGCATTATTAACACATATTTGAAAAATAAAATTCATTAATATCCCTCATTTATTGTTAGAATGACAGCTTGGCTGTGAGTAGTGAGGATTTGGCTTGACCTTGAAAAGCTGATAACAAAATTAATTGAGAAAAGAAGGATAAGAGGAGAGCAACACTAATGAATGGATGGCACAATCGGAAAGACAAAACAGGCCACGGATACCAGGTTGATGCTCTTTAGAGTGAGAAAAATGACTCATTGCTTTCAGTTTTTTTTAATGAGCCACACTCACGCAAGAACATTCCATGCACTGAGCATATGCCTTACATTTTCCCTTAGACATCTCCATGTAATCGTTTACAAACAGGAAACGAGCTGACGACAGCAGGAGAGAAGCCCCAACATGTATCTCCTCTCCTCCTTTCCACCAAATGGAGTGTATTTAAAGTCTGAGTAAGGCATATGTTAATCAACATTCTGATTCGTGTCATACAAATGTATTGTTATCCATCAAGCCAAATGAATAATTAAAACATTTAGGCCTCCAACCCTAAACTGACCAGTCGTCCCTGCTCTCAGACTCAGTGTGTTAGCACAAAATTCTGACCGATAGATCGCAGATCATCTCAGAGGAATCTCACACACAGGTGACACATCGAACTCAAACTGTGTAATCAATGATCAGCATTGTTTTAATGTGAAACTTTCTCCTAGAACACTCAGCCACCCTGAATGACAGAGTACATAAATTATGTAGTCGGTATTTCCATATTTCATCAGGGGTTTGTTTCCTTTTTTCATTAGCAAACTGTTGAATATGCAGTCTTGTAACCTGCAACTCAAACAGATTTAATTTTGGAAAAGATAAAACATAAAGGCTAATTAATGAGGGGGTTAGTCCTCAGCCCCTTATTTATGGGGATCCTGTAGACATCTGTGCGATGTTAGGATGTCCCCATCTGGCCCGATATCCCTCACGTGGGGTAAGAGGTCTAAACTGATATTTTCTTGCTGGTACTTTTACTGCTCCTGGACAGCAAATATTAAACACACCAAATACATGCCCTGCGTTTAACAGCAGCAGGTGTTTTCCAACCTACACAATCAATCTGGAAGCCAGCTGTGACCACATTCATATCTTTTTAATGATGCAGTGCTGACCGTCATGGGGTAACCCCTCAGCACACCCCTGGGCTGAACACCCAGCTACAGGGGAGCTGGGAACTGTTGGGAATACTGTATCCTCAGCAGGATCCAAGACATGAATCTTGTAGCAATGCACATCTACAAGAAGGGAATCTTGTACATCACTTTTTTTAAAAACATGTCACCCACTTAAACGGATTAATAAAACATGTTGTGCTGTAGCACCTTGAATATCTTTTTATAGGAATTGAGGAGACATAAGTGCAGTAATGGACATTTTCCTGTAAGGTGTCTGTTGTGGGAATAAGCTGGAAGCAATTTCTGAACCCAAATCAGTTTAAATCAAGTGATTAAATTTGCAGAGGCGCACATGAAGTGTGCGTGCCATGTATCAAGAGTCAGTAACCCACCAGTGTGATGCAAGGGGAGCAGGAACTAGCCCCTGAGATAGTTCATCCACAAGTGATGCAACAAGACTGAGGCCCGGACTTAAAAAGATCTTAGAGAAAGTGCCATATATCAACCGTCCTCTATTTAAAGACTATGATAATGTATCCACTGTGATAATTCTGAAATCCGTCAAACTGTGCACTAGAGAAGAGAACAGCAATGATGCAAGGATGTTCTGGTGCTGAGACGCAGGTTCAGAGCCGTGACCCGAGGAGTTTCTGTGTGGCCCCTCTTTCATCTATTGCACCATCTCTGCATCCCTCCTTCCAGCGGTCTGCTAAACTGTCATCCCGAATGCACTGTTCATGTCAGTCTTGGCTGCTGCAGCAACACTGATGCTTAAGCATTCTGGGGGAGTGCAGACACACTCCAAAACTTCTTAATGGCCAGGCTAAAAATAGCTCAGGCTGGATCTGACTGGGCTGATTCATGCGGCTGTGAGTCATTCAAGTGTTCTGCGATGTGGGGAGAGCAAAGGAATCGAGTGAATGAGCCGAAAAGACAAGGAAAAAAGTTTGAACGCTTGCTAAGACATAAAACCACTGGAAAATTTTAAGCTTTGCTAATCCTATAAAAGAGAAAAATGTGCATTAAGATGCTGTGAGAAGGTGTAGAGCCCCTTAAGGGCCGTCGATACTGCAAGAGATGTGGAAATGGAAAATTAAGTCTGGCACTAATGTAATGTAAATCAAGGCATCTGTTTCATTTAAAATTCATCTGAATTTCTCTAAATGGGAGTGGCACGTCAGTTTCTAGTTAGACATCAGATTGGGGGAGGGATCATTTACCTACGGGCTATGAGAACCCAGCATTTTGAAGACAACAGATTAGCAGTGCCATTGTTGATAAGCAGTGCCGTCCCAATTTGCTTGTATCATTAGAGAGGGAAGAGCAGTTCATACTCACATCATTATACCCTCCATTACCACAAGTAAACATCTACTTTTAACCCCCAGATACAGCAGCATGTGTGCAGGGTGCATATGTGAGGATGACTGCTGGCAGATTGCATGAGGATATTTAGCACATTCTCTTAATGACACATTTATGCAGATCTACATTCAGCAAATATACAAAAATATTCCTGACCTTAAACAGCAAATAGTTTATGCTTTTGAGGCTTTCGCAGCACTCAACTCGGACCAATAAAATACACCACTCATTGTACTCTTAATGAATTAAATCGATAGTCTTTGCTATTTGCCCTCATTTTCTGCAAAACTTGCTCGTCTGCTCTTTGTTTTTTTCCCTTTTTTTTCTTATGGCTTCGCCTCACCTCTTCCTGCATGTCCCCTCGAGCTCTGGCTGCAGATGAACTGCAGGCCGTAGGCAGCTCTGCCTGCGCTGAGAGAGGAGCAGAGCGGTGACAGATAACAGCCAAAGAATCAGTGATGGCTTAAACTGCCCCTTTCACATGGTCACCTGCTCCCTTTCTTTGTCTGTCTCATTTTGTGTCCCTCTGACAGAATCTGCTTTTTTGTAGTCACACCATCTATTTTTTGCTTTTCCAGTCTGCCATCGTTGCTCTTTTAAACCTAGCAGAGACGACACTGGGGCACGAGATAGATAAAAAGAGATACCGCTTTCAGCGGCATGACTCACGGGTGATGTACAGCAGTACAGACGGGTAGCGGGAAAAAGAGAACATGCTCAACGGTATTTGGTTAACTTAATCGTAAACTGGACTGTTTTTCTTGCTTGACCAAGCTGAGACATATTGCCCTCACTGTCAGTAATGCTTCAATGACGAGCTTCAATGAGATACACAACTCTGAGTGTGTATAAGTGTGTGGTTTGTTACTTCATTATCCTGTGCTGTACTGCTGTTGTATCACTACTGATGAGTGTTGAGATGAATACAAGATTAGCTTTTAGATGCATCAGTAGATTCAGAAATTGGTATGTTGGGGCTGTAGCATATGATCCCCTATTCTTTTATCCCATTCCATCCATCAATTTCCTAGCGGCAGATACAAAGATACAACCAAATAACAAATCTAACATGTTTTGGACAGGGGGAGGAAGCCGGAGTATCTAGAGTAGACTCATGCATTCATAGTGAGAACATCCAACCTCCAATCCAGGTCAAGTCTGGATTCAAACCAGGAACCATCTTACAGTGAGGCCACGTGCAGAGCCAGGCAACTGCCACCAGGAGAGTAAATAAATAACTACAAAGAAATCTGTGCATAAGGATTGCAAGTCTGAGAGGGATTTGCAATGTGTGCTGGGACTGCTCAGGAAGCGTTGTGGCTTGGTTTTAACGCTGGTCTACATCTGCTGGGCACAACCAGTGGATGGATCCACTGTCATGGGCAACCTTGATGCAGTGCAATATTTCTATTAGCACATTTCACAATTTACGGTATGTATAAATGTTTTCCACTTGGCAGAGGTTCCTAAACAATCCACATGCATAGATTCCAACTGGTTTTTAGTTTCATCGCAAAGTTGCTTGTTCCATGCTTTTCTGATCTTATTATGTATGTATTTTTGTAATAAAAATGAATGAAGTATAAGAAAAAAAAGACAATAGTAAATGGGATGATCAACACTTCAAATCACAAAAAAGACAAGAGGGTTTAGTTTTTCAGGATTTATAAGAGTGGGCCCTGATATTGAAACAATCTCCTTCCATCCCTCTTTCTTTTTCCCTTTAACTGCCATCTCCGTTTTGCTATCTCTTAAAGTATGCTCCACCATCTGTCTCCCTCGCTATCTGTCCTTTTCTTTCCCACCTTTCCCTATCTTTCCCTCACAATGCATTTAAATGGGATATTTAGAGATTCCGGCCATTCTCCTCTCTTCAAACCTACTCTGAGGTAACCCCAATTGCTCAACAATGCTTTGAACCGGGAAAATGCCCTGGCTGTTACAAAAATAGGCACAGCAAGATGTCTGGAAAACACGGCAGGAGATGAATGCTTTTCCTGAGAGAAAATGCAGAGGCTTATGCTGCCATATTAAACTATTTCAGGGTACGATCTGATAGTTTTATGGACACTTATTTAAGATGGATTAGAGTTTATTTCTGTCAGTTGTGTTCTTGAGATGAGAACAGAATGTGCCATTTGTTAATTGAATCATAAGCAGTTTTGAACATTGGTCTGATGAACTCTATTATTTACAATGTTTGCATTAAAATGTATTACAGGTACATCATGGTAAAAAAAAAGAAAGAGTAACGCTGAAAAAAATTCAGTAGTGACAGCAACATGTCTACTTTTATATTTGATTAAGTAATTTACGTGAATATCGAAAAAAGAAACAGGGTGTCACTAAGCTCCTTCAGCAATAAAAAAAGCCCTTATAGTATGAATACAACATACTTATATAACTTTTAGAACTACATCTGCTTTTCTTCAACATGCCTTCCCTCCACATGGATGAGGAATATAGGATGTGATTGTAAGACTTCAGGAAAACATACAAGGTCAAAGGCAGATCAATGATGGACTTCAAATCAGCCTTTTCCAGCAGTAATCATGAAGTACAAGCTGAGTCACAGCATCCGTAATCAGAGCAACAGCTACTGTCCAAAAATCAATCACAGAATATGCCATTGAAAAAATGTAATGAGGAAAACAGGTGAGGATTTCAGAGTCAGCTTATGGTGTTATCAGTGGAAATCAGAGGTTTAGTGATGGCTTAGATAAACTGAATAAGGTCAACTTCTCTGACTGAAATACAATAAATAGTATCAGTTGCTCAATTTTCTAGATAAAACAACTATATTAAACTTTCATGAAGAACATGACAAGAATGAATTTTGGGACCCACGTATTTGTTTGTCTTTAGTTATGAAGGGGGATCCTGCATATTTGCTATAACCGTGGACAGGACCCGAGAGCAAAGAGGTTACAGGGTGATGATATGGAGCTATACTAATTATTAAAAAGCACATAAACAAAACCACACAGAAACAAAGATTACCAAAACCAAGTTTTACTCAGTGTTGACTTCATTGAGTGTGTTGATAGACTGCAATCAATCGGAAAATCTATGGACTATTTCAAAGAGAAAATGAAAGCATCGCAACAAATATCTCTTCAGATATTTGAATGACTAAAATCCTACACGTATAGGGGGGTCAACAATTTCATTAAGTAAAGATATATTTTTAAATTTCACTTATAGAAAATGCTAACATGTGTTTAACTGAGTTTCTATTTTATTTCAGTGATAACGGCACTCAGTGAGTCTTCTACATCTAAAACAACACACTTAATAGTAATTATTTCTTTTTTCACAGAATTCTAAAAAACTTATCTTGACATTTAGTGGCTCTTTGATTGTGAATCCTTTTTTCTTAAAATGCCACCTACTGCATGCTCGGTCTACATGCTCTCAACACAGGTAAAGTGGTCGACCTTTTCAGTGCACCTGCATTTAATTAGGTTCTAATGAAGTGCCCCTAAAAGCATGGTGGGAAACTCAATGCAGTCAGCGGTCACCACTGTAGGCAAATGTCAGCTAATGAAGCAGGAAGCAGGAAGCATTAATGTTACTGGGTTGCTTTGTTGTTATTATGTATTTTTACAAAGGTATCATTTGGAGGTAATTCTGTAAATATCTAAGATACAGCATTGCAGATGTATAATGAAAACAGCACATCACTGACTTCTGAGCTTTTGAGTTTGCAAAAGGACCTTTATCATGTAAAATCAGATTAATTCTCTATATACTTTTGTGAAATTCAGTCAGATGAAAATTAGACTTAGTTCTATTGGATCGACCTATGGACATATGGTTATGACTGTGTAGTTGAACCCTTTTGTTGCTGTGTTTGTAAAAAGACACAGTCCTATTGTCTCATTACACTGTTGTTTGACATTTTTGGTGGATTCTGATTTGGTCTTGAGCATGTGAAGGGCCCAGATGGAAGGGACAAAAAAATATTTTTTTGGGCAGATTTTTCTTGTTTTCTTTCTCCTCTCTGTTATCACTCTTAGTTATTAATTTAAAATGTTCCTTTTTCTAAACACTGTTTTGAATGTAGTTAATACTGCAGGGCTTTCCTTAATTTGAATGAAGGATGCAAATTTGTAGTAAATACCTAAATTATGCTTAATTATGTTAAATTACTTTATTAATCAATTAATCGGGGGGAAAAATATTTATTTCAAGTATAACTCGTCCTCAATTAATTTGCACAACTTCTAAACTTTGCTGGAGGGAGAGATTTTAAAAGTTTTTAAAACTATATTAAAAATGTTTGTCCACTAATTGATTTTCTTTTAGATTTGGTTCAATATTCAACCCTTAGAGATGTGTGTTCAGGTATGATGACTGCAGTTGTGAGATAAACAGGACGAACAGAGCTCAGAAAAACTGGGAGGTGAAGAATCGCAGTGAGATCAGAACTTGTCAGCTTTCTGAGTGCATAGCGTAAATGTCCAAGTGTCACTGCATCTGGACGTCTTACCTAGCCGTGGGTCATAGTGCCTCATCTGAACTTCTTCCACACAGTCTGCTGGGAACCAGCCCGTTCGCCCTTTGACTGTGCCTTCCCAGAATCCTCCTTCCCCAATGCTCAGCACTGCCAGAGAGAAAGAAGAGGGTCCTGATCAGTCAAATACTTTCATGAGACGAGCCGTACTGTTATTAATGCAAAAGCATTGGAGTCTGTGGAGTGTTGAGAAGATTACCAAAAAGCATAGTAAAAAGGATAGAGGGCGACAGAGTAGTGCTTCATGTTATTAATTCATACATTATATAACTGAGTGGAAAAAAAGGGTGAATGGAATTAAGGACAACTGAAAAAGACTCACTTTTATAAATACATACACAAGGTGTATTGAAATAAAACAGGAAAAACCGCAAAGCGGAAAAAATCGGTGTTCACTTTTCGATTGAGACAAGCCTATTCCAAACATTTCTGTTTATTTCATTAAGTCGACCATTTTAAAATAAAAAATTCAAAATGAAACAGGAAAAGGTTTGAAGTTAGGGAAATAAATTTATACTGCAGGGGAAAACTGAAAAAGAGTAAGAAAAGATAAAAGGCTGAAGAAAAGCAAGCGGATGAGAGGGAGAGATTCCTTCGAACTTCTGCTGTAGTAATTAGAAATGAATGTATAGTTGATATTGATTTTCCTTGTAGGACTGAGCCAGCACGTTCATTTCTACAACACTCATCTATTATCCAAGCCAGCTAACGGACACAGCAACACACACAGCCACACACACTCCTCAGAGATCACCAGCTGGAATTGAGGCTTTGCCTGAGTGAGCCCTCTTCTAAACTGGTTGCTAGGTTACGCCAGTGTGATGTTGCAGCTGGCAGACAGGCTGTTAAATGATGTACTCTACTTCCTCAAAACTGTATTTCACTCTGGCATAGGGACAGGTCATGGTGATGTAATCTGAGGTACTATAAAATACAGCCGGCTTTGACCTCATCTTCATGCAGCTCTGCTTGGTATACCCACAAACATTTACAATATTTTCAAAAGACATGTACCCACATGGTGCCCTGTGCCAATTTCCCCTGCAATTCAAGGCCGAATACATCCCATCAAACACAGCGTAGTTAGATTCGGAACATCTTTTTGATGAGTCATGCTAATAACAGTTTATACACTTCAAATATTAACCTCAAGTAGCACTTTTTCAGTTTGCCTTGCCTGGATTCTGTTCTGTCAACTTTTATGGTCGAATTATTGCCTAATCTTTTTTATCAAAGTCACATGCATGGTGCAAAACACTGACTGAAATTTTGATTGGACATTTCAAGTAATAAAGCCGACAGCTTATCCAACAAACACTGTGTACTACGGCTGCTGTAGAATTCAGAAAAGTTCCTCATTTAGTTCATTTAGTTCCACTTGGATAACAGGCTAAGTATTGCACAGCGTGTCTCCACCAGGCCGGACACACAATGAAAATGGAGAATGGCTGCTTATTGACTCCGTGCTGAAACCGAGCCATGGAGAACACACAGGCTGATCCCCTTCTCTCATCTCAGCTTAACACAACTTTACCCAACCTGTCTCCTGGGAGCATACTCCTTGAGTTTCTTTGCCCCTGCTTCTCTCCGCTACGCAAGTCTTTTGTCCTCACACTGTGGTTTGGAACGATTTTCTAGTCACTGCCACCCTCTCCTCCTTTGTCTCTGTCATTATGTCAGTCTATACAGTGGAGGAGTGTCTGCACTATACAGATTTTGGCTGTACTCTGTTTCCCAAAGGCAGAAATGAAAGAGAAGGTGAGGCCTCTGATTGATCCTCAAGGCTGCACTTGCTCAGTATACCTAGCACATCCTTCCCTTGCTAATGCATTTCTGGTCCCTGATAATATCACCTTACAAAGTGTGTTCTATCAATCGCTGATTATTTGAAGACACAAGCAAAAATCGACACGTTGAGATTAAAGACATTGCTTGGATGATGCGGAGCACTAACTTCCACATTTATGCTGACTCACATGCAAAGCACTCTAAGATCTGAAATACAAAAATAAGAAACAAATTAACAAAACTGTTTTGAACCCTGATCCCAAGGTTACCCATTTTCTTTCAGGAAATGTGTTTGTACAAGGAAAATATTGCACTCTTTACTCTTTTAATATTGTGTTCTATGTGTCCTCAGCAAAAAGGCAAGCTTGTGCACTCTGCAAATGTCCTGCCACTACCTCTCACTGCCTCTCCATTTCATGGCTTGCCAACACTGGCACATATCCCCCTGTGAGTCAGATCTGGGTTCAAAGGAGACAAGCTACATGATTCCATTCAAACAGTGCATATCTGATGGCCTAGGATATGTGTGTTGTGTTGATACTAATGTCCAACGAAACAGCTTTGTTGTCACTGCCATTTTTTTTTCCTTTCGTTTTTCATTTCGCCGCACTGTTATTTTGGTAATGCGAATACATTTTACCGTATGCTCTGCTTTCTATCAGTGTCTTTCTAGGGTCAGCCAAATAGCAGCTCATTACACGTGGCAATCAACACCTCGGCTGGATGCAATTTTTACAGGACGGCCTGTGACCTGCCACGCAGAGACGTAATTATCTCCACAGGAGAACTACAGTAAACAATGGCTCAACATGTGTTGGCATGCTCTCAAACATAAAGATGAAAACAGCGTTGATTACATAGAAAAGGCTCTTGTAGAGTAATTTCAAGGTTCCTTTTCTTTTCAGAAGTGTAATGCACACAGTCTATACTTGGCCAGGGCTTCTGGGTGTACTTTATTATGTGAAAGCCACTCATATAATAATTTTACAATAGTCTTTTTTATATTGTGAAACTATGTCCAGAACACTGATTATGACAGTCATCTATTGGTCCCTTTTTTAAAAAGCACCCATGAAATTAAAACAATGACCTTGGACGGGAGCAAAGTTTGTTAGGTTGCACTTTTTTATTCAGCTTTATGTGATTATGTAGTAAAACACCTGACTGAACATAACTCGGGGCCTTGTAGAAACTCAGCATTATCCTAAATTGATTGTTCATCATGTGCAATGGCTATTATGTGACAGATCACACAAATTAAGTACAGGGTTTGATCAGAAAGAATGGGAGCATTACAGTGGGGCCCCGAGAATGAGATAAAAGAGACGGAAAGTGACAGGAAGAGGCCTGCATTCAGTACTGACAAAGAGAGATGAGAGCCAGTCAAAGACAGACACAAGCTGACAAATGGAAAGAGCGACGCTTCAATAGACGCCAGACTGCTGTCTGGTGAAAAGTCTTGTACAGTATTGCTCTCTCTGTCTGTGTATGGGTGTGTGTTACTTCTCCGTCTTGCCCTTGGTTAAGTCAGTCACGACTCTTGGTTTAAAAATAGCAACAGTGAGGATGCAGAGCTATTTATACTCCTCACACGCCCTGCCTGCTTGCTTAAACAAATCCCTGTATGAGTGTTTGTAATTATGGCTGTGTGTTTGACGAGTCTTTGAGCTCCTCTATTCGTTCCATTTCTTTAGGCCGAGTCATTCATCCATTTTCTTTTCCTTCATGGTATCTGTTTCTACGTACACAAGCCACTACATACAATTGCATGCAGGTTCTCATGAGGGCAATGGTCACCGATGCATTAATGACAGGTTGTAATGAAAAAAACAAAATTTTTCAAACTTCAACAATTGTTTAATTCTTCAGCAACAGTGAATGCCTCAAACTCGCCTATTGGCCTGAAGACACAGACAAAGGATGCAGCTGTGCTGTTAGAGGATTCTGGCTTTTCGCCACTGATGCACTCGCTCTTATTCAGGCAGAAAAGCCAGAGGCAGTTTGCCATGGCCAAAATGGCGTTTGCCAAAGCCACAGTACATGTTGGATTTTGACAACACATCATGGCAGGGTTTTTGCTATTAGCACATTTGTATGAAAATGCATTGAACTGTGGTGTGTTTAGCACTAAGCAGCACATTGGGTTATGATTTACTGGCTCGTGCAATTACACAACCCCTAAATGCTGGAAAAGATAAATCTTTCCAGATCAATTAGACTCCTCAACTTTTCATTAAGAAGGGTATCTATCACTCTCATTTTCCCACTTATTTCTCCAGACCTTGGAAAGATATTTTAGTGAAGTTACATATTTAAACAAAAGTAATTATCTGGCACATTTTGCCTTTACATTGTACACAGATACACAGAGCAGCATCTTTGAGGGAAATTGCTTACAGACTCATCGATATTATGAAATTGACCACAAGCCTTCTAGTGAATTAAAGCTATTGCCGTTGTGTCATCATTCTGTTGCTGCTCCCTGCTGTTCACTTTATGAGCAGTGCTCAACTACTCTGCCTTGTATCTCAAGCAAAAAAAGCAACAACCATCTATTTACATCCATTGCCAAGTGTGAGACAGAAACTTAAACTTCTAACAGTTAAAAGAAACTATGCTAATAGGAAATGAAATAGATATAAAATAGGGACAAATTTTTACTGTAGATCGTATAGTAAAATTAACAAATAAAGTGCACAACCTCGAAGTAATGTCTCAACCCCCAACAAAAGGCAACTGCTGAGTTTGCTCTTTCCAAATACGGCTGTATATAAATGAACATGCATAGCAGAGTCTAAGTATGTGTGTGAGTGTGTGCTTGAAACGAAGTGTGTGAAGGTGAGTGAGAGCATTCCAATAAGCAGAGTGCTGCTGTTATTAGATTTGGATCCCCACAGTCTTTATTAAACCTCAGCTCAATTCAGTGTAATGGAAAGAGAGCAGCATTCTTTATGAAACAAGTGGCACGTAACCAGAGACGTGGAAAAGTACACGACTACACACTGTTACACATGCAGACAGACAAACACAGGCTCACGAAAAGAAAAGAAAAAAAGCAAGGAGGACTTGCTGTCAACAGGTCATCGCAGACAAAATGAGAACATATTAATGTGCAGCAACAAAAAGGAGGCAGCACCTGTAAGTGTGAAGATTTAGAAACATACGACAAGACATGTTATTCAAACTTGAGGCAAGGGTATGCATTAATACAACAGGGGATGGGAAATTAAGTTTAATGAAAAAAAGGAGAAGAAGGACATTGGAAAAAGAACTGCGGTGACAAGCAATTAGGGGGGCGGTGTGGAAAAGGGCAAGTGGACTCCAGAGAAGATAAAAGACTGAATCAAGTAAAGACCTAATAAATAGCAGGGAAGAGGGACAGTCACACGGCTCTGAATCAAATATGTGTCAGGGATTCCTATATGCTTGTCCTCACAGGACTTCCACGGCTTAGAAGAGGGTGAGGGAGTGGTGCAACCACTGGCACATCAATATTCCACTGAGCGAAAGCACAAAGAAAGAACAAAGCAGAAAACCTGAAGGAATGCTAAAAAAAAAGGAAAAAAAGAAAACATGAAGGAAATAAAGGCCTGGCAAGTTTTTTGTGAATGACGACACCATTAGAGGAAAGAGAGGAACAAAGGTAGGAAGCCTTCAAAAAGAAGAAAAGGGAGTAGGGTTGGAGCGGTGTAAATTACAGTGGGTGGAGGAGGAGGAGAAAGAGGAGAGGAGGGTGGAAAACTCCAAGGCTGACTCAGAGGGATCCCTCTTCACTTCTCATCTCATCTCCTCCCATATCTGCAATCTTACAAGGCTCAAAGGGAGTTACGTTATAGGGGGAGATACGTTAAAGGGAGAATGTTACTCACGTTCTTTCTTTCAAAATAAAAGTAGCACGGTCCAACTTTCCAATTATTATTTTAACTTCAATGTGGGGCCTTGATCAATGTCACAAAAAGGAGAAAATCACATTTTATCAATGACTGGCAGGATAAAAAGAAATATGAAGTGCCCTTTTTTTTTTAAACGTAAGTCTGCCAATGACTGGTAAAAAAGTTACATTCTGTTAAATATCATTAGATGGGCTATATTGTGTGTTGCTGAAATGTAAACACACAGCTGATTGTCTGAGGGACTACTTGAGGGTGCATATAAATGAGGGGGTTGATGCTCTGTAAATGAGCATGATGTAATGAGCTGACCAATGCCCAAGCAACACAAAATGACATGACATGAATGCCCCTTGCTAATTAAGACTACATGCGAGGTCAGGTGGTAGGCAGACATGATCAGAAACACAATGTTGTTTGTTGAATGTCTCATTAGCACTCATTCGAAATTAGCTGCCAGTTGATCTAAACATGTTTTAGACTCTTTACTTAAAGAGGTTTTATCATATTTTTTAACGAATGAACTCATTGTGAATACTGAATGAACACATTCTGAAACACGTTCTATTAATTGTAAGTAGGTAAGAAACCTTTAGACCTCCTCTCTATATCACAAAGCCAGCTTGTCTTGCTAAAATAAATTTCCTCATTTGGGCACGATAACGAGAAATACTGTGTCAAAGTATAGAAGTGCTTGGTACATGCAACCACATTTCTGATTTTCCATTCAATGTGACAGCTAGGCTAACATATCTCCTCATGATGGAGACTGCTGTTCAAATGTAATACATTTTTCATATAAAGAAAAAAGATTAAAAGTTGTATATGTAGCCGTAAAACAACCTTCATTTGTGAGAACAGGTCAGGACACATGACATTTCAAATTGACCAAAAGCTACTCCATTTGACAGCACCGGGAAAGGACCTGACCTTGCCACATGCATGACAGAAAAGATAACTGTTACGGCACAGGGCAAAAAATGCCTGTTGCCAACAACCATCTGGAGTTAGTCCAGGTCAAAAAGTGTGCATCACATTATACATGCTGGAGCAATTGTTAGCCAAAATCAAATCAGTGGTTCTGTTGAATATGTATCTACATCAGCCAGTGGCTCCTGTTTATGCAACTGTGTTCCTGTTCATGTTTATTCATACGCTGATTACCTTTGCAACTGCTGTTTCTGCTGTGTTTCTAATGAGCATTTTGTTTGAGCCAACACCTCAGTAAGTTAGATGTATGTTATGCGAGCCCAGGGTTTCATTTCAATGAGAAGCTAAACGTGGGACGATTCAGGGTGTACCATATGGGATGTTTGGAAAGAAACAAACTGAAAAGAGAGAATGATGAGAAACAAGGGATGAGGGTGTAATAGGTGGACAGGTGGTGTGGTCAGCATGGAGCAGGTAGGTCTGTGAGCAGGGCTTTGCACCCTGCTGCTGCTCTGATTGGACAGCAATGTCCTTCCCTTAGGCTTGTGACCCTGTCCAGAATCAATAACACACGCACAGCTTGGAACATTATGAATGACTAATGAGAGAAATTTCTTAACAGGCTGATGACGTTCATTTTGTGATCACGTTAATTGCTCCTAAGGGCCATTGGATGTGAACTGTAACGGATTCATCTTCAAATGTTCCTGAAATAACACACTGTTCTAGTATTTATGAGTATAAAGCTGTGTATATGAATGATGGGAACACCTGAATGGACTCTCACTCTCAAAGAAACTGTTGCATTTTCTTTATTTTTCTTACTGAAACATACATTTAAGAAATGTCATGTTTCATGTATCCGGCAGGAACAACTCAAGGTTTAAAAGGGATTGAATAGATCAGTTTTTCTCTTTTTTTCCCTGCCAGTCTGCCAGCAGCTCATTCTCAGTCGCGATGTGCAGGCTGATGTCTGCGGCCCCATGAAAAATAATCACCTAGATTAATTATCTCTGAAAGTTGAGCTTGTATTAAATTGTGTACCAACTCTGCCTGCAGGATGAAGAGTAATGCCATTCTTCCATGTTTTTGCAGCTTTCGTGATATGAATAGAAGCACACAAATTGCAAGTATCCACAAACTGTGCCTGCCGCAACGACTCATGTGCAGCATTATTTGATCCAATATCTTTATGTGCCTTGTGCCTTGTAGATATTTTTGATTTTTGGCTTTTCTTTAAAACTGGAAGAAAATGTTTATAGCTTATCCCATCCTTGTGGGTACAGACAAATTTAGCTTCTTATGCAAATCCATTTTTGATTTAGCTTTCAATATCCACAGAGCGGATGTGAATAGAAGAGTAGAATCTCAGAAGACAAATGGAAGTGTCCTTCTTCTTTCTAATATGTGACAGTAAATTCCACATACATCCAGATTGTGGGACTCTTGGTCACCAATGGTTCAAGTTGATCTTTCATTACAAAAAGGGTCAAAGGGAAATATTGTTTTAAAAATCAATATCATAATATCGTAATACTTGCCCTCTGACGTTTTTAATACTGACTTTCAAATTTATCTTATGCAATACTATGAATAAAAGATGAGACCTCTGACAAAATGAGATGCATTACACTTTCCCCTGGCATTATAGAACAAACAGAAAATAATCCATAAACTCATATCTAAGGTCCATTTAGATGTACCACAAGTTAGATCACTCTCACCAAAGCTAAATAACCAGCTTAACTGTTTCCCTGCTTTGTACTTTTATAAGAGAATGAAAGTCCACCAGCTATATGGGCTAAAAACGTACGCCTAATGGTAAATTGGCTTCAGAGCATGCAAATTTGTAGAGTAAGTGTGCACATATAGCTTTAAATGCACAAAACACACCAGTATGAATGTTTTCCTTTTTTTGGAAAATGCAGTGAAACTCAGATATTGTTAACCTCAAAAAACACAAAAACTAAAGGATAGGCAGGCATCATGTATATTCACAGCTCATTGTGACATACGTGTTCTTGTATATTGTGTATTTGCAGGTGTGCGTGAACAGTTACAGCAAGGAGAATAACAGAAAGGTACAGAACAGTAGAAAAGGGACAGAGGAAGAGAGAGAAGGCTTTTCTACTCCGTGTGTCTCGGATATTAGGACAGCTGGTTGCTGAATACATGACGGATGCGGTTTATCTAACTTGTGGGAGGCAATTACTTACACTGTGTTTCACAAAGGCAGCCACACAGAGAGACATAGACATTTACACACAAAGGTGTGCACCATGCACGCTTCACGATGCAAACACTAACAGAGAGATGCTGCTGTGTGCACATTAACAGAAACACACTGGCACATACATAGCCTCCCTAATGTAACTATAGCGCATAGATCAAATCTAATTAACTCTCCCCAAGCTCACTGTGGGAATTTAATGATGAAATTTAGACCAAATTCAACAGTTAGACTGGAGCCTATCATCAAATTAAACTGAAGTTATGTGCAAAGAAAATATAACTGGAATATTTATCAAAAAATGAAGCACTTTAAGTTTATAGGTTAAAAGGACATTTTTGCCAGAATGAAAAGTTTTTTTTTTTTAAATCACAAGAGGCATAATTTACTCAAAGAATAATTGGATCAAATGACATGTCAGAGCGTTTAAAAACACTTAGCACCTGTTGCTTGGTAACGGACGGCTGAATGTGTGTTTAGTGTTAATGGTAATTTATGTGATCGAAAATAGACAATATTGTGTGATCTATTTAATTTTCAAGAGATACAGGCTTTCAGCCCAGTCCATGATGCACAGAGTGGTACAGATATGACTCCTGTTCAGAAAGTACATATCTGGGACAATCACACATTCTACAAATGAGTTTTGTAGTTTCGTCCCTCTGCTCAGTGTACCTGCTTAAGTGATTGCCTGAGCAATTTGTCTGCACAGAGATCACAAATGTAGTAACAGATGCTTCCTGAGCCTGTCTCAAGGTAGACTCGGAGCTACCTATTAAAACCAGTATGTGGGTGTATCTTTGTGTACGTATGTCCCTTTAGCTTTTCCAGGTATCCTCCATTGCCCAGAGCAGTGTTAATATTCTACACACACAGGGTGAAGCCAAAGCCCATTAATCATGTTTGTGAATGTCTAATCTCAACATTACTTGCACTGGTTTCATTTTCATGGCTGTCTGCAAGATTTATAATGGCGTTTGGAGAGGGTGTATGGGGTGTGTGCATGCACGCACAGGAGATGTAACACACTGTTATGGAAGCATGCTCACAAGTATGCCACCTTGTTTAGGAAAAAAAATGTCCTGAACATCCAGTTAATGCCTCTTATGGGGAAATGAGGGTGCAGCATGCTGACATACGTATCTGCAGCTTTAAATATGTTTTGTCCCCACATGCTAATTTGACTTTGAAGATATTCATCTAGAAGTTTGGACGGAGGTGTTGGAGTGGGGTAGGTGTGTGTTTGTGAACAAGTGTGTAAAGAGCTTGACCCGGTTACAGTGGCAGTGTAGCTCTTTGTTACCATAGTGACCATAAGTGGCCTTTGAAATGATGTCAAACCGGATGATGGGATGAGATTACATCAATGTAGGTGGAAGAGTTGAAGCAAATACAGAGGTGAGTAAGAGAAGTAGCATGAACAAAGGGTGCTGCCGGATGTGGGAAAGGGCCTTGGGGACTTATTGATGGAGTGTACCAAAAGGATCATCAAACACAACCGCACTCATGTGCAAACATACACACAATATAATCAAATACACGCATGTACAAACCAGCAGACCAAAAAATCTTATAATCTTGGAACCATCCATTTTTTTTTACGGTCATCACAGAAACAGACATATAATCGAACACACACCATCATCCAAGTTCATGCTAGTTTTGTGGTCCGCTTACAATTAGCAAGTACTGAAGGACCGTCAGATTACGTTACCTAGTACTAACAGTTTTCTTGGAGAGATAGATGTGGATGGTCCTTCTAAATAGTGGATGGCAGGGTGGATGCCTGTCCAGAGACATTGATCGCGGACAACAAACAACGTGACAATCACAAAGTAAAGATTCAGGTTTTCTTTTCAGGCCCTTAAAATGGACAGAAATTGGTCACATAAAGAGAAAATGAAGACCCTTAAAAAAAGGTTCATCCGGTCATCTCATTTTGAACATCATCGTTACTTTTTTATTTTGAAGACATAAAGTGGAAATTTGGCGCCATTTGTGACCTTTTATTCTTCCACCTCATCTACATTGCAGATTATTAGAATGATTTTCCAAATGAATTCCTTTAAAGCATGTTTATCTGAATTTGAACACAAAAAGAATGTAAAAGGGCAAGAAAATCAGTAATAAAAAAGCAGAATAATCTATGAATCAGGGGGGTCGCAAAACAGTGAGATACAACAAAACCAACTTAAATTCTCTTAAAGTATCATTCTCACAACAGAATTGCAAACACTGATGTGCAAATTATCACTCAGTAGTAATACATCTTTTGAATAAGAAATACTGCTTTTACCTTCATCTTCATCATATTCATCACTAAAGTCAGCGTATTCTTCAGAATCCTCACTGAATGGGGAACAAACTATAAGGTATTTCAATGAATAAATGCACGACTGTTAACAAATGTGAATTTGGTGCTCTAAATGCAACATCTAAAACTACAATGCTTAAATCTAAATTAACTTATGGACAGGCTACAGTTTCCAACACTATCCTACAACAACATCCGTTGTTCTCACCACAGTACAGACTGCTCTACTGCCTCTAGCAGGGGGACACCACAGACTTTGGAATTTTAGTTGGTAGTTGCACACTACAAAAGAATGTTAAGCTTAATGAAGACACTCTGTCTTCGAATTTGGTCGTCAACTTTAAAGCAATTAAAACAAAACTATTTAATGCCATTCCATTTAGTGTCTTATTCCACAGATTTTGATATTCAGATCTTGCAGCAAGCAAAACCAACTAACCTTCAAAGAGATCAGAGCGGTCCTCTTAAGATAGATGATTAGTTCAATGGCATGGCATGGGTCAGAAGGGGTCAGGTCAGTAGAGGGTTTAGGTGCTACTATGCTACGAGAGCTACAGATACAAAGATTCACTTTATTTACCATCTGTGTCCAGATAGTCATCTGTTACTAAAAAGGATGTAAAAACAGGGGGAAAAAAGTTTTTGTTCTAATTTTGAGACAGTATTGAAAGATATTGTACTTAAAATACGTTATGGTATACTGCTGACTACAGTAAATTCCAATTAAAATAAGGTCCTCAAACACAGCATTTTAAACACTTGACAGCAAAAAAAAACTGAACTGGTCTGCAGTCTGTCCCTCTAAGAGAGGAGGACATTACATTTAAGATGATGCTTCTGTTTGAAAACATGGATACTAATCCTAATCACAGACAGTCACAAACAAACAAGTAGTCAGATTTACCCTGTCTGATCTCATCATAGAGATGCTCTTCTGGTACAGCTGTTGGTTAAAAAGGTTGTGCAGACAAGGAGAGGAAAACAGAGTTGAGTGGTTAAGAGGGGTTTTGTGTTTGGGGTTTGTGGTGGGACCTCTGTATCTAAGCATGATCAAATCATAAAAATATTTTGTGTCAGTAATAGTTTCATAGTAAGCTTCAGGAAACAATGGGGATTTTCATTTTTTACTTCACATGCGTAAAAAATCTTATGAAAACACTCATAAGAAGGGATCATTTTAAGTCTGCTCCCCATTGTAACAGAACCCTAAAACTGTTAGACACTCCTCATTTTATAAATGTTGATGTGAAGGGTCATTCAAACCTGAAGCAAATAATGTATCTAGCTGAGCCTCTCTGTGCACCAGGACACCTGGTCCTTCCCCTTTGGTTGTGTATAATTTCAAATAAATAGAAATAACTTGCCAAAACAAAATTTCTACTGCAGGGATTTTAAGCTTCTCAAAAAACAGCTGACCTGAAAGAGGCGTTTCTTAATTTGTATCCTAAAAATACAGCAGTATAGTGAAGGCAACAGAGTGATGACTGTGATGGTCAGTGTTGCGTAAAAAAGCCAGATGGTGAATTTGGCCAGACCACAGTGCTGGCAGTCATCACACAGTAAGCTTGTTTCCCACATGGCCAACATGAGAGGACGGCAAAATACTAAGTGTTGATATTAGTGTCAGGGTTATAGATTAAGTTGTACAAACAGTAAAGTCAGTGACAGCAGATCCATTCCGTGGATGGAGGCGTACTATGATGCTGTTGAGTCATCACATTTCTGATTGTGTCAACATCAGTATGCAGCGCAGTTTCAGACAAAGCCGTAATATGCAGTTTTCCTCAGCAAAAACAGGGGAAAGTGAGGTGTTCCGTTTGGTTGTTCTGGGTTAGTGTTCTTTGTCGCAAAGAGGAGCAGTGTATTATGGAACAGACACAAAAATACAAAAGTAGCATGAAAGAACATGTGAGGTTTCCCCTAAGAACTGACTGTGAGGTCACAGTAGCTGAAGGACAAAAACATAAAGGAAGAGATGCAAATGGGTCCATCAAGGAAAGGGAGAGGGAGCTTTTTTTGCTATACAAATGTGTACAGTTTAGTAAGAAAAAGGGAAATGCGTGGTAATTTGTGGTTTCCTGTATTTCCATCTATCTTTGGTCTATATGTTGTGCTGATTACTAAAACTTCTAAACTGAGTGCAGAGCTCAACCAAAGTCTATCAAACTCTCCAAACTACTCCAAATCGTAGTAGTTGAAGGTTTACTGCACCTCCACAAAATGCAGAGGCTGGCATTGAAAAAAAGCTTTTCCCAATAAATACAGAAAAGCTTTCAAAGGTGAGAGGACCAAAAGAAGCTGGAGATAGAACAGTTGAGGGTCTGTGATGGTTTCAGCAGATCTATCCTGGAGATTTTTTGGTCCTGTTAAAGTACTGTACTGTATTACAAAATTTAATTGACCTTACTCTCCTATGGAGCTTTAATAAGAAGTTTCCAAAATGAGCCCAACAGTGATGTTGATTACTTCAATTGGCCTCTGCAATCACCAGATTTTATGATAACTGAACATCTCTGGTGCGAAATGGAGCTGCAAGAAAGTAATAGCATCCGTGCCATCACAGCTGAAAGAGCTGGAACTGTTTCTGTTTGATCAGTGGATTAAAATTTCCAAAGCCACTGTCTAAAAATTGCATGACTCTATTCCTCAATGTATCATAGAAATGATTGTGGGCAAACAAGGACGATGTCTAAATTTAATTTCACATCTGTAAAAAGTGTGTGTTAAAGCTGTTCGTACCAAATTCAGATTCAAATTCTAAACTGACCCCTCAATCTGTATTTCATGTCCCTCTGCATTTCTGAAAGGAAAAGAAAGAGGTCTCTCAGCATGAGTGCAGCTCCACTTTATCGGACCATTCTGAGGACATGAGGGACCTGTTTCCATTAGGCTAATGTTGGTTTGATCCTTGGTGAGGCATGTGAAGTGGCAAGGTGTAGGGTGTGGGGCCAGTGAGGAACTGGGTGTCTGTGGACAGGTGATAAGAGGTAAGAGAGGGGAGAACAGCAGTTGTGGATTCAGGGAGGAAGCACTCTCAGGAAGCAGGAAGAGCCCATTATACGTGTGCAGAGCAACAACCAAAAGCACAGGGGATCAGTTTGAATTTGCCTCTCCTTGAAATCATCAAAGATTTATAGTAAAAGCATGCCAATGTCTCAACTGGACTCTAACAGGGATGGAAACTAATCATTGTACTATAGGTGTAGGACTGACACACTCAGGTCTGTGGGAGAGATTCAAGGTGAGAGGAATATTATGAAGTTTACCTTCTACGTCATTACAGTCATAGTCTTGAGTGAAGCATGGATGGAGACAAAAGCACACACACAAACAAATGAAATCAAAGCTAGAGCAAATAGCTGAAAAAGCACATTTAAAAAGTCAATGAAATGGTCATTCAGAGTCAAGCTCTGGCACCTCTAAAATGACTGGCAGGCTGAGAGACTGCATTACTGCTTTGCAGTCAACAGTGTGGAGAGGAAATAGTATATTTTGTTTCTAAAACATATGAGGGCTTAGGAAGGTTTGTTTCTGCAACTAACCCCCCTCAGGTTGTCAGGCACAGGTTGTCTTGGACTTCTAAGCAGATGCTAAACACAATGAGGATGATGGACAGTTTCTGCCATGTTATGACACAAAGGATGTGAAGAGTACTGGTAACTGCCACGGCAGGTCAAATATGGAAAATATATATTTCAAAGACATCCTTGCACAACAAACGACAGTGTGATAACCTACCTTTCACCCGCTCTCCCCGGTTTAATTGGATCTCTCCGTCCCCTTGTGGTGTGTATGGTTTGACCACAATGAAGGTTCGTCCTGGGACAGCGCTGTAGAGTTTCCTTTTGGGCCCACGGGGGCCTGTCAGTGCTGGAGGGGTGTGATGAGGTGGGCTGGGGTCTCGCTGCACTGAGCCGGGGCTGTAAACAAACACATAGGTTACTGTGGTGATTCCAGGGAGCTGGTAACTGAAGCCCGTGGTCACCGACATGGTCGTCAGTGGGACAGCAACCTGGTGACACCCCCTGGTTGTTATGGTGGCCAGAGAGGGATTCATAGGCAAGTCCAAGTACCTGCCAATCAACAGTCAGTGTTCCACAGAAGTGTCATGAGAGGAGGGTATACTCCTCACAACCACTCTCTTCCTCTCCTCTTCCACTTATTATCCTTTTTCCTTCCTTAACAGCAAAGGCAGTATCCTTCTCCTTCTCTTTTGCCTTATCCTACTATTACTCCTCTGTCCCTTGCATCCTAATCGAGGTAGGAGAGAAAAAATTCATCGGAAAGAACAGCACTATTTCCTTGTCTGTACGGGTCCGTCAGGCAGGAAGCCCCCTTCAGTCAAACACATCCTGAGTTTGGGCTCCGGCATGAGTCCCCTCCGGACATGGGCAGAAATCCCCAGCACATCTCCAGTTCCAGATGCTCCAGGCTGGGCTACAGATCTTGCCTTGTCCTTGGGTCCTGGTTCTCCTGCTGTGGAGGAGAGAGGTTAGGTCCGCTCCCCAACTCCCGCTCCCTCTCCCGGGAGTCCCACCGCGTCTGCCTCTCCCCTCTCCCCTCCACCCCTCACACATACATTCACACACACACTCACACACACTCTGGCAATGCTGCTGCTGCTGCTGCTGCTGCTGTGCTCCGTGGCTCCCCTCCCCTTTGATGGCTCGCTCGCGCTCACACACCACAAGCTCTCTATGTGCATTCTAGCTGTGCGCACGGGCACTAACACAGACAGCCCCCTCCGCTCCGGCTAACATCGCACCTACACCAGCGTGGCATACGCCGCCACCAGCATGTCGCTGAGACATCGCTCATACACACACACACACTCCGGTCTCAGAGCACAATTCCTCCAGCCTGTCTGCCTGAGAGCGTGCATGCGCCATGGCTCCCCAAGGCAGGCTGAGTGAGTATGTGTGTGTCTGTGTGTGTGTGTTCGTGTACTGTGGGGTGGGTGGGGTGGGGTGGGGGGGTTGAATGACTTGAATCCCATCCTTCTCTCTGCCTCATTTACATTGCCCCCTCTTATTTGTCTCCTTCTCCACATCTCTTTACACTGCATCTTCATTCTCTCGTTCCTTCTTCCTCTCGAGCGACTGAATCATCGCACAACAGCAGCAGAGCTCCGCCTAGTTTTCATTCATCACCTCTGTGCTGTGTAAGTTGCTTTCCGCGTCATTCTGCCTCAGGCGTAGTTCAAGCTTTCTGTCAAGCAGCTTTAAAACCGACATCAAAAACATATGTTACACTTGTAAATCCATCACAAATACATTCAATAGAAGCAACGGCTTGTGTGATTGTTACCTTCTCTGAAATTCACTCTGCAAATATGTTTTGTTTATTCACTGTAACAAGTAACTTAATTGTATAATGAACCAAGGCATTAAAACTATTATTGCTGCCAGTGCTGCATTTTTCCCCTAATCTGTGACTCTCCTGCCATCTCCAAGCGTACTGCATTCGTCATTTGATAGCTTTAACTATCTCATTCAACCAATTCAAGCCTTCCGTGCAATTTCCCCTTTGTTCTCAATACTTTTGTCTACCTTTTCGTGATTTTAAGCCTTATTTGTCTTTTTCTCAGCCCAAATCTCTATTGCTTTTCTTGCACTCTTCATCTCTTCCAGCTCTCTTTCCTCCGACCTCTCTATCGAAACAATGGCATGCTGACGGCTTTCCAATTACCATAGGGGCTATGGGGCCGGGATGGCTCCCGCATGCTAATGTCTGAGCCCCAGCACAGAAAATCAGCCGTGCACACAGCAGAGCAGAGGGAGCGATGGAGTAGCAAAAAAGATTAGGGTACACTAGCCGGACACTTCATTAGTCACACTTTTGCTAGTTCCAGGCTGGACGTCCATTTGTGGCATAGGTCCAACACAGGAACATTCATCACAGATTTTGGTCCACGCTGGCATGACCGCATGAGTAACTGTTGCCACCTTCTGGAAGAACCTTCTCTCGTTCCATCATGTCTTTCAGATAATCGCTAGCGCTGAGGTGTGGTGGCTGAGAATATATGAGCACATTTAGCTCATGGGTGTGTTATGGATTTTGAGAAAGGTTTGTAACTAACATGAAAGTCTTTAACAGGACTGCACACACACAGGGTCAGCAGCACTCCAGGAACCTAGTGTTTAAAGGGAGCTCACTTAAGATAATCTATCTTAAAGTCCTGTGACACTGTAGGATGGATCGAACCAATTAGAAAATTGGTTCAATCCATCTCATTGTCAACAAAGCAATCAAGAGCTCTAAGATCAGATAACATTTTTGAGCATCTTTTGCAAAGTGTGACAAGCCTTTGCTCATTGTAGTCTGTATTTCCTGTTTTTTCCCCAAAAAAGATTTGTGTGCCCTTTGTAGCCTTTTTTAACAGATTGTTTACAGATTTTCAGCAGCTGCTTCTCACCAAGTTTATAACATTGACAGTAGATGAATTTCACTACAAACACACAGCCTGACCCAAGCTACTGTTCAAAATGGACTTGATGATAAATTAATGGATGTTATCAAATAGAAGTGAAGGATAAAGCTGATTTTCTCATGCCTCCTTTGTCATATTGGAAACAATATTAATTATTAATTATTAATTATAATATTAAAATTTTAATGACCAGAGATAAGAATTTAACCACTTGAACACATTATCTGTCATTTTCAAGATATGACAGTTGGAATCAACTTTCCTCAGGAGTCTTTTTTGTGTAAACTACTGCTGATTTCATGGTCTGAACATTTTTGGTATGGCTTTGTTTTGTTTTTTGGTCTTCTCTGGTCTGTTCCCAGAACTTTAGATCTGTCTAACTGTAAGTTTCCAAAAGTTAGGGTTGCTGCTTTCTATTTGGTTTCTCTATATCTCTTTTCTTTCTTTACAGTGGACCTCATTGAGAGGGACTTCAACAAGATATAGAATCCATCATGTGAACAGGCAAGAATACACAAGCACAGAAAGCTGTAATTCAATCTATTATAAAAGCTGATTCTCCAGGTTGTTTTTACCAAAAGACAGCAGAACAATGGTTGTATTCCAACCATCAGATAATCAAGTATGATTGAAGATCCCACTGAAGTACATACTGACATTTGAACAGTTTGAATGAATCGAGATGTCAAGATCTTTGGGTTTTTATTGATTAAATGCATACATAAATTTAAATATGCATCTGCAAATGTCACTCTGCCATTTTCATAGATGCTATCAAGTTAAGATGCTTCAGTGAAGCAGTTTTTCACATGACTGCCTGGCCTCTTCAGGTAAATGGCTTTTTCCTCAAATAGCCTCACTCGAAGGTGAGATGCTCATTACAAACACAATCATAATCAGCGGCATACTTTGCATCTTATTGATCATTAGTCGGTCCTTGCCTCTCTGCACATGAATGAATTTATGTTAATTTGTTCTTTCTTATCCAGTGTGGGTGTGTTTATGGCTGTTGACTTTGCATGTTGGGTAGATTATAGAAATTCTAAAAATCACACATAAAGAAATTGTGCCCAAACCTAAGATAGGAGAGAAATGTAGCTGAACTTAATTCTTACTTAGACATATAATATTTTACATTGTTATTTCTATCCTGTTTTACTACATGACAAAATGTCCCTTTAAGTTGATGATGTGCGTATATATATATATATATTTAAGTTGAATGCATCAGTGCTTTTCCAAGCCCACCAGTTATTGCAGTCAAAGCACTCTTTTGTAATACTGATATTGCACATGTTGACATTGGTAAGAAGTTTGTTTTATATACCATCAATTATTCTTACTTTTTTAATGACCAAAGTACAGTTTTCTGGCATCTCGGTGACTGGACCAATATTTTTAGATTGTTAAAAGGCTGGCTGAAGTGGATAGCAAGAGGCTCTAAGTGCTCCATTGGTCTCTTGAGTACGTGGCATAAAATATGTAACCATAGCTTTTCCCTGAGACTTGTTCAGTTTGCCCAAGAGAGAAACAGATATTAACTATTCTAATCAATGCAGTACATGCAGTGCAGTGTAGATGAGGTGGGTTTTCATACTCAGAGTCATTACATATAAACTACAGGCTAATGATTTCTGGGAAGTGCCTTACAAATGACTGAGGAGGAAATATTTAATCGGTGTCTTTTTAAGGTACATGATGAAGAACTGTGTGCAAGAAGAGCTTGTAAGTTGTAAGTAAGAGTAAAACACATCCAGCTAGAGAAGACGATAAGGGATGCCCAGACCATGCAGAAGAGATTCTACACGTAGCAGCTTGTCAACCATGTCCTCCAGATACTCTATTAAGAAGTGTAACTAGGTTTACATTTAAAACTAGGGAAGATGATAAAAAGCCAAACAAATCAGCACCTGATAAATGTTTCTGAATAATATTGAATCATTTTGCCACGCAATTCTGAGTTGATGGGGAGTTCCACAGGAACTTGCTGGATTAGCCGGGCAGTTAACCAGCCAAACCAATTTCACACTCCCTTGGCACCTATGATGCCCCTAGAGGTACCGTTGGCATAAACAGAAGGTCGCAGAAAGGGGGATGGAAAAATATTACATAAAAATATTCAAGGACAGTATCACTCTCAGATGGGTGAAGGTCCTGGCCATGAAGCCAGGTGCTCAATTTCGAGTTCTTATACATCCGCCTCACTGAAATACACAGGAATACATCTCCAGGTCCTTGTATTGAAAAGGCCTTTGAAGCCAGGCCATGATAACGACGATAAACCCTGATTCAGTTATTCAGTAAACCCTTCATTCCCTTTTCACTTTCACATGCACAGAGACAGAACATAGTTACTGTAAAGTGAATGCTGCCCATGTAGTTGCTATTTTACACACAAAAGATTTGGAAAAGATCACATTCAGTAGAGGGATTGGTGTGGCAATGGTCAGTTTTCTAAAATTTATGAGAACATTTTGATTTAATAAAGCTATCTGTAAGCAGAAAAAGGAAGCCTCTTAAGTCATAAAGGAATCCAGTTTCATAGGCAGCTTTAATATGCATTCTAGTCTAATGACCAGCAGGAGGCACCTCCTCCTGCAGTAAAAGGTACAAAGGTTTTTACACACCAGATAATGTCTGAACAATGTGCTAAGATTTTGCAGTAGATTTTGCAATAGAAAGGGCAAAAACAGCTCCCGTTTTTTCCTTTGTGTACAATTTCTGTGGTAAAGCCAAAAACTAATGTTGTACTTATTTTTAGACACAGTATCCTTCACATAGCCCGGACCATGGAAATGCTAGCAGAAAAGAGGATGAAGGTGTTGTTATTAGCACACATTTGGTTGAAATGACTGACATGATGCAAAATGTCTGAGTTCCACACGTGAATTAGGTCACTTGCACAAATAATAAAATAAAATGGGGGGCTACAGTGATGAATACAGAACTATTAAAGGATGGGGTTATTTTACTGGTTACAAAAATAAGAGAGTCAGTTATGGAGGTTTTTTTAACAAGATAGTGTGTAAGCAGAGAGGATACAGCTTAAGTTGTGACTGTAATGCCCTTCCCCTGACAGATTCACACAAACACACATCTTCACACACACTATGTCGAATAAAGGACCACAATGATCTGTGTGCCACATAATCAGTTACTGACATATAATGACCACAAAAAGCTGAACAAACCAAGTGTCAACAAACAAGACAAATCTTTGCTGGGAAATGTGATCAGTGCCATGATTTACAGTGCAGATTGTCAAATGGTTCACAGTGCTGTGGAGATTTGTTCCAACATCGAATGACAAGCTGCACTTTACCGTTCAATGAAATTACTCATAGCTCAGATTTTAGAATGTGTTCACTGTCTCTATATCTCTCTCACAGATTGGCAGACCTCAATTAGTCCCAGAAGTGATTATTATTAGCCTCTTTCCATCTGTCTACCAACAAGCCGTGCAAGCGCCTAGACACATTAGTGTCTTGTAACATGCAAACACTTCAGCAAATATAAATGCAAACTTGATGCATTTAAAATGTGTAATTTGCGTCATGTTCTCCAATTCAGGCATACAGTTAACCCCAACAGAGTTAGATCTGGTCTCCACTTAGAAATTATTTATCCACAAACATGAACCCTCTGAATTTATCCCCTAAAAAACCTAACAAGTCAGGAACTGTAAATCTGACATCAAATCATCATCATACATTTTTTTATTCAAACATCAGTTTATGTCTGTTAAAATGGCTTTAAAGAACAGTATATAGAGCAAAACAGACTGTTATGTACAAGGGACTTGTGTATAAATAAAGCTTCTGCACTGGCGGATTTCATCTCATGTTTATTCCCAATAGCAGACAAGACCAGATGGAATAACATGCAGCGCTGTCTGGTGACTAACAAGTGATTCAAAAACGTCACATGGGACTTCAAGCTTCTAGAAATATGGCATCAATCTAAAAGTGGGTACGTAACCAAATGCCAGTCATAGTTCATCAATTCAGAGTGGATTGCTGCAAACACTGACAAGTGTGGATGTTGAATTAGGAGCAAGATGAAAAAAAACCAAACGTGCAACACCTATAAAAGCATGTGTGTGCACATCAAAACAAATCTTACAGACCTGAGTCTACCCCGAGGGCTATGTCCATGAGGGTAGCCATGGCTGTGGGACCTTCTGGGGACCAGCTTTTCCTCGTCACGCATGTGATGCAGTGAAGGTGAGCGGGAATGTGAGGACCTGGAGCTGCCAGTGCTCTGCAGACTGCTGTCAGGGATTTCTCCATGACGGCTCTGACGAAAAGCAGGAGTAAAAGAAGAACAAAACATGTATTTATAAAACTTAAAAAAAAAAAATGTCTTGGAAAAAATCCAAAACATATAAATTCTGTCTTATTAAATCATTCATAATTTCTGGTTGGAATGTGTACGCATGGTAAAAGTTTCACACCTTTCTAACATTTCTTACTTCTCCAAGGCTGCTGTGCTGTTGCCCAAAAGCTGGGAGGCTGTGCAGTGATGGAACCGGGGAGTGACCCGGACGGCCACGGGATTCTCGAGTGGGCGGACCGTGGATGTGATCGTGGTCGCCATTCAAGTTGTTGTCACTTGCCGAGCGGAGCAAGGATCGTGGTGAGGGCAAGGGGCCAGTGGTCGCACGTCGTCGGTTTGTGTAGGAGGGAGTCTCCCTGAAAGGCACTGAGAAAAACACAAAAAAAGTCTCTCACATGTAGCAGAGATACCAACCCAAGGTGGTGACCGGTCATATCTGATCACTAAGATCAAATAATGAATAACATTTATCACAGAGTAGAAAATATTAGATTTTTTTTTAAGGGGGAGGTATTACAACCTGCCCACACCAGATGGCAGAGTTTTACTTACCAACGTCTGATGCTTTGTGGACCTTAATGATTTCTGCCAGATCAAAATTCCCAGCAATAATAGCCACCTGATGGAATGCATGAAAAGTAAGGAGAGAAATATTTAAGGACAGGAGTGGAAGGGTAACTGGTATATTCCTCGTTCTTTATCCCGCGGTCTTTAGTAGTAAATGTATCCAGTTAATCCACATTAGGTTGTAACAGCCTTATAATATAAAAAGTGATACACACAATTTGTTGAACAGCAAACATACCTGAAAAGCAGTCTGGCTGTTGTAGTTCTTTATTTCTTTATTGGCTCCCCGGAAGAGAAGGACTCGTGCACAGCTATCCTGAATGACAATTGGGAGAATTCTGTGTTAGGATGTAGTCAATATTTGAGTCAGAACGGTGGGATTTTAAATGCCATTTTGCTTTTCTGAATGCTTAAGGTAAGGTTAAGAGATGATCGCTCCAGTTTGCCCCAAAAGCAGGAGAAAATTGCTCCAAAACGGTTTAAAACATGTGGGCCACTCTGTAGCAGGTGAATAGTCACACCATGTTCCTCATTGTCGAAATAAGGCCATTTGCAGCAAGTTTTAGCCTTCAACAGAAGCTATTTTCCTCTCTCTACAGAAAAGAATAACATTCAATAAAGTCCAAAGAATAAAAAAAATGAATGCAATTTGAGTAAGACGTTAAAAAGCCAAATATCTAGCGGAGTATCATCACTTGTGGGCCATGCAGTGTGGAACATTAAAAGTACCCTCTGTGATCCACAGTTCAAACAAGCAGGCCCTAGAAGGACATTTTAAAATGTCTGTCAGAGGTGGCAGTGGAAAAAGAACGAGACTCTCCCCTGAGAAACCACAGTGGCTGAACATTAATTTGTGAATCTGAGAAAAAGCCAGATCTGCAAGGGGTCTTATGTAAAGGAAAAGACAGCAGTAGAGAGCAACCACTGATACAGCTGTGAATCTACATGAAAACAGGATTCCAGCTAAGACTTAGGTAGAGTGACTTTGAGGTACTGGTAAAGGGCAATTTATTTAGTATATAGTGTTGGTCTCTAAACACTGCACCCCACGCACAGAATCTCAAATCTTCTGCTGCTGCTTTACGACACTGTGCTTAAAAGGGATTAACAAAAACAACAGAATAACAGAGATGTGTGCAGACTTGCACATTTTCATTACTGACACTGATGCGACACAGAATTACAATATTTACACTTATCTTGGCATAGTCATCGTCTTTTGTTAAATTTAAACTCTGAAATTCAAATAAGCAAAAGGACATTGTGTGAAACTTTTGCCTTCCCCAGAATTAGACTAGTGCTAAGATTCATAGCTTTGTTTTTTTTTGTCTGGTACCACAGTGCTTTGAAATGTGTGAAGTATCTGGTACCTGGTATACACAGCAAAAAACACCCAACAGAACTCTTTCGGAAGAAGTAAGAAAAAAGAGTGTGCCGGCAAGAGATTTAACAACAAGAAACCTCACACTGTTTAATGCTGCAGGAAACACAGAGAATAAGAAAGCAGGATGAGAGTTGGATGGTTTGCTGTTGCTAGTGGAAAGCAATCATTTATCAGCCCTCTGGTTCTTTGTTGGTTTCTGCTGGTATAATTGCCAACATGTGGGTATATATAAAAAGCAAGCAGGTTCATTCTACAGCCTAAACAGTGGTGAGAGAGAATTGCTACCATCATGGCCATTTCTCTTTCACCACTGTTTAGGCTGTAGATCAACGGACGCAGCAGCAGTTGCTGATTCTCATAATAGCAGCACTGAAACATGTAAACACACTCCAGACAATCGCTTTTTGTGTATTCGGCAGTCTCTTATCATTAGTCACAAATCTCAGAAATTTTCATCCTTTTAAGAGGTTGTCTACTTGTTTCAAGGACATGAAACTTTCATACATAGTATGTGAATGATCTTTTTAAACATGCTGATCCCTAACAGTCACTTTTTATTATAAAGCGTAATATGTTTCACTGGAATATTTTCATTATTTGCTTTTTTGTACACTATATGTCTGTTCATTACACATTTTCTACTGTGGGGAAAAATAGTCTTTCCAAGTCCTCTTACATTAACTTGCATTGTTGAGATTCTTTAGCATGAGAAGAAATTCAAATGCGTGCCTGTGAATGTGCACAGCTCGAGTGGAAATCATTTTTATGACAGCGGTGTTACATCTTAAAGCTGCAGGGGAAGCCAAAGAGCAAAAACACTGCCAGATTCCATTGTTTTACTTTCATCTTAACTTTGTGGCTTTTCACAGTGGAACACTGTGAGAAAAGATTTAAATCCCCACACCAGTCGGAGCCACAATACTGACCCAGTCAGCTCAGCAGACATCTGCTGGCAACCCTCAACATTTATGAAAACACAGTCATTCTAAATGATGCCACATTTTTTAAAAGCGTGAAACTTTTGTTCAGTGCTTATACACATTCTGTCGAAATTGTTGCTATTCTCCGAACCTAAAGTTGATAGGAACATTAGCTCATACTCTTTTTACAAATCTGTAGGGAGCTTTCGCTTTAGTTGTGATTAATTTGTCCACTTATGAGAGTTCCAACCCTCTCGTCTCCCCTTAAGTGTTCACAGTAATGACATGGTTACCCCTTCAGTCATAATCCATAAGACACTTGAATAGTTAGTAAATGTGTACTCCTGCACTTCACTTTACTATTCAATGATTCTACAATGCATTTGTTTTGAATGCACATGGCAAGAAAGTTTGGTTTATTTTTCATTAATTATGCTTCTGAACTTTCGACTGGCACTTTACAGTCGCATGCAACAACTCATGAAAGTGTCAAGTCTTCAATGACATTGATCAGCATAATAAAGAGAATTGATCAATTGAATTAATCAATTTCTCACTCAATGGATAATTTGCTAATCTATTCAAAATAACTAAAACTTCAAGAAAAAAAAAGGTTTCTGTGGTGAATGCTTGCATAATTTCTGTGTATAAATAAGACCAAGTGTTGTGGCAAAAAACAAAGAAAAATCAACCAATTGAGAGACATGGATGTGTATCCACGTGCTGGCTGGCACAAGATCGATATGTAATTTAACACAGAGAGCAGAAGTAATTGGACATGCCTTTCGCTACAATTAACACAGGGACACTGAGTCACACATCTATGAGCATGCATAGATTAAATGAGCATCTGATTCAGTTAGTTAGTAGAATCCATTTGGTTTTAGTTATCAAGCTGGACACACGTGATAACTTACACTGGCTGCCCTGGAGTTCCCATTTTTGGCACACATGAATGGTGTGTGGGTGCAGTGACCATGGTTGGCTGTCTCGTTCGTTTATATGTGATAGAGTGGCGACCTACCCAGGGTCTACCTCACCTCTTGCCTAATGACAGCTGGGATAGGCTCCATCCCCCATGCCAACCTACTAAGAATAAGCATTATAGACAGTGGATGGATGGATGATTGGATGGATAAATGGATGGGTGCAGGGACTGAGTCCTGAGTTTGTTTGCCAATTGAAAATACAATTCATAGAAATCTGAATAGCAAAGCTACATGCGTTTCAATAAACTGTGTAAGTGGATACTATTCAATTACTGTTGATGCTTAAAGAAAAAGAAACTCACTCCAAAGGGTCCAAAGAAGCTGAAAACTAATATAGACAAATGCTCTTGGCTGTTAAATTTGACTGGCTTATGCAGTTTCACGCTCAGTTTCTGGTGCACATGCACACACATGAACACTTTTTAGTTTAAAATGGCATAAACATAATCATTTGCTGAGCAATTGAAACACTAACTACAGAGGAAACACTGCATCTTCTCCTCTACATTCAGCGAACCTGCAGAAATATCAAAACATTGCATTTCCTCCTCGTCTTTTTGGTGGCAAAACAATTCATCAAGCTGTAGTTACTAAAGCAAAAAAATACTTGAGACGTGATTTCAATTAAAGTATGAAGAAAGAAACAAAGACATATTCCAAGTGAAGCACCGCAACGTTTCTACGATAATTGCCCCTTATCTTTTCTATCCGGGAGCTACTTTTAAGGCCCATCATGTATGACAGACTCTCCCTTCATTTTAGCTCTCAAAATGCAAAAACAAGGTTAAATTGGTAAAAACTGTTTGATAACTCCTCGCCCAGTCATAGAGATGGCTTAAGAATGAGTTCTGAAACTCAACCCTGGCTTCAATCTGGAGAAGATTAGAGAGCATTTATCAAAATTGTTACACATCTCTGAAAAGCAAAGAAAATAAATGACTCGCACAGAACACACAGCATGCATTCTGATTCATGCAGCTGGATTTTATTATCTTATTATCTTATTATCCTAAGATATTATCCACACCTTATTATCTTATAATTAAAAAATATCTGTAATTGTAGAAGTAATTGGCAGTTGTTTATATCACATTTGGCAGTCTAGTTCTGCTTCGAGCTTTGCTCTGGAAGAGCAAGTTCTTCCAACAATGTTTCTTTTCCCAGAGACATAAAATACAAAGACATGCAAACGTGAATGTGGCATCCAGTTACATTGTGGGCCATCTGTTGTGCTATTCTCTCCAAGGCTTCCAATAGGAATTCATTAAGAAACCCATTTTTGTTCTCACTGTGGTTTGCTCTGTGTGATTACAACATAAGGATGGATCCAGCAGCATTTTAGGTGCTCACTGCTGATAACGCTGGTTAGTCATGTATCACATACGACAGATTTGCGTTTCACTACAATGCTTATAGATTTGAGGATTCTTATAGAATTAGAAAAAACCTAGCAGCATTACAAACAGTATAAAGCTTGTAAATAGATAGAAGAGTAGTTAGGAACTGGAATACTTTAAATGAGAGCTGTTGGACACAGGACACAGTAGTAGAAAAAACTGCAGTGATGCCTACTTTGGAGAACTTATTACTTGTTCCATGAGAACAAGTAACAATGAGAACTGGTCTGTTTGGTTCTCTGTGTCTTGTGCCTTCTTGCTTTCATTTAACTCATCAGTGTCATGCCCATTTGTCGTCCCCTATAGTTCTGTCCCACTCTTCAATCATTCACCAATGATCCCCTGAGGATCTCTCTGACAAGCAAGACCCCTGCCATGTCTTCATTCAGTGCTACTGATCACCTGCCAGGCTGAAAGCTCACTACTGAAACACTTATCGCTTACAATGAGCAAGCTTTTTCTGTTGATAATTACTGAAAGTTATCATATCATTAATCCACTGTCTTACACCTTTATCTGCTCTTCTATCAGTCTAAATAAGGATCCATCGATCTTGTGACTAGAGAAATAGTTTTCCAATCCAGCCCATTTTTCTACTGTCATTGTAGATAATCATCCAAAACAGCCTTACTTCAGGCCCAAAGGACACCTGCAAGGATTCACTGTTTCTGGGATCAATCCACTCAACATGATGTTTGGTCTTCACAAGCACGACAACAGTCATCCTCCCCAGTGGGGGTACCAAGAGCTGAGCAAAGTCCATTTCCAAACTGAAGACTTACCAGAAATACTACAAGAAGATGAAAATGAACCAATTCATTAATTCTGTCTATGATTACATCCACTTTTTCTGCAGTCAGACACTCACACAGTCTTTCAATCACTTTTATACAATTCACTGGCTCTACACTGACTTTAATCACCAAGAGAAAATCTCCAAACTCCAATTAACAACCAGAGCTCTAAATGATCTAACCACAAAATTTGCTTGAACTTACCCTAAAACTAATGTTTCATACTAAAATACAATGTTTTAGGTTCTAGAAGTCGCTGAAAATAAAATAAATCTTCATCGATGTATCAATATCAAGTTAAGCATAACTAATGCAGTCACATGGATCTGTTAGTCTTAAGTGTCGATGCTTTGCCTCCAAAACTCTCACTGCCTCTACCTCTCTTCTGAAATTGTGGTGTTCATGCAGAGTTGAAGATGTTGAATATCATAAGTCACACTTTTCATTTGTTTGCATGAGAGCAAAAAAAGGTCATTTAATCTTTATGAAGTAAGCACCACTCTATTTCGCAATGAAGCACCAAGTAACATTGTTTTCTTTGCGCAGTCACGAGCCGAACAGCACACGAATGATGTCCCCAAAGCCACCTTTGTGGGCTTTTTTTTCTTGATTATGTTGTTTCCACTGACCTATGTTATGTTATGTTTTCAGTGTTCTTCCCTATAGAAAACAACCCTATCTAAAAATCTCCACTTTTACTCCTTTGATTTTTTATATCAAGGGCTTCACAATTTTCTACTTTTGCACTCATTAGCATTAAAACCCATACGGCTCTTTTGTATAATATGTATGTACTTTACAACATTGTACAGGGTAAAATGCTAATGGTACAATGGACTTTATTTGACAAACATGAACAGGAAAAGCAGGTAAATGACAACAATGAATCAGACTGTGACCTTAATAGGCTCAAGCATTCACACATATATTAACAGGTGATGCATGACAACTATCCTGCAAATCTGGAGGCCCTGTTCAGTGATATCAAGGGTCTGTGTTATATAAAGAACACAAGAAAGCCTGCAGCCCAACAGAGCACAGCAACACAGTCACAGTTTAGATGCTTAAACAATTACATAACAACCATATAAAAACAGACCCTACTTACATTTGTACAATTTCTTAACTTGATATCTCCAGATCCATTAGCCTCCCCTCTCTCAACATTATTTAAACAATTATGGACATGCTAAACCAAAGTATGCTGAGAGTAAACATGCCAAAAACTGAAATCTTTCTGTTACTCTCTTCGAAAGGATTATAGTTAGACAAACAGGCATGCGGTCATACACAACAAGTTGTGTAACAAATAAGCAATATATACAGCTTTAGAAAAAATGTTTCTTTCCTTTTTGTTCTAATATCAAAGCACATTAGTTAACAACTAACTCCAACACTGCACATTAACTATTATTTCAATAGCCAATACATAACTCGTAGTTGTTACTATAAGTAGTTCTACTCAATGTCCTGATTTTCTTGAAGGTACTTTGTAAGTAGAAATAAAATCTCTTTCTTTCCCCTATGTGTGTTTAAAAACAACATGGCTAAGAGGAATTAAAAACCTCAGTAAATGATTTCTCTGTCAAATACAAACTTTAAATGTGATGTGCCAGATACTTTCAATTTAAAGTTGCAGCACATTAGCAACAAACAGTAAAGCCAGTTATGAGGCTCCGGCATCTCAAATAGTAAACCTGATATGACCAGACTGACTGAAACAAATGCCATTCAACGTCTTCACCCCTTTGTTTCAAGAACCAAGGTGTTCAACTTAGCGTCTGAGTAATAACGTAGCCTTAGGGACACCTTAGCTTAGGTACAACTCAGCCTCAGGGATAATTTTTTCAGTCTGAGGCACTTTTTCAATGATGGAAACAGTGGAACTACGGTGAGATCTTTAAGAAAGTGTCAAAAACATACAGAAACTAACTAAAATAGAATATGAATAGAAACAGATTTTAATTATCTACAACAGAGAAAATACAAAAAAGTTTTAGCAAAACACCTCTAAAAAATAACATTGTGTGCTATGTTAAGGTTAAATAGAGTAGATTATGCAAATGACATGGCTATTCACCTCCCTGACCTCCGATCTTTTTTCGCACTGCTGTCTGAATGTATCACTTTGTGTGATGCCTGCTGTTTCTCAGGGTTAGCATTCAGAAAATCCATCTAACACAAATTCAGTCCTTCACAAGACAAAGCTGCTCTGTTTATTTCATTTAGTCAGTGGTACCTGGTTGTAGAGAGCACACACATGCAGGGCGGTGTTTCCAGAGGCATTCTGGGCACTCATGTCAGCTCCGTAGAACAGAAGGTGTTCCAGGTGCTGCACATGGCCATAGCGACATGCCTGAAAGCACAAATAAAGACATTTATTTTTTCTGCAAATGCAACTTCTGTAGAGCATCCCTGAGAAAAGAGGGCAGGTTATTTTAAAAACAATAAATTCTTACAAACAATTGTGATCAAAGTAATTAAACTGTTATTTAACCTCTACAATTACCTTTACATTGGCGGCCTATAGTTTCATATTACAGCTAAACATTTGCTGCAGTATATCATATATGAATCTTTGCACAATTAAGTTGTCATTGGTCAACCAAAACTGAAACAATCCATTCTGAACTTTTAGAGCTTTTTCTTGATGTATGAAATTTTCTAACATGATCTCAAAAGAAGTGGAAGTCTTGTTTGTATTACCTGAGGCTGCTGTAAGTGTGAAAATCTAATCTGGAGTTATGCCTTTTTCCTGCTTTGTTGTTTCATATAACTTGGAGCCCTACAATGTTAATCTATTTTCTTTTTTCTTTTTCTTTCTCAGCATCGACTCTGGAGTTTTGTCCTCTGTCCCCGACAAATAAGCAAAAAGCTCTCTGCTGCAATTGTACTCTCATTGACAGCAGCGAGAAAGCACACAAATAATGCTGGGATTGTTGTTAGTAATCAGCTATTTCACTCTGTATCTTATTGTAGACTATCTTTACCACTAGAATAACAATGCAGAAAAAGACACAGGAAAGAAGAAACTGTGAAAAGGAGTTGAAATGGCATGCAATAGTAGAGATTGCGTACAACTACTTTGTTGTGTATCATGGAATCAATTCTAAAAGAAATATGATCCTATTTGACATTGTACAATCAATAACTTAATTTAAATCCATTAATGCAAAAAAGTGCTCCGTCAGAGTAAAACCCTCCTTTGTCATTTGCTGGCTCTACTTTGAGAAATGCCACATCTTTAAGTGGTCGTACATATCCGTCCGTTTTTGAAATCACAAAACACAGTGATACACTATAATACTATACACAGGCACTATTATTAAAATGGATTTTATGAACAGGAACACCCTCTTAAAAAAGCAGGTTACATCATGTTTCCATTGTGAGTGTTATCAGTAAGTACAGTAACTACCCCAACATCCCAGGGGAGAAGTTTGACGTTTACAATAACATGAAGAGAAGGCATTGCACTGCATCCTGCAGGCTGTGCTGGGCCACAGTCTACAAAAAAGCAGAGACTCAGAGATAATTAGGCTGCTTCATTACTTTTGACAATACCCTTAAAGTAAGCCCACAAAGAGCTAAGAGTGAGCTGCCAGTGATCTTGACAGGTAAAACTATTACATCTCTTTTCCTTTAGTTTAAGTTTTTTATTTTGTCTTCATGTCTTCGTGTAAGATGCTTTGGTCAATTAGAAAATCTCGTTCCTATGAAACAGCAGTGACAATGCCGATCTGCTGACTGACTGGCCCAGAAGATAAAAAAGCTGCATGGACATGTGCCTTTAAGACCAGGATTGGGATACACTATGCTGAAGTAGTTAGATGTGAAAGGGGTCAAACCTTTTGAATGATTTGAAGGCCTCCCCATTCATTTGAACGAGAGTAAAAATATCCCTAAATGTTCAATTATTTTTAAAAAATTGAAGATATTAATACCAAAAGTCATAGCTGTAATTTATATTGCCATCGTTAGATGCACAAAAACTTACAGAAAATAAAAAACAGGACGACAATAAATATGTTTTTGTGAAAAACAAGTGCGATTGTTTCACCATAGCAGTGCAGATGTGAACACTGATGTAACTGTGAATACATTTCTGCTGATGCTGTTTTCCCATTAATACAAATGAGAGAAGGAACCGATTAATATCTGAGATTCCTGCCCGCTGATTATAGTGTAAGGCATTTGACAAAGGAATGAAGGCTGATTAAACATTTTCACAATGGACCGAAATACCACATGTTAGTGGGTCTGACCAGTCTAAAATAGACTCCAGCTAGATTTATGTAATGTCAAATTATATTCTGCGCACAGCCAAGAACACAAACACAGGAAAAGGAAAACAATCACCGGGAAAATAATCAAGGAAGTATTACAGTATCACACCACACTTTTGCCGGCCGTAGAAAATGCTGATAGAAAAGAATCGTACTGACAAAATGTGAGTTTTCCTTCACTGAAATGCAGAGGTTAGCTGGACATATTGGCTCAGTTCCCTTATCACAGACGCAAAATGTTGAGATGTCAACATGTACTGTGCACTTTTTCATAGTCAGTGTAAGCAGTTGAAGAGATCAATACCACAGAAGCCTGAATCCACTTACAGTCTAAAAACCTCCAGATCTCTAGTGAGATACTGTCACAACCCAGTTATAAACAAGCGAGAGAGAGATTAAGGATTAATAACCTATTACACAGAAACACATCTACTGGGGTCACTTGCGGTACTAGTTGTGTGTGGCACCTGTATATCTCATTAACTTAAATATTTACACGTGTGTTTGTGTTAATGGGACACGTGCACTTTGAAGATGGAGTCAGCTTCCAGGAAATGACATAAGAGAGCCAGGGCAGATCCTTGGTAGGTCTCTGGTGGATTTCTGCTCTGAACATGGATGCTATGATTATTTCTTTATGAAGACAATCTTTCACAGCCATTACGCAGACTTTATCACCACGTGGGGAAGCTACCAATAATGTATTCATCCAGCTGGATAAGCACAAAATTACAGGATCTAGAATTCAGCAGCAATGTTAATATCAATTATGTTGCTGAATTCTGATCACGCTGTTAGGCTCTCACAGGACTTGAATTTGTAAGGAAACACATGAAGTACATTAGGTGTTTTTTCAGGGCACATTGAAATATCTGGTGCTGATAGCTGTAAGAATTATGCATGTTAGAACTACAGAATGACACTTCTAGAAAAACTCCCCTTTCATTATTATAGGTCAATATAACTTATGATGACACTCTTTACGTTAAACTGCTGCAGCGCAGAAATCTATAGATAACTAAAGGCTATAAAAGCCCTAAATTTGAAAAATACGTTCTGAAATTGGAAAAAACTATTTAAGAGGTAGGCTACACCTCTGTTTCACTGTTTTCAGATATGACTCGGTTGTTCACTGGGTTGGTTGGAGAGAGATAAACAACCAGGCACATTTCTAAAATCTAAAAAAAATTAACAAAAATTATCTTAATCCTGTCAAAACTGAAACACCTGGTTTTGCACGTGTATTTCTGTGATGCAAGCTCTTTTTATGCATGCCAAGCTACTCAGCTGTGGAAAAGCCTTTATGAAACCATTTTAAATGATGTTAGGGCTCATTTAATATCCAAAGGAGTTACATAAACAAAAAAGGAGAACACATTCCATTTTTATGCACATAACTCACCCCTTGTTTTCCATTCTATAACAAAGGTTTTAAATGTTGATGTTCAGATTTATTCATTTATAAACAGTGGCTGTGTAAATTGATGGTAAATGACCGGGGATGGACAACTCATAACAGTTGGCAAAATAGAATCAGATCAATATGTAAATGAAAGTGAAACCATGGAATATAGACTTAAAATGAATTCTATTTCCCTGAGACACTGCATTAAAATCCACATCGCTCATCACTAATCATTGATAGCTGAGGGAAGTACTATAAAACAACTTTTAACTAACTTTGTTGGTTATCATTGTGTTAGCTGGCTTCATAAAACCAGAATATCCACTCACATGAAACAGATACTGTGATGGAAAGCATTTTATAATTGACTGGGCATACTCTGATGCTCAAGTCCAGGACTCATTATTTTTCTAACATATGTTAGCAGTGTAGAACTGACTTGTACACAAATCAGGACAAAAGATGAAAAGGCTCAGCATGGTTGGACATCTTATGTATTCCTTTGACTCTGAACCTCTGTTGCAGGGCCTCAGAACTGAATTCTGGGCAAAAAAGGACAATTTAAAAAATAATAACAAAATCCATGATGAATCAGTTCTTTTAAAGATTAAATCCTGAAATGGTGTCTGCAGATAAACATTACATATTTGTTCAATTTGGCAATTAAACCGCAAACGCTGAATATAAACAAACAACCTTCTGCCAGCCCCACTTCAAATCTGTATTTTGTACACCTGTATGGTTTTATTTTCAATTACTTTGTCAGGCAATCTGATGCCCTGCAACGTTTTTGTCAACTTTTACAACATCTATGTTTAATCTCTCATTTGTATAATATCTCTCTAAACTCAGATTCTGATTAAATTTACAATCTGTTTGTAAAAACCAGTACGTGTATTCAATATTCACAACATCCCCTAAACATCCCAATTTGTGAGCTATGCGGTGAGGAGACAGAAACTGCAGTGATCTCTCAAGCTTTTTTTTTCATTTGTTCCTATTTGTGGCTCTACTCATATGAAGAGCTAAACAAATATCTGTGAAGTAACTGGCTGAAAATGTGTAACCTTATCTCCATATCTCAGTCTAAACAACAACACCTCCACCCACAAACACTAGAAAAAATAAATAAATAAAAGATGAGTGAATCCAGGCTTAGTCATCAACTGAAATAAGAGGAAGGCTGTGACATACAACAGCAGAAATTCAGATTAACCATTTTAATATTGTACACCATTTAAATACATTTATCAAACAGACTGTGAAATCCAATCCCCGGCACAGGTTGTCTACATTTTCCCAAAATGCTCTGTTCGACAGGTGTTTTCGACACCACATTGTAATGAGACATCACACATCGAACAAGTGAAAAATAAAATAAATGTAATCAGAAATTCATAAGCGTTTAAACAGCATAACTTCCATAAAGCATATTTTCAAAGGAGGAACACAAACACATCAGTTCAGAGCAACCTTATAAACCAGACAAGACTTTTTATCCTCCACTTTTGTATCCCGTGATTGCTGCTATCTGCTTGCGTGTGTGTGTCACTGTGTATTACGTTACCTGGTGTATCTCCTGCCAGCCATTCTCATCCACACAGCCGACTTGTGCATGGTCGTGCAGCAGCAGTTCACAGCAGTAGGGGTCTCCTCCTACCATTGAACTGTGGTAAAGAGGAGTCAGACCCCTACTGTCTTTGTAGTCAGGTGATGCACCCAGGTCCAGCAGCGTCTGTGGAGCAAAGTCACTGTTTTAATGTCTTTAGTCACCAGTCTAAACTGTAGATATTTCCTACCATGCAAAATGAACATCAGAAAGACCAGAAACCACAACGATGTAATGCTAGTGACAGTAAAGATGAATTTCAACCCCCCACGTAGAGGGTTTTAGCACTCCGGGCAATGAATAATGTTTAAATATTTCCTTTAAAGAGATTTCTGGAGTAAGAACACGAGGGTTTTTAATCCTACACTTCATATACATGCCCCAGTGGCATTGAATGTTTTATAATGATAATGTTTCAGAGGAAACAAACACAAGTTTCAATAGTTCTGGCTCAATGGTGAAGCAATTGTATGACTCTCGTAAACCCTTTCATACATGCAAGGACGCTAAGTGGTTATGCCAGCTCATTCAACGAGGGTACATTAGCCTCAAATATTGAGTAATTGCTGAAGCGCTCTCTGTACCGCTTAAATACGTACTGCAAGAGGTGACCAGCCTGACCGGTTACATTTCTTTTTCCACCGGAAAATATTGCAAGTAATCAAGCAAAAGCAATAAATTAAATGATTCAGCACGTGGATCATGCCGTGCATCATACTAACTATGAGTGCTGTGTGGTTTTTGCTGCGCACGGCCTTGTGCAGGGCAGTGATGCCATCCTTTGTTCTGAAGTCCACATGTGCACCTCCACTTTTCAGCACTTTGATGAGTTCTGCACATCCCTCCAACTGTGCTGCCAGGGTTAACGGACACTCTGGAAAATCCAAGAAAGAGAAAGAAGAATGTAGGAAAGATCAACACATTCCCATGATATAATTTTTAATTTAATTCTTTGGGAAAAAAACAGGAAAAAGGGAAGCATTTGATACTGCCTGTATTTGATCAATTGGCATGAAAGTTAATAATGTGGGTTTAAATTTTCATGGACTTGTATAACTGGCTTGGCTATGATGGCTGTTCTCCTACATCTTGCCTATCTTGCCTAAATGGCTGCTTCCTGTCTGTGTTAAACCAGACTATTCTCATTTGCCCCTTTGCTGCAAAGCTCAACTGCCAGACTACAGGTCACACAGCAGGGAAACCTCTTTTATGGCTGGACATTTGCATATACATGAGAGGATTAGCACAGTGAATAATCCAGCTTTACCTACATGCACAAAGCTTATTTCAGAAAACCCTAAAAAGGACATTTGTTATGGACACAGACAGAAAGTCAGTGAAAGTAAGGGACAAAAGACATGTGAGTGTTTAAGAAAGTGAATATCCTTACTAAAGTAGTGAAAGAAAAGAATATGTGTTCGGAAATATTTACTAACCCCCTGTGTCGGGATCATGGAAGTTAGGGTCCAGGCCTTTTTCCAGAAACCTTGAGACCTTCTCAGTACTCCTCTGCTGTACATATTCCATAAACTTCTTCAGGTTTGCCTAATGGAGGGAGACAGGGGAACAGAGTGAAGGGGAAGAGGGGAAGAAAGACAACTGTGACTGGGTGATGTCAGCCTCATGTGAATGGGGATGTTCAATAATGCAGCCCAGAGATGAAAGCTACAGTAGTTGTTCCCTCCTCCTGTGTTTGGAGGTTTTATTTCTGTTCTGTCATGCCAAGCAAATGGACCAGAAGAGATATACGCTATTATAGGACAGACCAAAAAAGATGGTTAGGAATTGAAAGTAACACTGTTTTCCCTCAAATATTAGTGCCAAGAAAATGAGATCCTGGTGCTAATATCACGGTTCGGGCTCATATGCAATGATTATAATATTGCACACTGCCTCAGAGCAACACTCACGCCTCACTGGGTCTAAAATACATCTTTAAAATCAGTTTCATAATACAGACACAGACACATTCACAGACCAACATGCAAATCTTAATTGCCCAATAATGGTAGCATGCAAAAATATATTCTATTTCTGTTGGGCTTTCTTTTTTTTGCGATTGTTAAACAAATTACCCCAAAACTACAAAAGCAGGTGTAAGCCTGCTAAATGCACATAAAAAATTAAGCAATGAGTCAGGCACTAGCATTGAAGACTTCATATTATATTAAAAGAATCAGGGCAATCTTAAGAGTATCTGAGATACACATATATATATATAAGCTTATATCTCATACTCTCAATACAGAGAACATTAGTTGGAGTGAGCAAAAGGCAAACATTGTAAGAAGTTTATAACATTGTATCGTAACATCAAACACATGATGTTTAGATGAATGATAGGAATGGTAAGCCTAATGGGATCCATCAAAATATGATTGCACATTATCTGTAGAATTTCAAATAAGATTAAAATGAAACTTCAGTTAGTTGTACATGTTTTCAAGGTTTCTTTGCCTCAGATATTACATAACGCTCTCATGTGCAGAAATACCCAGACATACATACAAAAATCCTGCTTTACCTACTGTACAGAACCCAATGCCAAACACTAAAATGCATTTTTACAAACGTGAACATGCACGTGCAAAATTGGTAACAGAACGCATCAACCTTTTGAGACTCACCATGTGTAGCATCATTAACTGTCAAAGCTGTGGTCTGAAAAGTCACACCCTGCAGCACTTTCCCAATTTCCCATCACAAACCCTGCTCTCCTCACACCAAGTCATCTGCTGCCCGCTTGCCTCTACAAGCCTGCTTCTTGTTCACACACATCAGCGACATGCAATGAAAGTGCCGACTGCTGCGCTCCCCATCTCTGAGTCAAACTGAGTGAGAGATTCAATTTGGCTTTTTCCTTTTTTCTGGTGCTTTGAGGCAGTAGTTATGGTGATGGGACACAAAGACAGCGCCGGCAGCCAATGTACAGGAGTGGGAAAACCACTGAGGTTGTGTTTGTGAGTGTGATTTAATCTATGAATCGTGAATGTGTATTGCGTATATACCAAGGTTAATGCCTTAAAGAAACTCTGAGCTCATTTGCCAGTGATCGACTGGATCTGCCGTGACTTATTGTCTGTTGAACAGAAGTCTTCATAATGACTTGTACTCTTTAGGAGATAGCCTAAATAAACTTTTTAATATATGCTCCTTTTTGCCATCCTTCCATCTATGTAACACACACTGACAAATACAAAACACCTGCTACCTTTGGCTTCAGAAATGTCTGACAACAGAATACTTTAAACACTATTTAGTCTTATTAACTGAACGTCGCTACTGATATCGTAACTTTGTTAATAAAAGTGTTTAGGACTAATGTAAATAAAGCATGTCATAGGTATTTTAACATACAGTACATCCCTGCAGGATATATAGCAAGGACATAGGGATGTCAGTGGGAATAGATAAGTGCAGATGAATGATATCAAGGAGAGGCGAAGTGATCATGACTGAAGTGTCTGAACTACCACAGGGCACTACAAATACTTTGGGATCCCACTGGCACATGGCAACTATGAGGCCACAAGGAGGTCAGCCACTGCAAATTGCCTATAAAGAGTAAGCCATCAATGCATTCACCCTGCCAGACACACATCTGGTATAATCAACCGGCCAAAGAGGAGATGGAAGGCACGAATAACAAGGCAAGAAAGCCCTTTATAATACACAAAGCACATTAACATCCCATTATTGTAAACTAAGTGGTTTGGAGTCCCAAAGTAGACGTGGAAAATATCTCAAAACTAGGTGGAGAATGAGATCCTGAGGGCTTTATGGATTCATATGGCTGGTGATGGCTTACCAACCAGTCATTGTAATTATCCACGAAATACAAAGGAGGGCAAATAGTGACAACGGTTCAAAATGACAACAACATCATAAAGAAGAACTGAAGCTGGAAAAATACCGAGGCAGAAGGAGGGAATTGAAAATATTTGGGAACTGAATGTAGCAATGGTATTGTAATGATCAGATCATTGGAGCCCTGAGACCTAAGACTTTTTTAGAAGCCCACTGTTTCTACAAAAGGAACACTTAAAAGCACGCAATTCCTAGATGACCAAAGTTATGTTCTCTATGTGTGGTGGTTATCACCATCGCCTCACCACAAGAGGGTTCTGGGTTCAAATCCCCGGGGGAAACATGACCCCTCAGTGTGAATGAATGAGTAAATGTGTCATTTCTGAACTAGAATCTTGAGTCAACAGGTACACAAAACAACAGACCAAGACCAACTGATGACAAGGCAAACTAAGAGCTGTGCAACAGTTTAAATCCTCTGTGAGCATTAAACAAGACTACATACTGGCTACTCTGGATATTAACTCAATAACTATCAATAACTGTGTGACATCCTGGGGGAAGCTATAACCCACTAACAGAGAAATTCCGATCAATTTCATCAGCGGGTTCATCAGTGCATTACAATTCAACATGCACTAGTGAGTCAATGTTCACAGGCAACTAAATCCAGAAAATTATTACTCTAGGAAAGTCACTGACAAGTGAGGTCTCATTGTGGTGATAGTGACAGGCAGCTCTGGGGAAAGAAGAAAAACAACTTCATAGATAATTCTGATCTGTTTACTTTCTTAGAATTTGCAGTAGGAACCAGCATATTCTCAACTGCTCTCTTAATGATTAGTGTTTGAAGTACCTTACGGTTTGAGAACAATTTATCCATGTACAGCCATGTACTGCAGAAATATCAAGTAAAAATACAGTTAGTTAAATGATGAATAATGATGAATCAAACAATACACTTGGTTGACAAGCTCACATTTTTCCTGAGCACAGCACACAAGGGGAAGTTGTTAGGTGCATAAAATATGTATATATCATATAAAACTGTAATTCATAGATTTACAAATCTAATTGAAGCATGTGGAATGCCTGATTTACAGCAGTCTGTTGGAAATAAAATATTCTATGTCACAAAACTAAATCCCTGGCTCCTTGACAAACAACTCTACTTACTGGACCTTTGAAGCTTCACCTGCACAACAATAGCCCTGTTTTCGAGAATTCCATAATTTATTACAAGTATCAGCCTTCAATAAGTTAATTTCCACTGAACTTAGTGAACACATGACAGAAATCAGCCATGCCGTATCTACCGAACATAGACTTTCTCATCTTTCCAAGCCTTTGAAAAGACTTAAAAGCTCTTTCAGTCTCAAGTGAGGTTGAAATCAAAAGCAAAGAAGGCTGACTACATCTTAAAATTCCTGTAGCAAAAAATGTTTACACGCACATGAGACTTATCAGAGAGATTGTGTCAAAGATGAGTCATAGTTATGCGTTCATTGAGCATGAAGCAGAAAGTTTAAATGAACTCCGTCATTGGGATGTTTTCTAACATTTTTCTCTTTCTTTCTTTCTTTCTTTGTCTGAATGAGATGTCACAACATACAGATCATCACTGTGTCACCTCATTTTCACATTCAATCTAACACTTCCATGTGATAACTTTTTCGGTTTTTCGGTAACAAAGACAGGAGAAAGACGTCTTAGAATGCACTAAGAACACACAAAATTCCCTGTTCACAAAACCCTCATGCACAGGTCAGCTTTGACAATAAAACACCAAAATTTAACAGACCACTTGTTATACTCTTGCAGTATCATAAATAAAGACATAAATGTGAACTTTTTAAAGATATTTAGGTCGTTTCAGTAAGATGAAACTATTGTACAAAACCAAAGAAATCATCTGCTGAACAATTTTTAAACAATGAGCCAGCTCTCCTATGAAATCAGTTATGAAATGGCCAATCTGTTTGGATACTTTTTCACTTTTAGGAGATTCAAAACACACTATGGGCAATATAGATTTATTGTGATGGTAAATAGGGTTCTCCCTATATTTGAAGAAAAAAATCATAACTTACGATCAGTACAGGATTGTGAGCCATCAACATGTGTGAGAGTGGTTGCGTTATATCTATAGAACTGTGCATTTGGAAAAGCGCAAATGGGCATGATGTCCACTGCTTCCAAGAGCTACAAATAGCAGGGATATATACGTTATTAATTCAAGATTCTGAATATTGAAAGCGTTTTTGTCACGTGCAGACTTGTATAAGGATGCATCTCAGTGGAAGAGCTACCTCTTTTTGCTAGAAAAGTTATTTTTAGCACTCTCCCCATCAGATGTTCTGGTTTTTCCCGCACGAAGTGGCAATATATGCCACCGATCAAAACCTGGGAGGCCAAAAAAGGAGGAGTCGCATGGTGCAGCTATTGTCAATTAGCAGTCCGAAACTGATTACTGATTAAAAAATATCCACACCAAAACTAAATATAGAATATCAGACCTGTAAAACACTAAATGTTCTCTTCAAGAGTTTAAATCAAGTTGGACAATTGAACAAATAGCCCTTTCACAGACAGGCCCGATAAGGTAATTTTGTCTTCAACAAGGCGAAAAAACAAAACGGTTGGAGTTCATGAAAAAAAGATAAGCAGATAGCAGGGTCAGTAGAAATAGATAAATCTGAGAAAAGTAAAAAAAAACAAAAAAAACATACTATTGAGCTTATTGGCATAAAATAACTTGGACAATTGTGCACCACAGCATGGGTGCCATGGCACTTTCTCCATTTTATCTAGTCATTTGAAGAACTCAGCTGGGGGATGACAGGATGAATAGGATTCACCAGAATGCTAAAAAAGCACAGTTAAGACAGTTACAACTACTATTAACCATTACCAGAATGTTGGCAAGAGAAAAAAAGGTGGGAGAGTCTTGCAGTCCCACCTGTAAAAGGCGGACACAGGGTGGTGGGTGCTGGTCTGGGCATGCATGGTTTCCAGTGGCACTGAGTCACTATTTGTTATTGATGATGTGACAGTAGACAGAGGCAGGTCAATTAATTCTGAAGTGCATGGGGGGGATAAACTGTTGGCTCAGATTCAGTTAAATTTAGCCATGTTGAATGCTTCACTTTTCAGTGCTTTGCGGTGTTGATGGATAATGACCTAAAACGTGTTGCAAAAGCCACCCGCTAATTTAGGAAAATAAATTTGTGGAATGTTCTGCAGTGGCTGAATCAGTAGCATCATCTAAAGCCAAATGGACTGCATTTCATTAGCTGAGAGCAAAACTAAATACAGAGAGACAGCTGCACCAAGGCTTGGTAATGCATCACAGGGGAGGAAACATATTCTTTAATGATGCCCACAGATTCCATAATTTACGGTTATTGCCTGTAAAACATTCAAAATGACAATTTATGGTATGCATGGAAATAGAAACTCATGCAATTAAGACTAAGAAATCCCAAACAGGTCACACACATCGGTGTTGTCCCAGGTAATGTTAATTCTAGTAATACGTGTCAAATCGTTTTGGTTATCTCACATTAAGTTCAATCTTTTCATTAACGTCTGAACCTAAACCAGATTAAATAGCCTTGCTTTCAGCTTATGACTATCTTATATTACATGAAAAACACTCCGGTGTAGTGAGCAACATCCATTCTTCCATCTATTTTTCATGCCCGCTTCATCACTTCATCACTCCAGAGGGGATGCAGCATATCCCAGCTGCCACTGAGAGAGAGGAAGGCTACACACTGGTCAGGGGATCAGTGCATCACGGGTCAGAGAAGAGGTAAAGATAGACAGCATCTTAGCCTACTTTAATCGTTGAAAGCGAGACCCATTGAGGTATTTTGCTTTCTTTTTTATGTTTGGCTCCCCCTACAGTTGCGTGTGTGTATATATATATATATATATACAGTATATATATATATACTGTATATAAAGATAGATAGATAGATAGATAGATAGATAGATAGATAG
>CAJRST010022223.1:11354401-11468199 GCA_907169785.1 Menidia menidia
GGGCTGAATCTTTATAATAATTACTCACAGTCTTTTCATGCGATGGTGAAACTCCATATTTAACAGATCCCATAAATGAGGACAAATTTAGTCCCAATCATTTGGATAATTACAGACATCCTCCATCGTATAACGCCTGCACCTATGTGTGTCAAACATTATGACTCCCCTATATTTACAGATAATGTCACAACAAAGCTCGCAGCACTTTGCAGCTGTCCCTTAGTAGGCTTTGCCATGGTTGAACAGTAATTCTAATGTTCATAAACAAGACATCTATTTTTGAGGACCACACTCTGCTGTAATGTGAACTGGCCCATAAAAAACACATGCGCTTAACTGTTTAGGCCATAGAGCCAGAGAGTCAGTGTAGTGGGCCGTGAGGATGTGCCGAGATCTGTTAGGTTGATGGGATCATAATATAAACAGTTGGGAGTGAATGTGCACTACCATCAAATGGCAAAGTTGTTTCGAGTAATTCCCAATAAAAGTAGCATTGCTGACCTTGAATCATAAGGGTACATGAATTGTTACAGTCAAAGTCCAACATTACCACAAAGGTGCCTCATAATTTAGCATAATTTAGAATCAACCAGTGTTAAAAGTTGTTAGGGATCATAGAACTGTAAGGGAAAATTCCCTGCTGAGTAAAAAGTCGACTGAAAATGTACTTTTCTTACGCTGGATTTAACATAAATTTAAATAGAATATGCCTTCTTCAGAACATGGCAGATTTAGACACAAAGTTTGATTTCCTGAGGGATCCTGAATTAAAATGGTCAGACAAAATATTTTAACAGATATAACTAACCTCAAAGCTGCATTTATAAAACTTTCTTTGTTTCTCAGATCTTTGTGTCATAAAATTGGTTCTCACAGGTTTTTATATGTATGGAAAAAGTTTAAACGCTTATTGCTCTCTTGCTTTTAACAATATTCTATACAGAAACTAGTCGAATGCTATTTTCATTTGTCAGTTTATTCTATAATTCATGGTTTATTGCATAATATGAGATTTTTCAATAGAAGAATGTCATTAAAAATGTAACATCATGACAAGGGGCAAATACGCAAAAAATGGGTCACGTGAAGGAAGGCACTGGATAAAAGTAATAGTTGAAATGGGTAAAAAGAATGTAGTTGACTTAGTAAGACCCTCTCTTCTTTGGTTACGGTGCTACTTATTTTTTTCTATTTCAGTTGAGGATTCTGGCTTTTTAGGTGCAACGCGAAACTACTGACAGGCCAGGACTACGGAGTACACTGACCAAGTAATGTTCATGTATCAGCAGTATTTTATTTAATCAAAATCCCATATTTATGACATGACAACTCAAACAACAGATAGGAGTCATCTCAGTTAGAAAATGACCAACATTATTGTTACTAATAATCACAGGCTCTGTCAGTTCACATTATTTTGACCCCAAAAACATGCAAGTTTGTGTTATACAGCACAACATGGAGGTACTTATAGTTTCAAATGAAAGATCAAGCAGTTAATGCAAAAAACATGGACTTAATTCCACAGAAAGATGCCCTCGCCAAAACTGTATGGTAATATGTTGCATTCTCTCTTTAAATGGCTTTTAGAACCTACTATAAAACACAAACCACTTGAGAAGAGGCCTATCTTTTCCTCAGACAAAGATAGTTTAATTACTGTTTATACTGATCCTCTGAAATTCAGGTATACTCCCATTAGTGATTTCTGCATTGTTGTGGAGAGTAAAGTGATGAGTGCTATTAAAAGTTGGGAGGCAAAACTGCCAATCCTTTTTCTACAAGAGTGAATTATAATGTGAGTGTCCTATATGGGTGGAAATACATTCAACATGCTAACATTCATCAGGTGATGTTATCCAAGTGTCCCAGTCACCACAGCTCTGCATTTTTCTGCAGACGTCCAAAAAAACTTGACACTGCATCTTAAAATCAGTATTCTGTGGAGGAGCCTAACGTCAAGTATTTATGAAAAGAGATCGAGTCACAATGTTCATCCCTTGCTCACATAATCCTGTTTGAAGTCTCAGCCCTGAACAGACAAGTGCACAGTGATTTAATACAAGCTGTCAACAGCATATCTGACCAAACCTGCAAGCAAGCAGCAACCAGATCTGCACTCAAAACCAAAAGAATACTGGACAAACTTATTTTTTAAAGAGTGAATAGAATGACCAATACAGACATAAATAATCAAAAATGTAGGACATTGCTCAAAAGATTTCCATGCCTTTTTTTTGCCTCAGCCCCAGTTCTAACTAACAGACACATTCCTTGTTTGACACAGTATTAGTTTTGAAGCATCATTACAAAAAGTAATGACTTTCCATTTGCAAGTATATTGAGCATTTCTGATTGACAGCCACAGTTCATCAAAAAGAATGGCCACTGTGATACTGTGTTTGCCATTTCAATTTAATGGAAAACGAGCTAAATATGAAAAGATTGAAGTTGCCCTTTGAAACTTTGTATAATGTTCGTCGCAAATAAAAGTTGCCGACAATTTTAGTGCCAGCATCTATTTCACAAAACCTTGTACACTGTACTCTATGGTATTGATTACAGTGATCGTCCACATGCAGGGATGGGAAATACCACTTCCAAATAGCTCTTGGAAGTGAAAAGGAGAAGCTGAAAGTTCCATTTGGACTCCATCTGGACTTTTTAAAATTTATCTTGGTTGGAAACATGCGGTTCAATCAGTAGTTAAAAAAAATTCTGCTGAAACGTAAAACTTTATTTGAATTTTGTTTTGTAAGATTGTAAGACAATCTAAGATAAATATTTGTTCTGCTAGAAACATCAAATGCTGTTCTAAGATGATAAATAGTTCTAAATAAGTTGACTCATATCAGTAATTATATATATATGTAATTGGTTTGCCATTTCTACAATAACTTCAACTGATTACATGAATGGCTAACAAAGATTCATCATGAAACCAGGTTAAAAAGGGCACGTGAATACATACATGAATATCTTGGGACTTTAGTTCTTCAGTGAATGGAAACCCTTACTGGCAGACTGTGGGGAAAAACAGGCTGTAATCCTTCATGAAAGGCAAACTTTTAAAGGAAATTCAGTGGTGTACTACATAAAAAAGAATAGTACTGTTTTTTAAATCCAATTAGCCATTAAAAGAACATATTAATTAACCTTCTCTGTTCAATGTGGGTGTCTAAGCACCCGGGAGACACTAAGCCGATGCACAACACCTTACGTCTGGCACTTCTTTGTGTTTCATCTGTCTTATCTCTCCATGTAATTTTACTCTGCCTCTGTCTGTCTGTTTGGGCTTCAGTCCAGAGTATGTCTGCCTGAAAGAACAAAATCTGGATATGTCTACACATCCATATGTAATAGCAATGTAATTGCACTGCTCTCACCTATAACAAGACCAATATATAGGGAGGATTTGGCTCCAATAAAAAAGGATTTTCTGTGAGGAAAATCTTCAGCCTTAACTGTATAGTAGCAAAATAAATTGCCTAGTGAATGGAAACATCCTTAAGCTTCAGGATGAAATGTATTGGATTTATTCACACTTGTATTCAAACACACACTCACAAACACATACATAACACTTTGCGGTTCATGATTAAGCACTCTAAACACACACATTGTAATAATGATCTATGAGTAGACTAAAAAGCCCACACTCAGAGACAGTGATAGGGTGCTGTTACTATAGCAACGACAAACACATCATGCAGGAAAATGTTTCTGCATAAGACAAAATCCCTTTTACTACTCTGTAGTGAAGGCTTAGCGAAAGCTCAGTTTCCTGTGTCAGCTCGCGTCATTCATCACGATAAGGACAATATTCCCTATGAGCAATTTGTCTCCTTCGGCGTTCGTCTTACTTTTAGGTCCCATCACTTTGATTGGGCTGACCTTTCTAGTTCGTTAAGAGGCTCCATGGTCTTTTACATATTGTTACACCTTTACTTAGACACAACTCTCCTGCTAACATTTGGAAGACCATGCACATGCAAGTATGGTTACTTAATTAGGTGACCGTCAGTGTGTGTGTGTGTGTGTGTGTTTGCCAGTGTGTATGTGGTAGTTATCAAACCCACTCAATTACTTGTAAATCACATGATCTAAATCCAAGTGCCTGATCACAAATCGAAAAGAGAAGTCCATAGAATTGTACACTACCCAAAACATTTCCATATAACAAATTACTTGAAAAATAAATGTATTACATTTGTAACACACTTTGGATGTCCTTGTGAGGAGAGTGTCACGGCGGTACCTGCACATTTCCACCTTGATAGCATTCCGGGCCTTTCTCATGAGCAATGGCAGTGATGTGTGACTAACCTCAGCAGCCCGACTCCTGGTAGCTCTCTCTGAATGCAACAGCATGGTGCCTCCTGAGTAATCTTTTTCCAAATAGCTGGAATAATACGGTAAGTTTTAGGTTGGTGTAATAACTAGTATTCCCTTATGATGTACAGTTTGGGCAGGCAGAACAGTGAAAGCTTTCTAAAAGGGCTGGCTGAAGGCTGGAACAAAGCAGGGTAAAGCCACAGCCTCTCTCCCACTCATCAACACACACACACTCACACAGTTGCACAGCAAGGGCTTATTGTATGGCACCCAGCTACACAATCTGTTGGACGGTCAACCACAAACAACTTTAAGCGCACTGCTGGCCACAATGGCGGCATTTGTGCGAAGCATCGTCCTTTCATTCTCAACAATTAAGCTCTCGGGGAATTGCCATTTAATACCTGAAAGACAGAAAATCAAAAGGAAAGAATCTGAATAAACACAGACACAAAATGTGGGTACACACTTGTGTTCATTACCAACTGGAGCTTCACTCAAAGGTAAAACATGAACTATATGAAAGCTAAGTGTTGTTTGAAAATGTTAAGTTAACAAATATGGTACATATTGCATGAAATGCTGCACGGCGGACATATTTTGTCACTTATATAACTGTTTGCATCACTAATTTAACTTTTCTAAATACACACTGAGGTTGATCATGTTGTGTTATTTACCATCACGGCGTTTAAACAGGTTAGGTAATGGCAAATTCAAAACAAATCTGGAGTTCTGTCTGACACATTTTGACGCATGAAATATGAGCACAAAGCACCTCTGTCTTCTGGATCGATGACTGTCATTTTATGTGTATTTGTTTGCAGGCAGGGTGGTTAGAGAGAATGACAGGAATGCATGCTGTCATCAGAATCAAAGAGTCCAGAGAAAGAAAGGGCTGAATCAGGTCCAGTCATGTGTTTTCAAACTGACACTAGGACACAGAGGCTGACAGCAGTGGGGCAGAGTTAGAGGATGAAATACAACTACAAAGAGGTAAGCCAGAGCTCAGCCAAGTAGAAATAATGTCAAAATAAAGCTGAAAATATTGGAAAAAGGATGTTCGCCTACATTTAAACCTTGGCTTCAAACATGGCCATTGGCTACAGAAGGAGAAAAGAAGAGGGCAGCCAGCTGAGGCAGAGGTTATGTAGGAGGTGTATTTATGCATCATAATGATTATTACATCTCCATTGTGCTTTTTGCCCTTAGCTTCCTATTTACGACCATCTATTCAAACAGTGTGTCCTAGAATAAGTGTCTAAGAAACCTCATACATTTCATCACCGAACATAAGTCCTGCTCTGATCGTGTTAATCCATGGTATGAAGATGGATTTCATAATGTTTTTTAAGCAATCTTGCTGTTTGAAATTTAATTTTTACATTGTTTTTTTCTGAGTATGTAGAAATTTTTGCAAATGAATTCATTTTGACTGATTCATCCATTTTTATTGACTTACAGCTTTGACTTTTATATGTATAAAAAATATTAGTTTTTCCATCCCATCCATTTGCTTCTGTATTTGTGCCCTCTCTACGTACCAAAAGAGAGGTTTATTTAATATCAGCTATAACGTATGGAGTCAGGTCTACAAAAGATTTAATCACCCAAACTTTGTATGTCAAACTGGAAAATGGTCTCTTTACTGTTGCATGGCACCAAATTATTTCCCCAATGAGAAATATAAAATTTTCAGACTTACTGTACATGATAGAGACAACTTCAATAAAAGTATGTCCATAAAATTACAACAGCAACAGAAGTTAGGGGATGAAATTAGAAGTAGTCACATGCAAATAAATGTGCAAAGGTTACTGATTGTAAAACGACCAGCCTGGGGCTTTAAATTTTACATGACCCAGTTTCAAACTATATTCAACAAAACAAAATCAATTGCTGCTTTCTAATGCATCTCATTGTTCGCTCTAGGTCTTACACAAACATACCACATCTCTTTTTAAATAAAATAAAAAGGATGGAAAATCTTATGTAAGGAAAAACCATATGAATGAACAGGAAATCCATCAGATGCTGATGATGTAAGCATAAGTCTGTATTTCTATTGCTGGTTAAGAATATCAGTCACACTTTATGTAGTTTTAGATATATAGATTAATAGCATTTATATACATTTCAAAACAACAGACATGCTATTAAATTCTGATTGAGATGATAACAATATTTAATTGAGCTAGTGGCATATAAGAGCATAAGTCACGCTGTCCAGATGGGAAGTAGCTCATGTCAGACTTCCTGCAGGACATCCTTTTGGACTGAAGTCTCTCGCTGAGATATCACTGACAGTGACTGACAGCTCTTGGACTTTCAACAAATGTCCAGGGAGAAATTCAAAGCGAAGCGGTTATTTACTGCAACCACTACACATCAAGACTGTCTCTTACAAACACAAGTACTTAACACAATGTTGGCCTTGGCCTTGCACAATATAAACCTCATAAAACCTTTACTCAGACTGGTCACAACCAGACACAAAGTACATGGCATATCAGGCACTCATACACACACACATACGCAAGCACACAGTCAACAACTGAACCGGGGAACACAGCATTAGGATTCTGTGAGAGTTTTAGATAAGACTGCACCAGCTCCTCACACTGCCAACGTGCAGCAGAGCAGAACATAACAGAACAAAATCCACTGAGAAAGAGAGAGGAGGTAGTGCGACAGGTAGTGCTAGGAATGGGCTGAGATGTGCCTTCGCCTTGGTGGAGATCGAGAGCATGAAACACAGCAAAACGGCAGGACAGAAAGATCTGTTTACACATGGAAAAATGGCTACATTAAAAGACAGAGATGACGAGAACAATTGGGGTACCTTACTATTGAGCCTGGCCTTCCTGGCTTCTTGAGATTTTCTTGTCTTCTCAGATCGTTTTCTTCTGCCCAGAACAGATCCCATCTCAAACACACATGGGCAGACTCCGGTTTCACACGTGTAGTCCCATAGGTCAGCTACAATTGGCATGCCACAACATCCTCCACATGGTCATATCCAGCCCCCCTCTCGCTGCTCTGCTCTACTCTTGTTTTTGCCTGCTCTTTTACTACCTTTCATCTAATCAAAGCAGCAAGTGCGCACTCGCATGTTCCCCTCACACAAACTTTCCGCCCGGCCATTGCAGACACCACTAACCCATGTGCATGCAGACAGAGTGGTGCTGAAGGGGGGGTTCTGCAGGATGCTGGAGAGAACACAGAGAGAGTGGAGAGAGAGAGAGCTACACACGAGGGAGGAGAGGAAATGCAAGATCAAGGGAGGGAAAGCCAAATGAGAAATGTAGAGGCAGAGTGGGTGGAGTGTTTAATCAACTGAGGACATGGATATCCAAAGTGAATGGAAATACAAAGAGGAATGATAGGAATGTACATAGAAAATATGTTAGTAAGCTGGTGTTATTGCAGCTGTGTGCTTAAACAAAGGTTAGAAAGAACACAAAAAAGGGTTTTTGGGATATATCATGATTTTGTCCGTGTACCTTAAACCTTACAAACTTTATCATAATAAATGCAGCAACTATCTGTAAAAGTGACACAGATGTGCAATATGTGTGGTCTTTAAGGCATGAATACAGATTAATCCATCATTTCACATTTTAGTTAATGTCTCTTAAACACAAATGGAATGAAAAAGTTTTTGTCCTTTCCTCTATTTTGTCTTTGCATCTTTGTGATAGAAAGTATATCTCGTAAAATTCAAGTATTCCTGTGTCTGCCCAGATATGTCTCTATTTTCTTCAAAGACCAACAACTCTCCTCCTTTTGGAGGATTATCCCTGAGGGGCACTTTGTGCGTGAGGGATTCCCCACTGGTAATATTCACTTATCCTGTGCCATGCAGCCGTGTCTGTCTTTATATGTGTTTGCATGAAGGCGAGTTAGTGTCTATGAAGGAAACCCAGCTTTCATATGGCTGCAGTTGCAATAAAACTCCATCTGGGACCAAATAAAACTTACAATGAGTAACATTCTTTGTTCAGTTTTGTTACAAATGGAAAATAATGCAGTTATTCCCATTCATAAATACAGTGAGCTGTTAACAATAATACTAAATTTCAGCGTAGGAGGAATAGCATTACTGTGCTATATGTCGAGTGAGTTATTCTCTCCCACGTTGATGCACAAAAATGTGGCATAATGGTTTAATTTGTGAGTATTACCAAACAGTATAACAATTCATTTTCATGGAGAAAGCCCAATCTGTACTTTCAAACTGCACTCCACAGCTCATGATAACAGCAAATCCTCAGTTTTTCTCTGTGGTATCCATGACCACATTATTAAATAGTGCATTACTAAATGTTTTGCCTCAAGCATCCTTCAACCCTACCTCCCCCTTTCTCTTATTGTCTCTATGACCAACATGATCCTCATAAAAATCACTGCACCAAGGGTACTGAAGGTATACTACCTTTTTTCAAAGGCACTGTCATGCCTTTAAAACTGTGTGCAAAGAAGTGAAAGGAAAAGTGAGTTTTTACATATCAAACAATGACAAAGTGGATTTGGACATAGAAAATAAATAATCTAAACAAAAAAACAATTAACAAAGAGTACTTTCAGAAGGTACCAGAACCTTACATCCATTCTACTAGCCAATCTATCACATAGCAAACTGCCTACAGCAAACACCTACACATATGACTCCTTTCTTTAGTATACAAGTATACAGCATACAAGTATACAATATAAACTTCCACAAAGCAACCATGCATGGTTAACCAGGACAGTTAAAGGGTGACAAGGTCGGATTCAGTCAGGCAAAGGGAAATATAAATGGGAAAATCCTATCAACTATGACCTAATTCTAAACTTTAGCCGGAAGCAAATAAACTCCATGGTAGCAAAATGGGCTAATGTTTGACCTCTGCCTTGCATTGCTGTTGACTGTGGGAAGAATATAGTGAGTGCCAGGATACAAGAGCCAGTAAACACACATTTTACTTCTTGACTTCTGAAGTAATTGTTCAACAAGAGCAAATGTGAAATCTAAAGGATTGATGGATGGATGGATGGATGGATGGATGGATGGATGGATGGATGGATAAAGCAAATGTTCACACCAACAAACAACGGACAATTGCTCACCTGACATACTTGGCAAAAGAAAACTTTAACAGTGAAGGACGTCCATATAATTCTGAGTGCTTGTCATTCTCAAAATGACAATCATCTAAATGCACCATGCAGTGTAGTAAAATCATCAACACCCGTAGAGACAATTGGTGATTTAGTTCATAGACAGGGGTGTAACTCTCAAAGATGGTCCCATAATCATCATCACAATCATCAATCAGCATATTAACATGTTTAAGTTTTCATTCGGTGGGAAACTTTTAGCTGTTCTTTTTTTCCATTTTACCAGTACCACTTTTGCTTAGTTATGAGACAGGATAACGGCTAAATCTGTCTTTATAGATGGTTTATTAAATTGAAATTCCCCCTGAAAATCCCTCAAAGCAGAAACTACTCTTGGTTGTGCATGTAAGTTAAGTACCAATCGCTATGAAAGTAGAAGATGGAAGCAGTTCAGAGGGGTTACAGACATATTTGAAAGCATGACATCTCCTTCTGTCATTTCTGCTTATCAGCATCCAAATCTCACTCACTCTTTCTCATTCTCTCTCTTTCTCTTATCAGAAGTAAATGGCACAGCCTATTGAACAGAATATAAAACAGGGGAACTCTCAATTTCCTCTCTATCTAGCCAGTCAATTTAAATCTGAATTTGGATGTCCATCACACTCTTTTCCCTCCGGTCATGTGTGTGACCAAAAAAAACAAAAAAAAAACCAAAGAATCCACTAAATCCACTGAGATATTTTGAAAGTGTACATTTTGCCATCAACTGAAATTTTCTACATATTTCTTAAAACTTCTAAAAGTAATTTGATCGTTACAAATCCAATATTTCCGCAAGCTGTTTTGCCTCGGATGTCAGAAACATCTTAAAAACTACTGCATCTAATGTTGTTCAAACATTTGGACAATTTTCTTAAGATGTTGTTGTGGAGATTAACAATGTAACATTTGTTTCATGAGATATGCATCAAGCTGACTGTTAAACAAAGATTGCACCTTAACTGTAGTAATAAGCAATGTATAAACTTGTATACTGATCACACATGGGGAAACCTGATTTAATCCATCACTCTACTTCAGTCACTGGAAAAATGTTTATTAAAAATTAGGGTAATATGGCCTTTTGATATTAACAAGTAACGAAAAGAGACCAAATATAAAAACTGCAACTCAACATTTCCAGCAGCAGTTCTCTAGTAATTTTCTATTTTCAACACATAATAACCCATATATTGCAATTAAACCCATCCTGTCATCTCATGGGATTTAATGCATATGCATTAAAATCTCTCTGCTGTGAGTTACAGTCATTACACCCACTTATGAACATGCAATCAAAAACAATCCAGGGTACTATGATCCTTTGTTATGTCAGTCCTGCAAATGTTTGGATCTGCCCACCAAATATTTAATGGTTTTAACTGTAATTTCATTATTTTTCCTCAATATTTAATCAGTCAAAAACTAGTTCCCAAACAGCCAACTCTTTTCCCTGAAGACATCTGAGTGTGCCATAAACGCAAATGCACTGCTATTCACTTTGGAGAGGTCCAACTGTTGGGCGCTCTGGTCCACTGTTAGAGTTAGTGGGACACTGCTGGTAACTATGCCATCATTAGATTTATTAATTCCATCTGTGCTTTCCCCACTGTGACAAATTAAAATGTGTGTGGTGAGAAACCTCCGCGCCTGCCAGATTTTCTAGACGGTTTAGCAAGCTGCTCACTACATTGATTTCAGCATCTTAGTATCAGCATTTCTGACCACCTTCTCTCCAAAACTACTATCTGGCAGAATTAGGCTTCTGGATCTGTACACCAGTTTGGCAAGCCTTTTCAATGCTGTCTATAAGCCTGCAGATTAACTAAGTAAAGACTGAGTTTCACTGTAGCTGCTGGGACATGCTATTTTTGATAATCCAATAATGCAATAAAAATGTTCCTTTCACACATTTTGAGATGAATAATTTGTCAATATGCATGTAACAAAGTAAAATCATTTTGGCAGGAGACAGGGCTGATACACTGCAGATCACTGCAGATCAGTAAAAGTAAAATCACTATATTTCAAGGTGAAGAGGAGGAGGTACTTGGGTTAGCCTGAGTAAGAGACTGGAAATGAAACATTAAGGCTTTCAGTAAAAAATAAAAAAAAGAAACAGTGCCTCTTGGTGGAAGCTAAGGTCCTTCAATGTCTGCACCAAAATGCTCTATGTCTTTGATGAGTCTTTGGTGCAGAGGCCAACATGCTTTGCAGCCATCTTTTGGGGCAGCAGCACCAGAGCCAGGAACTAAAAGTAACTTAGCAAACCCAAAAAGAAGGCTGTCCCTGTGCTGGGGACAACACTAAAGCCCTGGGAGCTGATCCTGTCAAAGGAAGAATGCTGCACAAGTTGGCAAACATATATAACAACGTTGACCGTCATACTGAAACGACAGAGCATGATCAGTTTGAGGCTTCTTCAGTTCCGACGCAAAAGAGAAGTGCAGTACATGTACATGTTATGCTGTCATGATAGCTCATAAAGACTGCTTAGAAAATAAAAATGACAGCAACAGTACAATTTCTTCTTTGGACGAATAGAAAATGTCCCCACTTTATTACATAATTACTTTTTTAAGTCTGCGATATTCATGTTTGTGCTATATCTACCAGGCTTTCCATGTCCAAACACGTATTGTCTTTATCCAAGGCCACCCGTCTTGGATAAATGTAAATCCTATTCAACAGCTTATTATGAACAAGAAATTAGGGAATACTTCCAGCCGCATGGAGGTCTGGCATCAGACAGGGACTGTACTGAACCTCTAACTATAACCCGGTATCATCCGGCAACTTAAGCATTGCTGTTTGTGACAAGTATTAAAGTATGAAAAAGCACAAGTTTGACTTCCACATGCTTTGCTCTTCATCAACAGCTACAAGCAATTCTTACACATGTGAACCAGAATATCAGAGAGCACTCTCCACCATTATCCCTATCAGAACAACAGATAATTTACGAATAAAAATAGTAACCCTAATGAAAATAATAATAATAATAATAACAATAATAATGCTGAAGATAAGATATTGTGATACCTAGTTTTACATGTTTTTCATTTCCGCAGTTCACATGGTTGTATGAAACAATAAGACAATCTCCAGTAGTTTAGTCTTACCTTGGTGTGGAGCTTAGACAACTGCTTTTCATCCAAGTAGGTCTGAGTGTAGACACGTCTTTTATAGCGGAACTGAAACAAAATGACATTTAACGCAGGGTTAGTAATGAAGTTCATCTCTGGTCTTGGTTTGTCTTAAACATAAACATGATGAAAACATTTTAATTAAAATTGATTTAAAAAATTTGCTGTGCAGAATCAGCTTCTCATACAAGCCTGTAAAAATAATCTTTTTTTATTAGCTGTTTTCTGAGAGCAAAGGTTACAGAAATTGCAGAAAATTCTAAAACTAATTCAATTAAAAAATCTAAAAGATTTTCAGTCTCAATCAGGGAAGCAAAGGTCTTCCAGCTAATTGTATTGCTACGATAATCCGCCCATCAAAACCAGACTACTAAACAAACTATTAAACAGCAACAAAAAAGAAATGGTTACATTTTCATCACCACTACATTCAAAGATATATCACATATATTTCATATCGCAAAAAAACCCAGCCAAAGCTATATTAATAAACACCCTTTGAAAAAAAGGCAATATATTGAATTATTACTGATCATTACTTTCCAAAAGACCACCAAAAGCACCAGAATCTTCATCACAGCAAAATAATTCATGAGCATTTCTCATTCTGAGCCGGGAGCTCTGGGGCTTGTGCTATGTACGCAAGTTAACACTTTAAAGCCTGATCCAAAATAGAGAGTTTGGTTTTATTTGGCCATTTAACAAAATATTGCAAAATTTAAAATACATTTCATTTTAATATTCATAATTTATTACCATGCGATAAGTCAAGAAACTATGGTTGTGTAGTCTTCTGCCTGCTGTTATCAGTTATATCTAAATGTGCACAACAGGATTTTAAGCAAATATTTTACCATTAAATTATGCAAAAGATGCAAAACATTTCAGAAACTGTATTAAAACAAATTGCATTATACGTTTAATAAATATATAAACTCAACTAATCTGGCTTTCCCGAGTCCAACAGTCACAATTGCACCAAGTGGTGTCACAACAGTGGTTATCATATCATGAAGTCAATGCAACTGTAATTATAAACCATTCAAATCTATGAAATTTCCCAACTAACGAATATAAAAAAAACATACAACTTTTTAACATCTAAATTATTGATGGGGGCAGTTTAAAAGTGTTTGTTATAAACAAGTTTTATTGATAATTGGCATGCTGTTTGGCTTGAAAAAGCCCAAACTTTAGCTTGACAGTTCTCATCATGTATTTGTTCATGTTGGTTTCTTTCTATCTACATACACTTGCATATGTCTTTGTTTGTGTCAGCACTTTTTCTTTTTTCTTTTTAATTAGCATTTGGTCTTTGCCTGCAGGGTAAATCCAGGAAAAGAGCAGAGGATTTTCAGATTTTAATTCAAAACTGTCAATCATTTTGCCCCAACCCAACCCACATGGAATAACAGCATATCGATCAATGGCACACACACGGCTCCGACCCTCATTGTAAGTTGGACATAAAGTTCAGTAAATCTTTATCATCTCTCACACAATTATCTAAATAAAAAACAGCCGGTTAGTAAACCACCAATTTTTTTACACCCCTGTTTGCAAAGTGATTTTATGGGCCCGTGATTCTTTCAGATCACAAACCATGATGGACAAGCACTACAATTATCTCTGAGGGATGGTAACTGGTGCAGTCCACACACTGTCATTGAATGATTTATTTTCAAATAGTTTGACAGGCACACCATGACAGCTAAAAAAGCATGAAGGGCCAACACAAGACAAAAATATATCATACACCATCGAATGACATCATATTACATGATGACGGTCAAACAAATTGTTCCTTCACACACCACACTGTACCGTACTCACCACAGCTATGTTCCATTACACTGTCTACAGGGAGACCCAGTAAACCCAGTTCTGTCTTTATCCTCATCAAATTTGGCTGTGAGTTTTGTGAAGAAATGTGCAGCATACATTGAATGGCTCAGAGTACACAAATAGTGGGTCTTTACCTCCCCTTAAAGGTCTCCAGATACAAATTTAATGATAATTTGATAAATCTTGTGGCTAACAAGCGCAATCTATAGAGTCCACATTGCAGCCATAAATACCCAAATTAATTATTTCAAACATCCCAGTACCAGACAGTCTGGGACACCCTTAGATGTGCCTCATCCATAGTGTGAATGATTTGAGTTCTTTCTTCATCATGAGGTGAACCTACACCACAAATGGTAGTAGGTCATTTCCTATTGGCTGATCTCTGTATCATGCATGGTCCAGATACATAAACAAGTGCCTCATTTTCAACTGGTTGTCAAAGAAACAAAGAACACACATGCTCATATACCTCACACCTCATATATACAGATAATCTTCCTACCTCAAGGTAAGGAACAGGAGCAATGGATGGGAAGGGGTATTCCCTTAGCTGTCTCTCCTCGTCCAGAAACTTGCCAGCCTTGCCATTGTAGGCTGGCTGGAATAGGCCATAGTTGAGCACATCCTTGAGGCTCTGGTTGAGAGTACACAGGATTCGTTGTTTGGACAGCCAGATTGGAGCATCCACGTTGAATTTTAAACATTTCTGTAGAAACAACAGAAAACAAGGGAAGAAAGCATCAATCATCTGTCACCTGTTTGTTTACTTCATATTATGTGATACACCTCGGCTCAGTAACAGATATATATGACAGTACTATTCTACTGTTTGTCATTTTAATGACATTTAGATAAAAAAAAACGTTATACATAATATGATATTCTGTATTAGATAAACAGAATGGGACCTATGGATCAGATACAACCAGCGAGTCGAAGTTAGACCTTTTATTATAAGTAATCCACATGGGTGGAGCAAGCAATTCACCATCATTCATTAGTTTCCCCAAAAGGTCATTCTAAAGGCCAGGTTTGTGGTAAACAAAAACCAAAACCTCAATAAAGCGCTTACTTTAACAATTACTTTTCAGTCACCTAATGGAAGATGCAGATATTCAATCGGAGAAAAATGAAGGAAGAATCCCTGTTTGCCCAGTCTTCCCATATGTAAATGTCTAACTCTCATAGAAATATGGCTTCAGTCTCTTCTTCACAGCTATAACCTCTGTGGTACTTCTTTTAACCATGAATTACTGATATGAGAAAGGAACGTCATGCTGAAACTGACTCTTAAATCATCACATTGTTTTACGCAATTTATTTCTCCTGAGTAGAAAATGAAGCAGTTAAAATGGCGAGAATAAGAAACTCCCCCCAGTGACCGAAATGTGGAGTCTGTGCTGCAGATGGCAAACAAAGTGGGAAAGTGCAGAGAGAGTGCAAAATCCACAAGTAATAAATCCTTCACTGCTGCCTGCATTATCGACTCAGAACCTCAACTCTGTTCTATTCACTCAATCACAACTGTTGACAAATCACATCTTCTCAGCAATACAAAACAACTAATAGCCACATGCTGCTGCCACTAGCAAATGCCCAACACTGCTTTCCCTGGCTCAAAAAATGAAAAGATTTCTAAAGATAAAGAAAAATAGTTGGCAGTGCAAAAATGTGCAGAAGAATTCTCCCAGTGTTACTCAGTTACTGAAGTGTTCCTTTGAAGAAGAAGTTCATGCACTTCTCCCCATCTCTGAATCTAATTAAAGTGTAAAAAGACACAGAAGCAGACAATTACAATGTGAAGGTGCTAATGAAGGGTTTCTTTTGACGGTACTTCATTTATCAGAGACTGTTGCAGGAAGTGATTGGTGATTGGGAGTATCGTCGCTGGAGATTCCTGGACCTCAACTTTAACTGTTCTGACAAGCAGCATTTAGTAAGTGAATCGCATAGTATCGGCGATTTAGAGGGTAAGTGGGATGATTTCATCCACATAACCTACATTTTCATTAGCATTTCTTATATCATAGCAGAGCAGATGTGGTAGAACTCAAGAGATGCGAGCAAAGTTTGAAACATGACATCCCGAACATACCACTGTTTGATTGTCGGAGACGAACAATGGAGCAATGCTTACTGAATCACAAACACGCAACCATTATCATTCGGATAAACACGTTTGGAATAGCTCTTCAGTTTGTCGCTTTCGTCAAATTATTGAATTTCAGTGTACTTATTAATTTTGTGTGACAAAATTGGGCCTACAACATAGCTCAAACTAACACAAACAAAGACATTCAGACAAATGTATATTTTGTGCATAATAACACAACACTCATGTTTTGTTATTATAGTGTTCTTCACAATGCTTATACAAACACTCAAGGCAGATTATGTTTTTCTAAACTGTGTTTAACAGTTTTATCGATCACTCAGATGGTATTGGCTTGAACATAATTCTCTCTGTAGTTCTAAACAATTCACTGAAAACAGCTGGGTTTAAAACTTTATTGTGGAATACTATTGAACACACTTAAATAATAAAGTCTTTTGTAAGTGGAAATAAAAAGGCAGATGGCGTTCTAGGTAAGGATCTTAAGGTCAACATCATGTTGTGACATCATTTCAAAGGGCAATCAGAGATGTGATTATTCCTTCTGGTAAATAGATTCAATTCTCTGTCAGGTAGGCTGGACATTGAGCCAAAAGGAAGTATCTGTGTGTTCATATCTGATCGGTCTATATGGCTTCCTGTATAGCTGTTCAACTCTGTTCAACAATGTTTTTTGTGTTAAATGGATCTTTTTCATTATGTCTTGTGTCAGAATTTCCCACTAATGCTAAATAACTTGGCATTGCTGGATGGAAACAGAAAGGAAGATGCCTTTTTTCTTTTATCATAAACATGATATAGTATATATCATGTTGCTCAGTTCTTGTTTAGATTCTTCCTCTCCTCCTCTCCTTCCATGTGTCCTCGCCATCTTTGCTCATAGCCTTCCCTCCTGTGCTCCTTGTACTCAGCTGTCTTAATTCACGAATCAACTTTCCATGTATAAAATGTGTCTGATTCATTCGCCCTTTGTCAGATCCTCATCCATAGTACACCCATCAGTTGTCATCCTCTTTTCAGTAATTTCATGTCACTTTTCAGCTCTTCATTAATGCCTCCTGCATCTCCCCTGGCCCCTTGCACTAATTTCCCTATGTAATATTTGTCTGGTCTTTTGTTATCTTTCTGTTAATAAATTGTATTTATTCCCAAGTCGTGTGCTGTGTCCCTTCTTCACACCTGGGCCCATCTCCACACACACTCCCCACCATGACAGCTTTGTGCGAATGGATAAACCTGCACATGCTAACTTGGCTAAATCCCCATTCTAATCCACTCATGATCATTCACACTGATATGCAAAATTCAGACATGTGTTACATCACTTGACAGTAAAAGCCTGGCTTACAATGTTTTTTTCAGGCCATATTTATGCTTTTCAGCCCATAAGGACGACTGTCTTAGCCATAATGCAGATTTTTCACAGCCACGATGAGGATTTTTTTCAGGCTATAACAATGAAATCCCCAAAATGATGATTTTCCACGGGCAATAATGGTGATTTTTCCAGGTCCTAATGATGATTTTTCATTTTAGAAATGTGTCTCTTCTCATTTGAGACAGACAATAACCTTCCAAATATCACCTGCCATGGTAATGACCCACTCCATAGTTAATGATCTTAGGAGAAAATAAAAATATTACCATCTGAGCAGAGTCAGAGGGAGGATGAGTTAGAGCACAGGAACAGCAGGACTCCCAGTGACATTTAGGCTGCAATTTGCTAACTTCCAGTTCTCTATCAAAGTCAGTGTAGTGGTTGTGTCCTCATTTATTTACACATGCAGACAACAAGGCCTGTGTTATCAAAGTGCCTCCGTGTCAAACTCACTCACACTCTGGTACAGACCAGACACCCTGAGGTAAAACATTCCTCTCTTTGGTGTCCCTCCAGTCCTCACACCATTTCATCAAATGCCAAGCTGGGATTCTTTTTCTTTTTTTTTCTTCTTTTTTCACTCTTTAAATAAGAGTGTTAAAGTGAAATACTATTGGAAACAAGAGTGGTTATGAGGAAAATGGATGAGGTACAAGCTGTAGGTCACCCTTGTGATGTTGAGATTGATGATGAGCAGAGGCAGCCTATGAGAATACATCAAAAGGAAGTTATCATTAGTTAATATTATATTATTATAATAGTTAATGATTGTACTAGATAGCCTGGAGTTTAAGCTAAGAATAGCGAGCATTTGATTGTTTATTTGCTTTTAAACCAGTAAATCAGTCTTTAATTTGAATGGAGTTTGTAAAAATATGATGGAAGTTTGGTTCAAATCCCTGGGAGTTGGGCTGAGTGACCTTTCCACACAGAAGCCCAGTTGTTTACTTGTTTTGTCTTTGTCCATGTTGGGTTCTCTCAGGGTACTCAGACTCCCTTTCACCATCCACAAAACATCCATTGGTTAATGTGTGACTATAAATTGCCCCTAGTAGTGAGATTGGGATGGTTTGTTTCTGTTCCTTTCTGCTAGCCCCTTTGCTGAACTGGTGACCTGTTCAGGGTGTGCTTTAAGTGTTATAGAAAATGGATGGATGATCATCATACAAACAGTCTATGATGTGACAAGAAAAAAGGCTACTTTGGACGCAAGTCCAAGTAAGTGCAACCAGGTCAACTAACAGTCAACAAACACACATTACATCATTCTACACATGAATTGAAAACAAAGCCCAAAAAGTGCCTCCCTAATTAAGATGAATAGTTTGTTTGGGATTATGCAGGCAGGGATGATGCATGGACCAGAGTATGGCTGCAATATCTCTAAAGGTACAGAAGGCATCTGGTCTCAATAGAAAGAGACAGAGCATTGTTGCTGGCTTTTTGCACAAAGTGATGCATTGAGAGAGAGTAAGTGAAAGAAAGAAAAGAGGAGTGCTGAGATGATGGAGTGTAATGACTCTCTCACAGCCGTGTCTCCATCTCCTAAGACCTCTGGCTGTCGCTGCCCAGATGACATATGCACTAATTAATGCTGCTGAGCCGCCTAGTACATGTGGAGAGAGCAAAGATTCCTAACCAGTGCCCTAAAGGCATATAGAAATGCAGATCATTAGTATAGCTAACATGTGTTTGGTCCTTTCTAAACTAGATCATATAGACGGCGAGTTTAATAAGAAAGTTTAATCACACAAGATACGACAATATGGTGTAAACCCTGTGAGTGCTTAATGTGGTTGTAATTAATTATGGGAAAGCTTAGGTTCATTTGATTTAAATGCCTCTGCTCGGTCATTAAATCTTTCAATGATTATTTGCCATTCTTATATTATGTCCAAAGAAGTGATGCTTGAGCTCAGAAGCATGGGCAGAAATGAATTAAACCTACTCTGGAGAAAAGCACTCGGCAAAGCTAATCATACTGGCTTCTCAGAAAAAGAGCAGAGGGACAAAGTGTGACAAACACCATGTGATACTGGACATGATATCAGCAGAATCAGAGTACACATTACATTCCCTTTGATACTGGGGGGTCTGCTATTCAGTTTCTTTCCAGAAAGCTGTGGTGCACATACTGAGGTGTTGAGTGTACATTTCGCCAGCACCACTGATTGACATGCAGGGTACTACCTCTGGGATTTTTTTTTTTTTTCGTGTGACCTGGTCTTTTCTGAGCCTGCAAACTGCTACAATTTCTTAAAGATCAATCAGCTCTTTCCTTGAGACTGATTTTCTTAATCTTCAGGTCCTACGCATCAACTTTGTCTTAAAAAGGTTGTGTAGCAGATAAAAGTGTCTGAAAAACTTGAGTTCATTTCAGTATTCAAAGGGACAAATTAGAATAGAAATCAGTCAGATTGGTGTCGCATCAGTCAGCTTTCATGCATGTTTGTAAGTTAATTAGATTCTGATGTTGCTTTGCAACTACATAATATATCTAAACTTACTGTTTTCTTTCAGCTTTCGAAATTCAACAACATTAACAAACATTTCTGAATTTTACGAACATTTTAAAAGGAATATAATCACGTTTATCCACAAAAAACTCAAATTAAGCTAAACACACAGGGATTTCATCTGAACTCTTAACATTATGCACCCCTGAGACAAAGAGGGAAAAGCTGCATTGATTCAATTAGCTCAAATTAATGGCCTACTATCAAGATTCAATCACCTTGAAAGACGCCGCTAGAGCACAATCTACACACCCTATTCACACAGAAAATGCTGAGGCACAACTTTCCTTAATTATGGACAACGGAGCGTGTTTCATGCCGTCCATTTGATCCAAATTGTTGAATTTAATTTGTGTTAAAGTGACATGTTAGCACAGAAAAAGGCAGAAGCCAGAGGTGTCCATGTTTTAACAGTAGCACAATGGAGAACATTATGTATATTGAATATGCAAATCAGGACAAAACATTCAAAAATAGAAATGTGTAGAAAAACTGTCTGCATGAAAAGGTTAGCCTGTCAGTTACATAGCTTGCTGTAGAGTGTCAACGATATAATATTTGGGGGATGTTCATTCAAGCTGAATTCTTTTCTGAGCTTCAACTCAACCTCTTTCTTTTTCCGCAACATATGCAACTGTTTGTTTGTTTTGCACTTTACGACTTGCTCATATTTAGTTTGAACTGTTTGTGTTGGTTGCTGAAAGTATGTAAAATAACAGAATCCAGTTCCAGGGTGCATTCAGGTACTCTGTTTCTTTTTGTAGTCCTGGTCTATCAGATGTAAAGAGGATTTATAGAAAGGTTAACAAGAATAAGTCAAACAAAGACATAATGAGCGCTTTCTCAAAGTAAGCGTAATATATAAGCATTTAAAAGATCAGGAGGAGAAGTAATAGCTGTATAGTTCACATAACGATTAAATGGCCTGCACAAAATGGTGAGACTCAGGATGTTTTTTTATTCCTATCTCCAAAGAACTATCGACCAGATAATATATTGAGAAAAAAGGGTGTGATCTCAAGCTAGGGGCCACTGGCAGCCTCTTCAGATTCAGGATTTGGCCATGCTTGCCCCTGTAAGCATCAATCCATACATTTTCTCATTTACTTATTTCAAATCTGGGTTGCATGGGGGCTGGAGCCTATTCCAGCTGTCACTGGGGAGGAGACGGGGTATACCCTGAAGAGGTTTCCAGTCTATCACAATGCCACACAGAACTTCCTGTTAACCTGTAATACACATTTTTGGACATGCAAACTCCACACAGAAAGATATTCTTGCTGTGAGGTGGTGCTGCTAACCACCATACATCCATGCAGCTCCACCTGCCCACAACTGGAAGTAAATCCAAAAGATTTCCAGATTAATGTTTGACATTTTAATAACAGCTCGTAAATCACGGCAAGAAAAAAAAAAAAAAGAAACTCAAACAAAAACAAAAACCCTGCAACATTCATCCCCCTATTGTTTATACTGACTTAATCCAATTCCAGATCACGGAGGGGATGGAACCTTTCCAAGCTGTCAATGGACAGAAGGCAGGGTAAACCCAGGAATGGTCGCCAGTCCATCACAGGACAACCATGACAACAGACATCGCATTAGTTCATTCATATTTAGCCATCGACAGAGGGGGCTACACTGAGACCACAGGGCTCAAAACACTCCCAAAGACTGTCCAATCAAATATATGATGAATAGAAATTTCATTTACATGTAAGTTTTAGCTTTTTTATCCTATCATTTAAGTAACATAAATGGCCTTAATGTGTCCCTTTGTTACACCGTTGTTGGTTGCATTCATTGCTGTTCATGAGATAGTGTCGAACATCTGCGTGAAAAAGGAGCACATAATTGCTAAAATCCACCCAGAATGTACGCTGTTGTGCACCACACATAAACAAATAAACCGTCTTTTATACAACGAAGGTGTTGCTAAAAGACATTTTTTATTCTTCAGCACTTCTAACTGCCAGACTCTGTCTCTCTCTGCCTTTCTAACACATGCAGCATTTCAAATGTATAATTCATATCTAGGCATTCCCTTCTGATGCACTAAACAGAGGACTATTCGGAGGCTTAGCAATCACATCAAACAGGTGCAGCACAATACTGCATTGAATAGACGAAGAAGAAAGTTAAAGAACAGACCTTATACTGATTTTCATCCATTTAGCTTTCATTGGCCAAATTTATTTAGCCTCTAAGCTCTCTTTTATTGAATGTTTCCCTAAATCTGCATGTCATCAACCACTCACTTTAGGGGTGTGCCAACCAGCAATGTACCCGAGCTGGTTGCCTAGGAAACCTGTTGAAATTGACCGAATTAGGGTTTGTTGGTTAAATCTTTATAAGCAAACTCATTGTGCTGACCTGTTTGGACGCCAGTGCCACAGTTCATAAGTCATAAAGACAACATCTCCTAAAGATTAAGCAACATGAACCGGACCCTCTTTTTAATGTAGCATTTTCCAATGAATGCAGATAAACTGATTAAATAGAATACAAAGCCAAAGCCAAATTGAAAAGTTGAATGTGTTTGTGAGCTGGTTTCACACTGATGGCTCGCCGAGTCAGCATATGATCAAAACAGTGTAACAGCTGGTCTGAATCTGAATCAAGCTGAAACAAGCAGTTAAAGCAGCACATGTGCAGTATTTCTGTAGTCATTGTGAGACAAAAAAACCCCAGAAAGAATAAGAAATGTCCAGTAGCAAATAGACAATCATTTTGATTTCATAATAAGAAAGAAAATATTGGGCCCCAATTTGGAAAGCATTTGAGATTGGCAGTGTGATGTCAGGGTGAATCCCTAAAAGCTGATACAGCAGCCAAGAAGAAGAGTAACACACAATATTGAGACATGGACACAGAAGACTATATCCAGCCATAAAACCCAGAAGGTCAAAGCTAACTGTGGTATTTATCTCCTGATGAATTGCTAGAGTAGAGAATTTCAAAGGTAGACATTCTGAACCTCGTAATAACATACAGCACTCATCGTTTTCACTTTTATTTTTCTTTCAGATGTGACCTCATTTTGCCCCTGTCAACCCTCTGTCATTGGTGGTGCCTTTTTTTTCAATCCAAGATCGCTAATCCTGTTCCTGTAGAGTTTACATCTTCTCATGTTGGCATAGCTGAAGCTCTAAAGCTGTCAAGAACTGACTGGTTAACAAGAATTGCAAGCCTCAGTTCGTTGTGCTCGCATTCAGACTCCGCACTGCTCACTGAAACTTCAGAAAAAGTTAACATCTATTCTTCCAGTGGTAGATGTGTGCCCCAGCCTGCAAGGAATACGCACAGTACACACTACAGCGTTTCCAAACCCTGGATGTCAGTTTTGCAAAGATTTTTCTTGATCCAAACCAGCAAGTTCTGTCTGCACAGTCGATGCAGAGTTTCTCAGAGCTCTTCCTTCTCTCCAGAGCTTGGACAACATTCTTACCTTCATCTTTTATTTTTCAAGAGGCATTCAGTTGTTCTTCCGCCTGCTGGGCAAACTCGCACTAACAAAAGCTAGTCACCCCTTTAGTGCTTCTGTTGTTGTGATGTCTACTCTCAACTCAAGGAGGAAAGACAGCAGGGTGGTGAAAACTCTCAAACCACAGCACTTTGTCTCTAAAGTGATGAAAACATCAACACAGCGTCTTCTTTTCGTCAGAACCAATTACTCCCATAGGCCAGTATTCACTGACATGTTAAACAAGTTAAGTAGTTTTCTGTTACAGTAAATTAAAATAACAAGGTTCCATTTGTAACCCTAAAGCTGATGTTTGTGGGTTTGTTGAGATAAGATCCTCAGATAAGATAAGATAGCTAAAAACAGAGGTGCTTCTCTTTTTGATTACTGTGAGAGATTACTGAGATTTAAATTGTCTTTCTTTAGCCCACATTGTTTCATTTTCCTACTGAATTCAAAGGTCAAACAAGTATTCAAATTCCTCCTACTAATGATATAAGATGGAATATGAAATCCAAAATGAGCCAAGGGAGAAGCTTCTATGAGACCGATCTTCATCATAAAGAGACCTTTCACCTCGTTACTTAAAAAAATCTATATATTTGGCATAATGTTCATGAATTAAAACTGGGTTAGACAAAACTAATGTACCTTTTAGGTATAAAAAGTATTAATGCCTTAATATGCTAAAAACTGTCTAGTTGTTGAAATAAGAATACAAAAATTGAATGGATTACTTTGCATTATTTTGCATGCCAATGTTCTCCTGGGATCTGTTAAATGTACTGGATGCAGATATTGCAAGTGCTACACCAAAAGAAAACAAAAAAAAACGTACCAAACTTTTTTACAAGATTAGCATTTCTTCTACATTTGCATGTTTACTACATCATTAAAGTCTTCTGCAGTCTGCAGCATAACACTGAATTTTGAAGTAGGTGTGCCCAGCAGTAGGGCAGAGGGGTGAATTATTGGATTAGATTTTTATCAGAAAACCCCCAGAAGAATATGGTGTGGTGTTTAAGTCTAGCTACCACCACTATTGGAACTATTTGTGAATGCAAACGTACTCTCAGAAAGTCCTTTTTTTTTTTAAAGAAAATAGTTTTGTCGGAAAATAAAGCATAGAGTCTCATATCAAATGAATTTGTTATTAACTTACTAAATGTTTCTGCAAACCTGACTTAAGGAAAGAAAAGGAGAATGCTAATAGGGCAATTTGTTTTATTTTACACAGTATGATCACAATATATTTAATGCCTTGTGCTAAGCTTTTTGTTCAAAGGCAGTTTTGACCTCCCTAGACTCAAAAGCATCTGGAATGGACAACAAACAGAACCTAATAGTAATGAGGCCAATTAGAGTTGAATGTATTTAATTAAAGAAGGAAATGGATGCAATTTGCTTCGCAGCAGAGCTCTGTAAACGTGTGGGGGTTGTAGTAGTTTCCCGGGAAAAGCGTATTTGCACTTCTGTGACTACAACATTCGTACATAAAAGTACACTGATATTTCAGAATAGCACATGCAGCTAGAAAAACTGTATATTCTTTTCCAAACATCGATGCATTTTTCAACAAGTCCATAAAAGCCAAAATTCCGCAGACATTGCTTAGACATGAATGTTTGACAGGACTGGCATGCTCACAAAACAGAAAATGAAACACAAAAGCAGCAGTTTTAACACTAAAACTGCTACACGTCTTCAGAAGGGTTGATTTGAATGACTTAAATAGAAAATGTATCAATCGTGACAAACCAAATTATTGCAGAAAACAAAACATTATTTGAAAATGGACAGAATTTTGGTCCAAACTGCTGCAGCCTTGCCTTGCAACTGCAGTCAGTACGTTATCATCTAACTTACTATTTGTTTGGTCAAGAGAACATTTTATATTTAGAAGAATACACAAACACACACTGTTTAATCATAGCAACAATATCCCAACAAAATTCACACTAATCAAACATAGCATTTGAACATTTTCTGATTTTCTGTGTAATTACTGACCAGATATAAACCTCTGTGCATACATGCGCTCAGAAACCGCTTCCTGTTTACAAGTGGCAAAATAAGTTTATATGAAGAAACTAAACCAAACTGCTGTCAACTAGAATGAAAGGCAAGACAATAACTGACAAGCTCCTTTTCAGCCACTCCTAGAGCTTCACTTCAAAAGGAAGCGATGATGCAAAGGAGGCTTGGGAATATGTCAGCAAACTTCCATGCAAAAAAAGGTTTGATTAAACATAGCCAACATATGTCAGAACTGAAGGACGGATTGTCACTTTCCTACCTTCTCCTTTCCATCTTCCTCACTTGAACCCTCTGTTTATTTATACATGCATCAAGTGACACGCGCTAGCGCACACAACAAATAACGATTAAAGTCCTCTTTCCTATTACGCTTGACAGGCGGGACCGACTGTGCCACAAAGATTTACGGTTAATGTCAGTCACCAGTGAGATGAGAATACTTATGTGGACACACTTTTTTTGTTGTTGTTTTGGAAAGCTTTACTACTTCATTATAGAATTGAGAGCAAGAATTAAACATTTAAGGCATATTGTGCATCTATTCAACCAAATTAAGTTTTGAACCAGCTCGATTATTGTAGTTTTGTAATGAAACTATGTGTCAACCAACCCTAAAAAGTGTGACTTTCCTCCTGTAGTTATTTAAAATGTCTGTGCTCTGATAGCAAGGTCTGCTATAAGAACTTTGGAAGTACAGTTGCATTATGCGGGTACTGATCCTTCCTGCTACCACAGCTCGGCACTTTAGCAGTGAAACATACAGAAAGTGTGCCATGGGGTCTCTATTTCCAATGCCAGCTAGAAGTGAATATGATGATTAAAGCGTCTTTAAAAGAACAGTGTACGCATTATTTTTTCCTAACTTAGACTGAAGAATAAAAATAAAACAATATTTTCTTATTGTGACAACACAGGAGAAGTCTCTCATTACGTGTTGTAAATTAATATTGCAGTGAAGTAACGTTTTCTCCTTGCACAAACAGAGTTAATATCAACACAAGACCTGTGACAAGGGTCTAGTTTGAGTAGGCTCATATTAATGTCTTCAAATATTTACAGGTTTCTCTCCAACTGATGAAGAAACCAACGAAAAAATGAAGATGGATAAAAAAACAACAGATAGGAAATTAAATAGAGGGAAGGGAAAAGAGAAGCTTGCTTTAATTTGCATTAATTACATTTTCTATGTCTGACAAAAATTATGTATAACAATTAGACATCATCTCTTTCACAAATAAAATACTTTCCCCAACTTCAATCAAATAACCTAAATACTGCAGAAAGGTCAGCAAAACAGCGTTGTAAGAAATACTATTACGGAGCCTTCTATAAACATTATGGAACATTTTGTCATTTTGTTTGGCAAATCAATTCTAAAACATGAGACCAGGTTAAGATAAAGATATTCATCGCCCTTTATGGTCATCTTACTCTTACACAGTCTGAAGAAAGATTTATTTTGTCTTTGTTTCGTTTTCCTTTTGAAAATGCAATATTCATTGATGGGTAGTGAATGCACCAATGGATGGAAAGTGTACCTTGAATTCCAAATAAGTCACAGCATCCCCAGCCCAGCAGCCTTGGCTGATACAGACACATTGTGTAATGAGATGTCCATAACGGAGGCTCTGGAGATTGCAAAACAAGGGGCCTCACAATGCTGGCAGCAAGACTTTGGAAACATGCATTACCAGTGTAACACATAAATGGTCTGATCTAAAAAAAAATTTTAAAAAAAGCTACAGAACAAGGGCTGCTGCTGTGCAGGGCAAGAAAAAACAAAACTCGACTGGTTAGTTTGAAAAGTACAATAAGTCCCCCACTGAAGGAACAGATGTCCATTCACACCTACATAAAGATTTGCATAGTATGACGTGTTGTGTTAATTCAAAACACATTCTTAAGGACGGAAAAAAAACTGCAAGGTACCCGATGTATGAAGAGATTTCTTAAGGCATTACCAAAATGTAATGTGTCCACATTTAACTGAATTATGAATGAATACACTGAATTTGCAGGTCAGAGGACATTTTTTTCCTAGTGTGTGCTCCTTTATTGGAGTTTTTCAGACTATAGCATTTTGTTGAATGCCGAGATCATCAACAACTTTTTTCTAATTCAACATATCGAAATACACAAATGTTATTTCTCACAAGGAGCAATTTAGTTTTCTGTCTCAGAGGTGATGCTTCAAGCATTATTGGTTTGTTCTGATCTAAAGAAAACAAATAAATGTGTGAAGGGAACAAATTGCAGTGGTGAAGTTGAATCATGACCATCCTTTTACGTCAGACGTTTAATTGGTTTTAAAGGGTAACTTTAAAAAGATTTTAGATTTAGTTTAGATTACCCAGCCGAACAACCAGAACAACAATTCTCATTATATGCAACAGCAGTTTCTAATTGACACACTCATTGTAAAATATTGAGGGCATGTAAGGATGCCCTCAGTACTTACGCAGATAGATCAGGATTCTGCAGTCTTTGTGAAATCCTTTGTGAAATTTAAAGTAATTCATATAGGAGCCAATATAACCATAATGATCAGGCAGTATATGTTGACAATGTATCTATTTTCAGAATAGTCATGATGTTTTCCAAACCTTAACCATGTAGTTGTATTGTCTAAACCAAAGTATGTTGGAGTGAACAAGGGCTGCAAAGTGTTAAGAACATATATTATGTATGTAGTTTCAAACCCAGGAGGATGAAGAAGGGCTGATTTTTTGTAAAAAGGCAAAACTTCCTCCATGTGGAATGCAGCCATTTTAAAAACATGTTGCCCAATTATTCTAAGTCAAAGACTCTGCATTAAAAAAGGTCTATAGTCAACCATTTATTGCTACCCAAGCAGTTTTTTGCAATATTGATACAGCCTGTGTAGATATCCCCACAACTTACAATTTTATATATACTGCTGCAACACCACATAATTGGGACAAAAGGGATACTAGACTGAACACAGGATGTCTATAAGAACCTGATTACAAGCAACTTTGAAAACTTTTGTATTACAGAGAGACTTGCACAGAAAATTCCAACTAAGTGGAACTCAGATCCATCAAATATAATCTGCGATCAGATCAATGCGGTTGCCGTTTAAGATCAAACACAGACAATATCATAGCCATGAAAGGAACTCTTTAGTTACATTAAACATTCAGTTTTCTACTGATTTAAATGAGTAAAAAAAAATCCACAAACATTGAATAAGTAAAAGAGACACTATTGAAAAAATGGTAAAGAAACTAAATGAATTAGTTTTTCAGCAGGTAAACAACAATCCAGAGCAAATCTCTTATCACAATATAATAATACAATTCAGTTATAATCAAACATGCATAATTTCAATGTAAGAAGGTCTGTTCCTTCACTAAATCCCCTCTCCCCAGATTTATGGTCCTTTCATCCTGCATTGGGTTCTTTGTGATCTCAGTCATCACAACTGTGGTCCAGCAGCTTCACCAGCTACTCTCTCCATGATGCATCCCACCACTTCACATTCTCTACCACTTCCCACTAGAACTTTGTGAAGAGTGGATGTCGCCTCCTAAAACAAACTGTTTTACATTCACCTCTTATACAAAAGTGGCAACACATAACATTGTAATATCCATGTTAATAATAGCATTACTTGACAGACCCTTAATTTAATGTCCCGCACCTGATAATCAAAGAAAATCAACATGTGTTTAGCGAATAGTCAGGTAATGAGGAATGGAAAGGGTAAAACCTCACTCCTAGTATGTTTGCAGAGCATGTCAAATCGTGTTTTGTCTTTAAATAATCATGGGTTGACTCATCCAGAGTTTTATTTTACATTTTTTCTTACAAACAATGCATTTTGCAACACAGTAACTGAATCACCATTTAGAGAATCTTGTCTATTATCTATTCAGAAACAATACTTCAGATAGAAAATGGCTCAAAATCTGTCAATGACAGTATCCTGAATAAAACATGAGGCAGTTAAATGGCACCTGAAAATAAACTACTCAGACAACATCTTGAGACGCTTACTAAATTGAGTGGTGTTGGCTGGTAATAGAGGATGCTTTAGAGACCCCTACACGGTGGATAATAATCAGATAAAAACCAATGCCAAAAAAAGATGATAAAGGAAAAAGTGCAAGGTTAGTATAAAGTGTAAAGAGTGTTAAATTCTAGTGTAATGAGATGATGAATCCAAGTCCAAATCATTTAGGGAAATGTGCCTCTTTTGGGATGAAAGGTCTCTGAGCCCACTATCTTAGTTTCTTCCGGGAATGAAGAATGACAGAGCTGTGATGTGGTGCTTTTACAAATACATAAAAACTGCTTGCCCACACAATAAATGCACTATAAAGAACCTCTCAGCTCACAAGTTGGCCGTTAAGTTATTCATTCTTGCATCAAGACTCATTTTTAACTTAGTATTGTACCAGCCATCTGACAAATAAAACATCTCAGTAATAAACAGAGATTCAACAAATGGTGCAGCAAAACACTAACATGGAAAATACAGATTAAGGAAGGTAGAAAGAGACGTGGCACACTCTATTTATGTCGTGTCTCCTTCTCCTCTATTAGGAGATGAATGATCCCTATTAACAAGCTGTCTCTTTCTATTTCAGTCATAATTGATATGATAGATATCAATGAATAACAATACCAGCTAAATTAAAAAAATCTTAATCTTCACAAATACTATGCATAACAACAAAAGCACATGAGGTTATCTAATGCTAATGTAACCTTTTGATTTCCAACCTTTCCAAATATATTATTTCATTAAAATTAAAGAAGAAATCTGTTTCTAATGTCATGACTCCACATTTGTGGCCAACAACTTTATCCATCTATTGATTTTTGTCCTCTTAGGTGGGACGTGCCTGGAAATCCTCCATAGACTGGTGACCAGGAGCTATCCTGAACACACCTGCCTCCATTCAATACTGAGGAATAGTGGCTATGCTCAAAGCTCCATACACAGCTTTTGCTTTTGTTACACAAGGACCAGAAAGCTTGTGAAAGGGATTTCGGTACCCCATACTGTCTTCCCACCCCCCACAGGTTCCCTAATGGAACAAAGTCATAAGTCTTTTCCAAGTCTAAAAATCACATGTCAACTGGATGGTCAAACTCCATGATCCCCCTTACTACCTCTGCTAGAGCAAAAGCCTGCTCCACCGTTCCCTGGCCTGGTCAAAAACAAAATTGCTCCTCCTGAATCTAAAGTTCAACAATTGTCCCAGCCTCCTCTGCAACACCAGACATAAACTGTCCCAGGAAAGCTGAGTAGTATGATCCCCCTGTAGTTGGAACACACTTACCAGTCCCCTTTCTTGAAGATGAGGACCATCAACCCACTCTACTATTGCACAGGTGTTGTCCCAGACCTCCATATGACACTGAATCTCACTCACCCCTGGTGTTTTGCCGCCAGGAGGCTTTTTGACAATCCCGACAACGTTTGTCACCGAGCTGAACAAATCTTCCACCAAGTCCTCAGACTCTGCCTCCATTGAGGTCAAACAGAAGTCCTATTCCATGGTAATAATGAGTAAATAAATCACTTTAGGAATGCCAAATGACAGGAATACCACCGAGAACAGAACCATGAACTCAAGATCATCTTTTGGTAGAATAGTGCTTGTTAAAATGTTTCTAGGTTATTGGACCGCATTAGTGTACACAAAAGTGCATGTATATACACTTGCTAGGAGATACATTTAATCTGATGTGTCTCAGGTATTTGATTACACGTTTTGCTGGCACTGTGAAAATACCTGGTGCAACAGTGTGTCTGGAACTCTAAAGAAACAGGTGAAAGACTGAAAAGGGTCATATAGGGATACTTGAGCCTCCATTCATCCCTTCTTTCCCTTCGAAAAGGTAAACGTCTCCTGGCGTGATCGATGCATGCTGCTCGATCCAGACTTGCAACACAGCAGGCTCTATGTAATCCCACTTCAAGCAGACTATTCTAGAGTAATCTCCTTTTCACTCCGTGTACACACAAGTCACTTTTGACTGCTGCATAAAAGATTCAAAGTGTCACATTCTGGCCATCTGTCATCTGCCTCTATGTTTATCTGTCAGACTTTCAAGCTCTCGCTCTGTTTGGCTGCCTGTCCGTCACTATTAACACCATATGTGTCTTCACCTGCTTGGGCAAAATGTGACTCAGTGGAAGCGAAGCTGATCATCTACTGGGTATCTTTACATTACATAAGAACATTAAGGTAAGTCCCCTGGCAATGGGATTAGGACTCATGTGCATGTGTGCATGCTTGTGTGTGAGCATGAATTTAAGAGCATGGCTGAGGATGTAACTGCGTGTGTGCCACTGAGTTTTGAACTTCACTGCAAAGCAATTTTGTTCACAGACAACTATTCTGCAATAGCTTTGGGGAATTCTCTGCTTTCTTTTCAACTGCCCTCCTTTTATTTCCTGTCTTTATTCTTGGCATGCAGACCTGGAGCCTCAATAAGACACAATGGGTCATTTCAGCCAACAACAATGAGGTAATTCATAATAGCAAAACTCAGAACCAACATTTTGCCTTTGCCTTCCCAGGCTAGTGAATGAATAAAAAAGGGCAAACCTAACCTTACACTTGAAATCAAACTTATCTAGTCAGCATTTGTTTCCTTTGGTGAGGTGAAGGCTAAAGAGCCAAGGTTAGTAGACAAGATGTCATAGAGAGGCACAGAGATGTGTTTCCCATGGAAAATGCCACATGACGTGGCACGGTAAAATAATATGTACGACACTTACATGAAAAGAGCAAGAGCAGTCATGTATGCAAGCCGAATACACAGATGGCTACCGACTAGAGTGCTGTCCTCCTTTCTAAATGTCGGTGCCATTCAAGGTAATCATTGTTTCAAATCACCATTACTTAAAAATTCAAATTGATAGAGACATTTAATGAGAATATCGGCAAAGATACAAATACTTCCTAGAAAAAATATATACTTATATCTCGAGACAGAGTGAAATACATGAAATTAACTGATTAAAGACATGCACTTTTGTCTACAAAGCTCCTGATGCAGAATCACCAAGGGACAAGGCAGCCTTACTCAGGGTGTTTTTATTACTAAAATGGCAAAAAAACAAAAACAAAACAATAGGGTAGAGGCATTCAATTAAAAAAAATGTGTGTTTGTCTTTGCTTTTTAGAAGATACACAGGTACGGAAAAAGCTGCAGTTTAATTAAGGATCGGCCAGCCGTTCAGTCCTGGCGTAGACCAGCAATAGAGCAAAGAAAGAAAAGGTTCAATATAAAGTTTAACAGCCCAGGTATGACTACCGTGATCCTTCACCCCTCTGGATAAGCTTCCTTTATCCCCAGTGCCTTTTTTCTCCCTCTCGTGCTCTCACACTAAGTGGCTGGCTGTCAAAGTCAGCTGAAGCCCAGTTAATGAAGAGGTAGTTTTATAAGGCAGACGCCAGTGGAACAGGCAGGGGGGTGTGGAACCCCAAGAAAGCCAGCAGGCAAATGCAGCTACAAAGTGTATAGTAAGAACAAAAACATAAAGAGGAGGGGAAAAAAAAAGAATGATACAGAACCCTGACAAGAGCCATAAAAGGCAGAGAGGCTGAAGATAGTTAAAAGAATGAAAGAATAATTCATTAAGCAGAAAACACAGGTTGGAAGCACCCTTTCGGTCAGGAAAAGGGGGAGAGGCGGCTTCCCTCTCTTTTTCCACTCTACAGCAGTGGCAATGGAACAGGCTCCTACCGTCTGTTGCAGGTCTGGGATTCCAATGCGGATGACCACGGTGTTGCCCGTCGGCTCCTCCATGGGTGCGCTGGCACCGCGGCTGCGCTCCGGACCGGCACGGAAAGCTGGGGCGCCGCGAGGAGCAGGAGCACCGCTGTCCTCTTCCCGGGAGCTGTGGCTGTCAGCGCTGGCCCCCCGGCTGCCGTTGGCTGCGCGCGTGTGAGGGGACGCGAGTGTGTGTGCGAGCGAGTGTGTGCGCTGCAGCTGCTGGTCCTGCCGTGCAGAGCTGGGTGGCTCATGTTTGCCGGCTGCCGGACGCAGAGGCATGCTCCGTGATCGCGGCTCAGTCTATGCCCCTGTCTCTCTCTACACACACCACACACACACGCACACACACACGCACACACACCGATGACTCTTACTCACGCTACACACATACACTGTTTGCAGCATGCATTACTCGCCTGGGAAAGAAAAAAAAAGAGGGGAGGGAGAGAGGGGCAGGGGATGGGGGTGACAAAGAGGGAATGGGTAAAGAGATAAATGATAAATACATAAAGATCTGACGAGTATCATTGAAACTTGTCAGTTATACTGAGAAAAAAAACGCATATGTCTATGAAATATTTCTTTCATGTAAGGAAGGATACTAATGATCCGTACTTGGGATTTTCCTACAATGATGCAACAGTTACAGCAGAATAAATGCATCGTTCCAGCATTTCAACAGAATTTTAAAAGCTTAAACAGTTCCATTGGCATCAACGTATCTCATCCATTAACTAGCAGGTGGGGTTGAGGTGCATTGGCGCTATCACCACCACAGACAAATTAACTCTGCAGTAGTTGGTGCTGCAACATTCATAATTTAATTCAGTCGCTGTCACACACTGTTGCTCGAGCAGTTGGACACTGACGCTCTGGTGATATTAGGACAGCACAAGAGGGTTCCTGTTGGTTGAGGGAGGAGGGTGTTTGTTCAATCAATGCAGAGCAGGATTTGGCCTTCATGGTTCATGTTATCTGTAGATCTCTCACTGGTAAACAGCGACACACAGACAGAGCAAGCAGCCGTAAATGCAGATGAAGAGTTTGTGGGTCTTTATCTCTTTGAGGGTCATTTTGGGTTTTTGTGTGTTTTTTGTTTTTTTTCCTGCAGGGGTGTTGGGGGGGGGGGGCTGTGCTCATTTACAGTTTCATCATGCAGGTCCTGTGAGGGCTCAACGAAAATCCTTTTAGCCAAGCACTTTACACTAATCAGATGGCAAGTGAACATGCTGGCACCTTGTTAGACCGAGTATCCAGGGGCTGCTCCTTAAAAAGTTGCAACTACAAACTTACTCATTCAAACCAAGTACCATTTGCACATCAGATTTAGCAGCAGCAGTCTGAAGTCCCTGCAGGGATGCACCAAATGACTGCAGGATACACAAGGCAGCCATAATAAACACACTTGCGCCTAGTTAACAGGAACCATTTTTTCCGCCTTAGGGTTATGTGGAAGGTTTTGAACGCATGGCTTACATACCCACATGACAAATTGTTAAAGAAGCCATGTCAAACAAGAATCCTATTCACTTAATTTCAAATCAAAAACATGATATGAAATGAAAATGAAAAGGTAATGTTGATAAAGGTGCATATACATTTATATGCACAGATTTTATGACCTCATTGCAAAATCATCAAAGGGTCAAGGAAGAGTGGTGGGAGAAATTTGTGAGTTATTTGCTGACAGAAGGTTCAAAGGAGGACCAATGTCCTCTGGTACATCAGAATAATTTCAAAACATTCATTTAATTTTGTTCTGTAGATTTATCTTTTATTTAATGTAATATTTCATAAAAAGTTCATTTTATAGCACAGTGTGCTGTATGTATTCTAGTACATATTCAAGCAAGAGACATAAAGAAATGAAAATATATCTGAATGTTATATATTTGATTCCTTTTCTAATTCTAGTACTATAATAGTTGTTTTGCCAATCAGTAATTACTTTTAAAACAGGGTATCATTACAGGTTTTTGTGGGCGAACTATGGTTGTAGCCCCTAAAACTGACAAAATCCAGATGGATGTATCTTCTATTATTCTATAACAAGAACTGTTAAATGATCTAAAGGAGATATGTGTCACAAAGTGGAGGATAGAATTCCCGCCACCTGCTCTTAATCTTAAATATGTCAGCCTGTCACCTCATGAAATCAAAATACTGTTGGATTCCTGCAGAGAACCTTTCAAAGAAAACCTTTTAAAGCAGATCCTGCTGCTGTCCTTTATGTCTGAATGCGCTGTAAAAAGATTTGGCTTACCTCAGATAACATTAAGTAAATTTGTAGGCACATGTAAGCTGCAAACATTGCTATGACTGGAGATTAGGCTGACAAAATACCCCCATTTGTAAAGCTCTAAGAAAAGAGCTGACTTTACATTTTTCCTTAATTTGTAAATTCGCAAGTTACAATTCGCCCTCTTTTAAAAAATGTATGCCGTGCATGTTCAACCAACACAAGGCTTGTATGTACAGCTGGACGTAATCCCATTAGCCTTAAGGTAAGAGCATGACAGGTAGACCCAATACATCAGAGGCTTTGGCTGGTATCTCTATTTCTATGCAGCCTCTGTGAGTCAGCTCTACAGTGTCCAAAAAAAATAAAAAATACGATTACGCCAAACTTTGATATCTACCGCTATAGTCATATATTGCTTTGCTAGTCTCTTGTGATTTGTTAATTACCAACCAGCAAATTACAGCACACTTTGTAACAAGTTCATCATCAAAACCTTTTAAAAATGTGTCAGTGAACATGTTCCCGTTTCAACTGCTGAATATTTTGTAGTGGCATCAAGAAGAGTACATTAATTAAATGTTGAATAGGTTTTGAGGCATTAGACAGCTTTCACATAAGTAATAATGATTACCATTGACAACTTGATTTCATACTGCTTGCATCATACAAGAATAAGCAGTATGGATATTTTTTTCTTAAGCACCTCTACAACCAAAGAAAGACTCATTTCCTCCTACACAGAAAAAAAATGGGGGAAACAGATTTAGGGGAAAGTATGCTGAAACCTTTCTATCAAGCTTGCCTAAAAACAATTTTACCCTCTTGATTTTTACAGGTTTCAAATGTTGTGATTATAAAGTCAGGTTTCTGAAGGATGCAGAAACCTGACTTTCGGGACAATTGTTTCCGGACACATCATTCAGGACAATCGTTTCCATATATATATACACTATATTTGTGTGTATGTACAGTACGTGTGTATGTATGTGTATGGAGAGCTAAATAAACAGTAAACATTATCATGTTAGCACTGAATTATGGGAGGACATCTGTAATGTATTGCTGCTGCCTTACCAATTGTATCTCCTTGCTGTGTAAAGGCTACACAAGATATCACTAAAATTATAAGAAGATTATTATTTTGGGAATACATGTGAGCTTTATAGATTGAAACTGTAGTCCATACTCAGGGTCTCGTTTTCTGGAAACATTTAGACTAGCATAGAATTATACAGAGGCTATTTCTCGTGCCTCAGCTAACAGCTACTGCCTCTTTTCTCCTCAGCTCAGATCTCTTTCACCCCACCCCCTTCCACCCATCTCTTGCACTCCAGTCCAGTGAAAACAAAGTGAATAATTCATGACCATACAGAGGAGTGTTTTCATGGTTCCAGTGCAATGTATGCATACTGAAACATCCACTAGGCCCGAAAAGTCATTGCTGTAGACTTATACAGGAGGATATTAACAAGCCCCACTAAAATTTGCTACAAGACATCAGTCAGTCCTACATAATCCCCTTCACAGCCACAAAACTGGATAAAAACAGGGGCAGGTGCAGAGGGAGGAAGAGAGATAAAGGCCAGCAGTTGGCTGAAGTAGTATGAAGCAGAGCGAGTCAGAGTGTGTCTGAAACAGTCAGTCAACCAAGAAAGGAGTGGAGAGAAAAGGAGCACAGAAGAAAGTGGGTAGATAGCAAAGACACAACAGTAAAGGGAGGTGGGAAAGCCCAGAAAGGGTGGGTTAGAGGGAGGACAGATTACCACAGTCAGCACTGGCAAACCAGCCACATCCTGTGGCCTGGAGTAAATGTGATAACTTTTTCCAGACCCCATCGGAGCGTCATGCTCTTCTGCACCTGGTAAAGCAAATGTCACGGCCACTCACAAACTTGGGTCACCCAGGGCCACATTCTTTCACACATCTACGCATACAAACACTTTATCTCCCTGAAACCCTAAACATTTTTCTCCAGGTTTATTCACTCTGCCATCTGCTCTTATAGTACCATATCAGTCTCTTGCAAAGTAGATTTCAGTGATTGTTATCCACTGGTAAGCCTGAGTAGCACCACATGTTGTGCTTGGTTTGATTCAGCTTTATCAAACATTCACTGAAAAAACATACTTTTTTACAGTGAATCAAATCGTCTATGAATAAAAGTTTTTTTTAATGAGATAGCATGGGCAGAACCTACTCAGTTTTTAAACTTTTGACTAATTTATTTGAAAGAAATGTTAATTAATCTGTCCACATTATAATAAGTTTAATGTTTTGATCATATCCACGGATTAAGTTTGTATGATTTTATTTGCATTAGTCTTACAGGCATATTGAGATGTATAAACCATTCACGATTTGCTTTTGTTTGGCTTGTTACTGTTTCCCTCTGAAACTTCTCTGTAGGGGCAGTGCAGCATATGGTTCAGCACAGGTGTCACACCTAAAAATGTGTTTTAAGCATTAGGAAAAAGGCAAAGTTATGGTTACGAATGTTTAAGAAAAACCTGAGCAGAACATTTGTACTGATGGGTTTGCTGCTCATCTGCCAGCAGTATTTGACACAACTTCCTCTTTGGCTCACCTTTGAAAGCCTTCTGCAAGGAAGATGTTAGCTGTTCTCAAGCTCCCAATTCATTTGAACAATTTAACAAAATCCCAAACTGTTTGAAAAAGCAGAATTTGAGTTAATATTTCCTAGAAAGTACAATAATACAGTTCAGTGGAAGTTGAATTTATGAGCCAGTCAGTTAACTGAAAGCGACACCCTCATATATTTTTCCTCCTTCAACTGCACTGCTGATAAATGTGCAGCAAATACAGCCGTGTGTTATGGTGGTAGAGAGGTGTGGGAACCCAAACACAGATAGCAGACTCATGGAACCCAAAAGACAAAAAACAGAGACCAAATGTGCCAGAATCAGAAAACTACCACCTTAATTAGTATGCAAAACTAAAACGCATACAAGCCAGAGGTTATAGCAAACAAGTAATAAAAATAAGACTGCAGGGAATAACTAGGAGATGGTAACATCAACGATCTGACAAAGACTGAAATTAATCAAGGAAAGTGATCATAATTACTGAAGGGAGTAAATGAGGAAGTGATTGCAACTGAGGCTGCTGGAGGTAGGTGTGCCATGGAAGTGAAAAGAAAAACAGGGCAACTGGGGATCACCAGGAGTAATGGCCAGAAACCAAAAAACTAAATAAGATCAGGATAAAACTGTGGCTGTAACCAAAAACCAAAACAAATCAAAGCAAAGACTTATTTAAACAGGATACAATTTGATTTATATCAATGACCTAAGAATGCAAACAAGAAAGCAGAATAGAAAGAAAGAAATCTCTGAAAAAAAACAAGAAAAGAGAGGGTTTGATATAATTTTTTCTGCATCAATTTTTCTAAAACATTTCAATGTCGTGATATTTTCTTTATTTTTTTAAGAAATTCTATTCATCCTTGGGAGTCATCCATGTTTTTCCCTAACCCCTTCAAACCAAAATAGAACAAATGGACCAGTCTATAAACTGGGATCGGCTCCAGCCCCCCATGGCCCTCCTGGGAGTAAAAGGTATGGATGGATGGAAAACAAATGTAAAACTGTTCAGAAATTCTGTGAAGAATCTGTTTAGAAAAACAATTTCCCTTATCAGTTAAGTAATGTTTTCGGTTGTGAGTGTATGCTGTGGTGTGATTCTTAACACTCTTTTCTGACTGAGCACAAAGATTTCTAGCTTTAATCACAGCTTTCTGTGTGGAGCTTTGCATGTTCTCCCTGCACATTTGTGGGTTCTCTCCAGATAATCCAGCTTCCTTCCACAGCTAAAAAAAAACACTTCAGGTTAACTGGGGATTCTAAATTGATTTAGGATTTGCTGTGAGTGTACTTGGTTGTTTGTCTCATTTGTTTTTATGATGCCCTGTGATGTGTTAATAACATGTCTAAGGTGTACCCCCCCCCCCCCCCTTCTCATTTACAGGCAAATATTAAAGGTACATCTTATGGAAAAATCAATTTTCCTGTTCTGTTTTGATGTTTGAAGTCATCATCAATTCATCATTAAAATGGGATTAATACAGTAATCCAGTAATTGTCTTTCCTACATAACTTTATGGTTTTAGTTAACTTTTCCTTCTATTCTTGAAAGGGTGTATATTACTTTTAAATGACATTTTGTAACCAATTTGTGCTCCATCGTGCATTCTTGTTTCTTTTAGCATTGTAAAATCTGACAGTTTTCATCACATAATGGTATGAATATTCATTAAGAAAGTGAAACATAAACAATACATGTGAATTCTTGTCGTTCTGGCGACTCATCCTTTGGAGCTCATGTTGTGCATTGTGACAAAATGTACATCAGACTATCTTTAGTTTTTGAGAGTTCTTCTCCTATTTAGTTCATTTTCTTTTTTCACCAAATTTGAATTGTTATGTGTTCCTTAAAAAAAAAAAAGGTTATTGTTATGTTATTAAAATAACTATATGCTGAATCTTTGCAAAATCTTGCAAGGATATAGCAATGAGAACCTTACGTTACCTTTTAAAGTTAAAGGGTTTTGTATCACGAGTATCTAATTAAAATATAAATGCTTGTTGGGAAGTTTTTATTGTGTTCCCAATAACATTGAGATTCGCACAATTGCACACAATGCTCACACAAGTTCATAGTCAGCTCATATGGATTAGCGACTCACTGTAAACAAAAACATAGCCTGACCCATTCAGAGCTGCGGGGCCACATGCAGAGGCCCCATGTGGAAAATTAGCCAGGCGCTAAAAGCTTTTGGAATCAATATTCTACAGTAGCAGAAACACACTCCAAAGCGACTGGCTCTGTTCACACTGTACAGACTCAGTAAGCAGATGGGCTTTTCCACATTTCCCTCAATCAAATGAATAAACACTGCTGGAGTACACAAAAAGCAGCTATGATATTCTTAAGCGCATGACAATCACAATATCATGCCATTTAAGTTAGAATATAAATGTTGGTTTTCATTTGGTCCGCAAGGTTTAAATCCAGCTTGCAAAGCTCTTTTAATATGGCTTCATATCCCTTTGATGTTATGGAAAACATATTCCATTTCGTTTAGCTTGTGATATATTTCATTGGATCACAATTATCCCTGCTCTTTCCGAGACACTGTGTGACCTTTTTGAAAATTGGAAAACCTTTTTGTTCCTTACTTTCAGTCATTTATGTGCAAAGTCTAACACTTTTCCACAACACATTGGCTACAAGAAAGAGACGGCACAGAACTATACAGAAAGGCTTTTTGTTGACAATTTGTACATATATATACGTGTATATATATCTATATATTTGTAGGGATGCAGAGAGGGACAGAAAACAAGCTAAAGCTAAATTGTTTGTATCAAATGTATTTACAGCCTGCATTCTAACTGATTTGTCTCTCCCACATATTTTCTGTTGTTCTTTCCTTAGCTGTCACAGAAAGTTACATACTTACAGCTTCTGTTTATCTGATCATTTCCAGGGATTCTGGTGAAGTGACAGTAGATTCTTTGATGCAGCCTCCGGATTATTATTCAACGGGGCTCCCCAGAGAGAGTTTCATAAACTCTGCCAGCCAATTAAGACATATTTCATACCATACGCAGCATTATCATCTCACCACACACAACCTCTGAAAAGGCAGTATGGGGATGCTGAGGAGGTCAAATATATGACTCTGCCAGGTTCCAATTATCTTATCAAATACACTAAACTTGGGAACTATATTTGTCATTTTTAGCACACAATAAGGGACTAATATGTTCTTCCTCCAATTTTAGGAAGCATAACTTGTCCACACCGCTGATCCCTAGTAGAGTTGCAGGGGGGATGGAGCCTATCCCAGCTGACATTGGATGAGAGGTAGGGCACACCCTAGACAGGTAGACACTTATTTATCTGCCAGCTTTTTGATTAAAAAAAGAAAATGTAGCCAAACAATAAATAGCAATATGATTGCTTTTGCTAGTATTATATATTTTGGAAAATACTCTTTTCAGAAATTTAGAAATGAAGAAAAACTGAATATTTATTTGTCATGAGCATTTTATTTGTAATTTTATATTTTTCTATGTGCTTGTATTGTGTAAGTTTTGTATTGTTGGAGGGGGCTACCAGTTATGTACTAAGTCTCCGGCAGCAGAGGCTCCTCAAAAGAGACGTGTACAGCTTGGGCCAAAAAGGCAGCATAGGTAGAGTCTCGTGACTAAGGACCTGGTGTTTATCAACCTCCATGTGGTTCACCTTTTTTTTCTCTTTTATTTGTAATTTTCTTGTGCAACACAACATTTGCAAAACTATACAAGCCACTGTAGACAAAAGACAAATAAATCAAGTGCCCGGTTAGGTATTGAGTCCAACCTCCTTCTTCAACAACTAAACCAAATCCTACGGGCAAGATGTTGCCCCAATTCATCGGTTTTACAATACTCTTTGAAAACATCCAACAGCTGTATTCATTGTAACAGTGTTCCATAGATAAAGTTCACAAGGGAATCCACCGGCTTGTTCAGGTTAGTACGGGGACAACAATAAGGATGTATGTACATGCCTTCATTAGATTTGAAAATAATAAGGTGCCCTTAGCAAAGCTGTTCAACTGCTCCGCTGGGGCTGACAAATGGGCAACATGCCAGGGGAAATCTGTGGAATACTATCAAACACATGCATACCACCATTTGACAGGTGAAAAACCTGACATGCACGCATGTTAAAACGATGAGGGAGGTTGGAGGGAGAATTGGATTGGGTTCATGCAGTTCAAGTCAAACATCAAATGCCTTCAGTCAGAATGGATTAATTCTACCTTTCCCACTAAAATACAGTCTTTGACTCTAAACAAGATTTTGTTTCGAGGCACATTTTCTTTTTGCCAAAGAGAAAAACATATATCTTTAAGCTGGTTCAATTATGATAAACTTCCTATTCCAGTGGTGTTTGCCTTATTGGGAATTGTCCTTTGAAAGGTTTTTTGAGCAAGCCTGTGTAATACAGTAATAATCCCTTTCTATCATGTCCTCTATTTGTTAGATGCAAGTGATGGTGAATTTCTCTGAAAAAGGCACTGTGACATGGAGATACCTGCCAATAACAATAGATAGATTACAAAGTTCCCCTCTACTACTGCAGAACACATACAAATCAGTCCTTTTTGAAAGCATTCAGATCAAACAATGAAACATGTTCCCTGGGGTTTTGCGGGAGTTTGTGAAAGTACTACAACATGTTTATTTGTGTTTCAGGGTTATGGTTCCTGACTTTTTAAAATTGAATGCTCCATTATACACAAAACACTGAGAGTGAATAAGCTTACACAAACAAGCAAATGATCAAGTAGCTGAAGTAACCCAGATGCTTAAGACTTAAAATGTATAGAATCCTGAGTAACTGCCGGTGCAAATTAATTACCAAGTGTGTGAAAATGTATGTACAACACAGCTGGACTGTGGTGCAGTGGAAATGGGAGCAACTCCTATTGTAACTTTGACCCTAGCTTACACATGCAGACGCCCTTTGGACGAGTAAACTGCCCTTTGTACAATGTTGGGGTCAAATTGCTGCAGTTGCTCGTTTGTCTTATAATAGAGTACCCGTGTTTATGGAATGTGCTCTCTTAATCAAAATATAAGTTAGCTGTTTTGTCAGAGTTGCACTCCTTGAAACACACACAAGCATTTGTGAGCACCAACAGATTGCAGTGTATGATGTTCTTATAGACCTTCCATAATCTAGAAATTGTGCTTTATTTCATTAATTTTGGAATTCGTGAAACACCCCCATTAGATCTCTGAAAGTCCCATTTAGTTGTGATAAGATAGTGTGATATTGATGTGATTATTAAGGCTTTTTTAATTGAATATTATATACATATATATATATATATATATATATATAGTATTCCACATTGGTGTTTTGGTCTCTGTTATAAGTGTATGTTATGTAATCTTTAATTCAGTTCAGCTTCATAATAGAATCTAAATGGATTTTGGTAATAGTCTTAAGAACTGAACAGAACCATGCAGCTCTTTACAAGCGTAACTAAGAACACATTCACACTAACAGGATTCTTTCTTTCACTGAATCTAATAACATCCTTTGCACTGGCTTTGATACTGGCTACACACATGCTTCCGAGGCAAAATGGTACTAACCACATAGGGTTTTATGGTCAGCTTTTGTCCATGTGTTTAGCACTTTGAAATGAGACAATTTTTTCATGCAAACAGAACAAGACAGTTTCCGGTTGGGTCAGAGGTGGCATTTGGATTTTCCAATTATTTCTAAGAAAAACCTTTGTATGATATCACATATGCCTATTTTTCTCCCCATGTGTGGCGTCTGGCTTTTTCTGACTAAGATTTTCCACTATGGCGTACATATTCTCCAAGCAGCTGAAAAACAAATCGTTAAAATTCTGATGTGATTCTGATATCTCTCCTTTCTTTTATTCAAGCCCTCCCCAAACCCTAATTCGTCTGTTGTCGGTGCGTCGTGACTGTCTGCCAAGCGCAGTAATTACAGTACAGCAGTAGGATATGTGCAACAGGGAGAGAAGCACCATATCAAACGTGACTGTGCAGGGTGTAGGGTTATAAAAAAATGTCCTCAGAGCTGCAGGCTGCTGCATGAGAAAGTTACAGAGTATTAATCTCTTTATGTATCCTGATGTATTCAGTGATTTTGAGGAAATCCAATAAAGCATGTTTTGTAATGTGTCATACTTAATATGCTGCATGTTTCGTCTGCAATCAGGAAATTTCTTTTCTACAATTAAAGGGTCTCAATGATGACACACATAGTTGTATAAACTCACAAAGGTCTGTTGTCTGTTAAACAGCTATGACAATACTGGCAGTAGGCCCATAAAATTGAATACTTTATGAAGTTGGGAATAATAGGCATGGATGAAAATAGCTTTATTATCAAATGCACGAACAGTGATGAATGGGGGAACTGATAACAGCCAATACAAACTTCACTCAAACAGTGTGAATGTACACATTCAACTGTTGCTGAAACTGAAAGTGAAGAAAGACAAGACAAACCAACACTGGCACTGTCTACCATTTCAGCTAAATACCAGAAGCGCTGCCTTTAATGAGATGAAAATGTGAATTTTCAAAAAGCTAATTGTGAGAGTGGACTTTTTTTCCGATATTGTGATTCACAGTTCTACCAGTCTAATCTATGAAAACAGCTATGAGACAGTGAGAATTTTCGGAACTGCTTATTCCCAAAAGGGGTCGCGGGGGGGGGACTGGAGCCTATCCCGGTATTCAGTGGGCGACAGGCAGGGTACACCCTGGACGGTCTGCCACTCCACCGCAGGGCCACACAGTAAGAATGTAAATAATGTAAGTCTTTGCAAAAGTACTCGTGAAAAATGTGAAGTTTCATGCAATTTCTGTTGGACTCAGCTGATCAGCAGTAGGAGACAGTCAAGGCAACACATATGCTTTTCATTTAATTTGACAGTATAGAAACAAAGGAAACAACAACCAGATGCAAGGGTGGCAATCTGTAAAAAGCTCAAATGCAGGTTCAGTGAAGAACAACATTTATTTATATTGAACTTGTCTTTATCTAAAAAAAAAAGGCTGTGCTGTGAATTCCAGTTGGTGATTTAAGCGACAAGATTACAGACATCAAAAAAACGTCTGGGGAAAAGTAATGATCTCCCACAGATCCCTACAACACTCTCTACGAATTATGTTTGTAACATAGACTAGGAATGATGAAAAATCTGAGATAATTTAGGATATCACCTGATGAAAAGACTAGAACACTTTTTTTCGTGCAAAACTGAGAAAAGGACAGCAGGAGCCAAACAGTACTTAAAATGAATCACCTATTGACTGCAGTGATGATTCAAAAGCCATAAAATGCTGAGAATACTTTTACGTGAGACTAGAATTGGATCGTTTTAGCACAGCTGAATGATTTGCTATGCTGTTCACCAATTACAGTGCGGCTATGTGGGATCATGGAATTATGAAACATTATGTCTTCTGAACCTTTTTCCTCTATCCCCAATACCTCCTTCACACCTAAAGCTTAGATTACTCTCTAATTGCCTGTATTCAGTTCAATAAAGTCACAGGTATCACCATGGAGAGGTTAAGAGCCTGTGCTTTACTCTTGGGTTTAACTCCATTACAATCTTAAAAGATCTATCAAGAACGATGCCTATGCAATGACTGACCTGGACAGCTATTGGATCAACCATGCAAACATTATTACATTACAACAAGCGCTATTTTAAAACCCTTTTATTTGTAATAGTGGAAAAAATATCTATAATGGAGACGCCCTACTAGGAGTGATAAGAAACAAATGCAGGGAAGCATTTAACTCATTTCAAGTGTGATAGATAATTATCATTATCATTAAATTAGATTATTTTTATATGATAAACTGTGGAACTTGAATTGTTTGAATGCACTTAGCGACTAAAATCAAGAGAAAGCAATCAATACACATTCAGTGCTGAAAACAAACTGAATTTGGTTAATAGTGTAGCGGGTAGGAAAAATACACAACTTCAGCTAGAAATAGAGTTTTTAATATTCACAATCACAGACAGCTACAACAGCTTCCCCTTTAGCACTGAAAGGTAAACAGCAGTTACATTCCACTCTCACATACTCGAGCTGGATCAGACCCGACATTCAAATACACACATACACGCAAACATCATTAAAGCCACACACACTGCTCCCATAGGTCAGTGGGAGAAACTAATTAGGAGGAATAATTCTGTGAACAGTCTCCCCTAATCTCTATCTTAGTGGTGTCAATAACTTTAATCAATAGAAATGACCTGTTCCGCTGTCGAATTTGAGAAGAAACTTGCTGTGTGTTTGTGTGTCTGCATGAACATGAATATTTTGTGTGAATTGTGTATATGAATATATATACATATATAAACTTTAAGGTATTTTATAAATACTGAAAAAAGACCGGAGTATAACTTAGAATCTCCTCAGGAAAAGCTCTAAATGCCCTGCCGAAGAGCCCTCACAGTGTGGAAAAGACTGCACTTATGTGGAGATGCACATCTTAACTACTGCTAAAACTACGCAGTGCTCTAAGATACTAGTTTGTATTGCCACGAACAATGCTTTTTAATGATTCTATTCTGCTTCTGAGAGAATGTAATTAGTCTAGATCTGCTACATCTATTAGGTAATGGGAGCGCCAATGTGTGAAAATGTCAAACTTTGGTCCCATAAATGAAAGAAAGAAAAAAAAAACAAGCTCCTTGAAATGTGTAAAAACGGTAAATGTGTGACGCTATATTGTGATTAAGAGTTGATTATTTATCATGAAGTTTATCATTCGTGTTTCTTGAACAGCAAACTTTTTTCGGCAATTTCTGCTTACCAAACAATGTCTATGATGTTTGCTGATAACACTATGTCTAATGCCAAGTGTATGGTGCTGGTGCAAATTGTACACAATTTGTTTCTCATTCAAGCAATCAGAAACACTTATAAAGTGCTTCATATTATAACTGGAATGTATTCATCCATCAATCAAATTTCTATACCCCCTTTATCCAATCTGGGGTCACAGGAAGGGCCAGAGCTCACACCAGCTGCCAGTCCAACACAGTAACAGAGATAAACAATTGTGCACAGGCCCTAATAGAGATTATTTAGAATCCTAAAAACATGCTAACTCCACCCAAAAAGGCCTAAGATGAGATTGAGTTGCTAAGAGGCAAAAGTTCTAAATGTTACACACCACGTGAAGCCTGCTTAAGCGTGTTCCCTGTTCATAGGCAGGATTTCCTTCAACAGTTTTAATGATCTCAAATCAAAGAGCTGATCAGAAGCATTGTGATGCACAAAGCCTTGAAGAAGACTTCAATGCATGAAGGCTTTAGAATGAACCAGTAATCTATCAACTGGACAACTGCTCTCACAACTGAATCACGGAAGTCTCATTTACATCCAATTTGTTCAGGTATAATGTGTCTGATGGGTTTGGTACATGTGATGACTTAGTAAAAATTATTTGAGTTGTTTACTCGGTAATGCTTACAGACCCTTTGGGACAACGTAGACCCTCAGTGACACTCATACACAGACTAAATGTTGAAGCATTTGTTTATCTTGTAAACATCCTTCCACTGATCTCTCATTAATTCAGCCAAACGGATGACGGCGAAGGCGAGAGATAAAGGGAGAACAGCATGCATTTGAAATTGAGTCAATTAATTGCCTGTGTCAAGGCAGCCCTTTTCCATCTTTTAAAAGTATGTTAATGCAAATCGAGCTTGCCTCACACTTCCAGTTAAAATCATTTGCAAAACATTGCCAATCTTTGTGCATATTGTTATAAGCATTTTAAATGCTTTTGTGTCCACATTTCTGTGACCTCCTGGTGAACAAGAGAATAGATTCACAGATTCACATGAATGTAACTACTCCCTGGTTATAAAATAAATACTATGGTATAATATATATATACAGTAATCAACAACTGAACACACAATGGCATGCAGCTGCTTACAGACAAGCACTTTTATCATTATGTCTCTTCATACACTTAAAGCAGGTATTTGGCACTATCAGTACAATCAATCCAACCAGGAACTCAAATTTAATAAAGGAATTTGATCAATATTTCAATTAGAACTACACCAATATTGATATGCGTGCTCGCACATTGCAGTTACATTACGTAAATCAAAAACTGTCATAAAGTGTTACTTACATTGTGTGTATTGTACAATGCAATCAGCAAAATATCTAGTTTGGCCAAAACTCTTTCTGCTTTTTAGAACTCATAGAATATGTAAAAATGTATGGGCAATAAAGTGTAACGCTTGACTTAAGAAAACCAGCCCATCAATTTGGCAGAGAAACCTCTCAAATCAAAGCAGACAATTGCACAGATGGTGATTTTATACCAGCAGAGAAAGAAAGGTAGACTCTTTAACATCAAACCTCAGCAAATTACTTTGAAGCCAGCTGGCCAGAGACAAAAAGGATCGTGAGCATAGGGATGCAGCCTGGATCAGACAGAAATAAGTCCCTTCATATTATTTCCTGCACTGTTCCTGACTGTTTAATGGGGATATAATTGGGAACTCTGGTAGGTAGCATCAAATACAAAACATGCACAAAATGTGAAAAATAAAAATGTGAAGACTTAAACTGGATTTTGACTGGACAGAAATGCCTGTATAACTGTTTGACACTGCAGCACCGGAGACCAAGTCAACCATATATTATAGCCTGCAACCAATCATTACAAACCAAAAGTCAAATAAACATCACATAAACTATCTCATTATCAAAGTTTAAATTCAATGTCACACAAAACAGAAATTATTAATCTTTTTGGTTAAAAAATGTGTAAATATCCTAAATGTGGCATTTTAAAACATAAGCGTGCAACAAAAAATGTTGATATATAATTGAATTTGACTAAATAACTTAATGATAATGATAAAATTAACAAGTTAATGAAAGGATAGAAGAGAGGAAAAATAGACAGCAGAGCAGGCGATTTAAACATCTCTGCCTATACTTCAAGTTATTGGGATTTTCTTATTTTTCATAAAAACAATTATAGTAATATGCTGTATTACTTCTCAGCAATTCAAAGGGAGCAAGAGCCACCAATGCTTACAGGGCTCGGAAGTTAGCTGGAAACACTTTTGAGTTCAAGTCAATGTAAGGTCAACGGACGCCAAGACTGGATGGCAGATTATGTGTTTCAAGCAGTTCAGAGTGAAAGAGGAGTATGGCAAGTTTGTAATTTGGAAACTTTTTCACACACACTCGCACAAATAAAGATTGTTCTGACATCCAAAAATGTCAGAATTCGAGAGGAAAAACAGATATCTACGTCATGAAGAAAAACTGTAAAATGCCCAGTCTAAAGAAAGAAAATGAAATCAAAATGCTAACCTTTCAACAGCTGCATGAATGCCTCTCATTACTCTACTGTCATAATTAATGCCAAACACAAAAACACCTCTAACCACAGAGAGCGAAATGATTTCAATCAAATGAAGCCTTCGACAAGGGACAAGCCTCTGTTCCCCGGGTCTGTCACGAGCTTGGGTTCTGTGAGCGGGGTGAGGGGAGGAGGAAATGACCCAATGAAACAGAGAGATTGTATTGCTGTGGGAGAGAGTTGATCTGCAATGCTGCCAGAGTCTGCATGTCAAATGCCAGTGCACTCCATAGGAATACGATAACGAGGGCTGCACACAGAGGGAATGCCAAATGAGATATCAAACACAGAGGAGAACTCAGAAACACACGGCAGTAAGCCATTTAATAAGACACGGCTGGAAAGCCTGCTGGCCAGCAGCATCTGGGTTGCTACGCAGGACATAACCGCTGAACATCATGAAAAATTCTATGTTTTTCAAAAATAGTTCTGCGATTTTCTTTTAATTAGCCGAAGTGTGGCATCGCACGTCAGTGCACCGTCCAATGAGCCATTAAACTTTAAAGCTGAGGTTTTAGATATACTGCCTGATTTTGTTACAGTGTTGGACAGTACAGCCAGGTTTCATCTCCTCATCTGTGTCTCTAAACAAGAAATAAACATATTGTTACTATCTAATACTATCTAAAACCAACAATACCTCATTCTGTGTTGCTAATAGGATATGTGTGACTGAACTTTCCAAAGCCAGATTAATATGTCATCCCAATACAGACACTTTGCAGACAAAACTTCCCAGTAGACAACATGAACAGGACCTCACAGCCAACAGTTGAGCATTAGCATCGCTGGTCCCGGATAACACTGTAACACTGTTATTGACATGCTGTTAACAAGCACTGTGATCCTCTTCAATAATTTGAACCTCCCCCACATAGCTGTAAAGCTGAGTGAAGAGAAAAAGCATTTATCCAGTCATGGCATTTTCAAAAGATTTCAGCCAACTACAACTTAAAATATATATATTTTAGATAATAGCATAGTTTTGATAATAATAATCATTCACATAACTCTTTAATTCAATCGCAGTTATATGTTTATCTTTTTATCTGTGTCAACATTGTATTTACAGTATTCCCTGCAACAATTTGCTGTATAATTATAACCATGAAATATCTTCTAAACATATAGCTATTTATTTCCTTCTACTTCAGACTTCTGAGCACCTCTCTTCAAAGACATGTAATGAGAAAACTCAAAATCTACAAGGCCCCACATAACTTTTTAAGAATGACATACTCTTCTTGGAAGCGCTTTCTTGAAACAAGAGAACACATGGTGGACAGACTGTTCATTCTTGCATTTTAAATGATTGACTAAAGTCTCATGTGTCTCCTGCACAAAGTTTACATTACTTTTAAAAAGACACTGTAAAAAGAGGGATGAGGATGCTTCATAAATGAGAACACCAACTGTCATATTTATGTGCTAGCACTGTCACTCACAGCTGCACTTGAAGAGATAGGTTTAATTATCCCTAATTAAAAAGAAATCAAACCATCAATGTCTTGTAATAATAAAATAAACAGTGGATGGCCTTAGATTTAAATGACTATCTTCAACAACATCACATTGTGCAAATGATGTGCTTTTCTTGTGCACAGAAAAGGGTTTAATTTATTCTCTTAATTCCTGCCCTACAGAGAACAAATTCAGTGAACATGACCTTGACTGAAACATTAATAGAGGATCACAGACAAAGTATGGGCTAGATTCTGCTTTGATTATTATTCCTCCTGGGTGTGAAGACAGTAACTCTGAGTAGCCAGTAACTGACACTATTTAAACACTGTAAGGACGAGACGTACAAAGCCATCTTGGATGCCCCGGTCCTGCTGAGATGATTGGAATGCATTCGGCTTCACACATCAGCAATTCATACCTTAATGTTTAACCTCACTCCGGCTCTCCATAAAGTAGCAGAGGGGAGAGGACCCTGTCTGAGTTGTAAGCTGTTAACCAATGGGAGAGCACATAGAGGCAGATGGCTGTGAGGGCCAACCGGTAACCTTGGCTGCAGAGCCTCAACAATAGATCTGTGTTGCTGCAGACTGCTCCTCTGCTGCTTCCACACGCGGGACCGCTAACACAGACAGAGATACAAACATTCCTCGCTGCTGCCTTGGCAAGTGCGACCCACTGGGCAGTCCTGCTGTCCACCTCCACCACCTCTGTGCTCCCCTTTGCCTCTGCTCTCGCTTTCTCTAAAGATCTCTGCTGGATTGTTGCCCAGCCAACAATGAAAGAAGGCTGTTAAGGCAATAGTAAAGGGAAAGGGGGATGTTAGATTTACTATGAAGAGGATGTTATATAACCACACGAACAGACCTCAGGAGGATGAATGATGATGCAAACTCAACTTCGATTTCATGGTCTGAGTAAGGAGCTGATGGCATCCTGCTGCAGCTAGGAAAACAGAATGACATCTCTGCCCATTAACAGGCTTTATTTTGGAAATCAGTTTGTCATTTTCTGTGGAGATGGTTATCATTAGAAAAGGGTCCAATTGAAAAATTCTGCCAAGGATTGTCACGATTAAAGTCATATAGAGATTTCCCAGTTCACAGAAATAGCTGAAAATGTTGTGAACTTTTTTCATTTTTCTGTGTCTTCAATTTGTTATTTCATTTAACTCATCATTAGAAAATATATATATTTATTTATCTCATATCTGGGTCCAACAGTCTGGACCCAGATAACCCTATATGACTGATAACATTGAAAACCTTTACATTAACATTAACAACTTATCAATACAGTGAGGTTGTAGGAACCACTATGCAAGGTTAACAGTGTGTTCAAGAGAAGGACTGAGAGAGACGCTCTTTCTCTCCTTTCTTGTCTTCATTGATTGTTTAGTTTGGCTTCACTCTATAAAAATAGTTTTGTGTTAGAGGTAATAGAACATACTTTTTCTGAATCTATTTAGTTTTTTTTAGTGTGAGTACCTGAACCATAGGATGCAGCAAAATTGTTGAAAACAAGATTGTCCAAATAATTTTGGACACTTGAGTTACAGTATTTAGAAACAGTTTTAGTCAACCAGTGTTTGACATACATATGTGATGATTAAATGTGTCCAACTTTATCACTGAATGCCCTGTAGAAGATTTTGAACCTCATAGATTTTTCTGTGACAAATCAAATTACTTCAATAACTTTTTTTCAATTTTTTCACATAATAATATACTGAAAAAAATCCAGTTCTAGATGTTTTAATGGTGTGGCTACCTTCTTTATTCACAGAATGAACCTTCATTTTCTTCACTCTTAATTTCTGAAGGTTTTAAAGGCCTCATTGTTATCAAAAATACACTAAGGCCAATGATTATTAAGTATTACTTAATTTATTATCTCTTTTGGAAATTACCTAAATGAAGTGTGTTCCCATATTGATCTAGAAGGTCATTTATACAGAGAGACACTGTTAGTGATGAGTATCTATCTTAAGGATATTGACCGGCACTGCCATCTCTAGAAACAAGCATATGCAAGCTAATGAGACACATTGATCACAGCAAACAAGGGAAACACGATATCACATGATGTCCTCACTCTGTGAAGTTTATATTCCACACAGCCTCTGAGGAGGCCTACACAGAGACTGAGTAAATGCAGGTTGTAAAGAAAGACCAACACACAGATGAGCAGGAGAAGGACGCAAGGAAAATTTGGTAGAGGGGGATTGATTATTTGTTTATGAAAAAGAAAACTATATAGATAATAAAATGTAAACAAAATGAATGAAAACACAGACAGATACAATTGTTACAGGACTACAGCACCTATATATGTGGTTATAGAAGCAGATAAGAGGCTGACATATGAAAAAGGTGTTCGTGAAGTTGGAGAAAATAACACAAGGACTGAGGAATTTGGTGTCCGTGAGTGAGAGACAAGGCACTGAAGGCAAGGGAATTTCGGGATAGAGGGATAACGAACATAATCATATAGTTCATCTTCTAGCTTTAAACCAATCCAAAAGTATTCAACAGTTGATCCATCATCAGCTGTTCTCACATCCATGCTGCCAGGCCAGAAATTCTGGGTGAATAAACAGGCTGAAAACTGAAAGTTAGACTCAGACAAAGTGCCCACTCTCACCACTGCTGCTGTGGGACCATTAGGTCTCAGTTAACCATTACCTGACCTCCTGTTTTGAAATTATTACAATACTTAAAGACCCTGCTGTCACTTAATATTGCATTTATAAGTTGGGAAGATCAATTAATGCAAAGTAGATTCTATTTCCCATCCGCCTTGTTTAAAACACAGTGCAGTATTTGTGATGGACAGTTCGCACAAGTCGGAACAGCTGGCGGTTTAAATAAATTGGAGCATACTTTGTTTCACTGTAACTTTGCCTGTCTGTGTGAGTTAAATGAGAGAAAGACAGATAGCTTGTGCTTTTGTGTGGCTCAATGTCCAGTCATGCGGAACATAGAAACAGTTATCAAAGAGAAAAGCAAAAGCAAACTACCATGACTACACCTGCTATCACTCATTTAAATGGACTTTAGTCTGTGACCAAGATCAAAAATGTGCTATGCAAATAACTGTTGTGAACTGGGAATAGAGTTAAGCATTAACAAAGCACTCCATTTAAAGAGGTGGGTTTGTGGGTTTAGCAAATGCTACCCAGTTACCCAGCTGGAAGACATTTTTAACAAAAGCTGTTACAAATTAAAACTGTGGTACAATATTGTATTCTGCAGCATAGTTTTCGAAGTGTACATCAAGTCAAATGCACACTTGGTTACAAGAAACAGAATCCGCTGGTCAAACTTGTGAATTTGTGCCCCCTACTCATTTCAATTATGAAGTTTTACAGAAGTTTGTGTGAGGAAAATGGAAACCTCCAGAACAAAAAAAGAGTAAGAGGATATCTTTTGTGTTACAGTCTAATTTCATGTTGCTCAAATCTCATGTTTTCATTTTCAAACACCTTTGTTCTTTTAGATAAGCTGTACATATTAGTGACACAAAGTAAAATGAAAAATTAAGTAGATGCAGATAGGTTAAAACCTCTCTGAGACACACATCAATTGAATTAGATTTAAATCAGGAATGCAGTCTCCAGAGCACGGCTCCAACCACGGTTACTTTCGCACAGTTTGTCTCAGCAAACTCCCTCCTTTCACCCCCTCCTCGGCCACCATCGTTGCACTGAACTGAACTCACTCGGACGACTCACGACTGAAACTAAAAGCAACAAACAGGGCTGATGCTCACGCTGAATCATCAACATACTGAAATCCAGTCACACATATGCAAATATGGACACACTCACACACTTTGCCATCTCGACACAATTAAGAACTGCTGATTAGTCTTATCAGCATCGTCAGATTTCAACGCACTACTACAGGGCAGATCATCCCGACAACCATGTTCATGATGATGATAATGGAAATGGAGGGTCCTCATCATCAGCCATGAAACACACTGTGATTACAGCCATTATTAGTTACCATGACTCACACTGATTAATAATTTAAAAAATCAAGTTGATCAGTCTGGGTGAATTATGAGTATAATCAAAAATATTTTCTTATTTTCTGGTTTGTTTAATTTGAAACAACTTTGCAGTGCTTGGTATGTTTCCCAACATTTTCTTTTTTAATTTTGTATTCAAATTTGTGTTTAAAATGATTTCAGTTTCAGATGATTCAGTTTGGAGTTAAATCGTCATTTTTTTCCCCCTTTCTAACAGCATTACTTGTTATGTCCGACTCGTTGAAAGCATTGAAACGCCAAGAGAATAATCTGGTAAAAATGGCTCTCGGTTCTTGTTGATAGATCATTAAAAAAGCAAAGCCAAATGAGATGCTTCCTCATCAGCCTCATTATGCTGAACCCTTGTTTTGTTAATTGACATAAAAACAAACACTTGCTCGTGAAAGAGAACCTGCCAGTCACCCAGGGTCTCCACCCCCTAGTATTTTTCTATGTTTGTGTTTTGTGAATTACAGCCCATAGACAGGTGATAGAAGCTACCTATAGATACCCAAATCATTGCAAATCAGTACATTTCTACTCACTTCTGACTAAATCTAAAGGAAACCATTTGAATCCTGGGGAGTGTACTGAATTTTATTTCAACATTTTGGAATTTAGTCACAAATGAGCATTATAAACGATACTTTGCTGAATCAGACTTTAAGTTTATGTACAGCCAGGGTAACAGGGATAGTGGAAAGTGATAGGGCTCAAACAGAGATGAACGTGTTTGGCATTGTGAAAAATGAGAACTGAAACCAGCACAGATCAGTACATCAAATGCGCTTTTTGTTTTTCTCTAGGAGGATCTGGTTCTACTGAACATACAGTAAGAGAGAGCCATGCTTGCTGGTAACCATGGAGACCGCACAACATTTCAGATGGCGATGCAGTACAAAGCTTTTGTCAGACAATTTCACAGTACAAAGGGCTCTCTGCTTTGTGTCTTTGGCACACACACACAAAGAGAACAATAGATAACAACAATCGGCTTGATATGAAATTGATTACACACATAAATAAACAGGCTCTCAAAATCATCCTGGCACATGCATACATTCATATAAAAATGATGAAGAAGACACATCTTTACAAAGATGTGTCTTCAGATCTACAGTCTTTTTTAGATAAATTGTATTTTGCCTGGCTCATTCAAGTATAGTTTTGACTACACCTTTAACCACTGTGTATTAGCTTGTTAAAAAGAAAATTTTACTGTGGACCAAAGCAGCAATCAGCCATTAGACCAGCTCGTCTTCTTTCTACATCTGATATTTAGCATTATTGAGAACACCTTCAAATACTCCACTTGAAACAAACTCATGGAAAGTTTTGCTAATGATTTGTTCCGCTAGACAAACACACTTAGATCACATAAGCACAGTCCTGGCTCACTGCCCTCTCCGGGATTTCTTGGAGCAGTGTTTGATATGTTGCGATGGTGACAAATACCCAGCAAAGGAGTCCAGCAAAAGAAATTAGATTTTTGGGAAAATGTTTAATCTCTCTCACACATGGTGCCAGATTGTGCTGCAGAAGGAAAGGTGAGCCTACATATGGCACACACACACAAACACACACACACACAAACACACACTGATTCCAGTCCTCTAAGCTTAAGTTTGAATGACATTTCCTGAGTCTTGTACGTGAAAATAAAGCAGCCCCTCAGCAATGTCACCCAACACATGGAAAACCAACACAAAGACAGACATGCAAACAAAGGAACACAAATAAATAGAAATAGAAATTGTCGTGTTACACAATGCAGTATCAGCTTAATTCTGAGCCCAATGCATCTGCCGAACACGGCCCATATATTGTTGATAGTAGTCTTTTCTTAAAGTCAGAGGCAGCAGACAACGAGAAATGGAGGAAGATGGAGATGTTCCAGTGAAAGAACAACAACTCCAGCTCTCAGAGATGTAAGTAATCTGCCATTAGGCTGCAGTCTTCTTTTGTGTGTTTTGAAAACTCGTGTAACCTCAAAACAAGCGTGATGATAAGTTTGTTTAAATGAGGTATCGATAGTCCATCTGCTGTCCATGGTTGAATTGCAGGTGCAAACCTGGACATTTGGTCTTAAAATTGCATATGAGGTAAAATGATAGTATTCCGATTATTTTAGGTATGTTTTCACGTACTGTAATAATGTGGTCCTGTGTTTATGAAGCACTACGGCCCTCAAAAGATTCAGACCCCAAAGAAGTGAGTGGTAGAGTAAATGGAGTGAGTCACACAGAAGCCTACAATTATCTGCTTGAGTTAAGGTGTAAATCAATGGTTAGAAAAGGAGCTTCTGTCCTGCCTCTGTGTTATTTTGACCAAAGCATGATACAGACATTTAATTCAGACCACAAAAAAATGTGTCAGCTTACAAAAACTAGGGCATGATATGTGTTTTTCTTGTAGGCCATATAAGTTTCTGCAGGACAGAAAGTAAGCAAAATGTTTGCAAGAGAGGCTGATGTAATTCATCATTCAAGAACAGATTTGATTGGTAAAATGGCATTGTAAATTGTACTTTCTAACCTCTTGGTTACATATGAACACAATGCTATCTGCAGTAAAAAATGAACTAAGATTTTGATTTGAATAGTGGGCTCATTGCTTGTGGTTTCCTACCACATACTACAGGAGAGTACAAGCATTGGATTGGGTCATCAGACATTTGATCAGAAATTACTTTGACCTATATTAAGAAAATTATACTATGAATCAGGAAATCTTTCATTCAAAAAGTCATCTAAAATCATATATTCTTTTCGTCGGATAGATATTTCCACACACCCGTAACACAGAAACCATTCAATTCTGGACATGGATGGGTACATTCTCTGGATAATTCAAATGGAGGACCTTACTTAACCGATTAAATGTGTGCCTATTTTCTAAAAAGCCACTAACATATCATGCAGAGGCCTCTGAAGGAGGAAGTTGCTGTGGTAGCTTTGATAATCCTGCGAAAAGAAAATCCACAGCTACATCTCTCAGGAGATATACATAAAGCCCTGAACAGCTCAACCAGGTCCCGTTACAAAGATTTGTACACATCTATATCTGATGGCGTGTTCCAGCAGAGTCTTGTGTTATTACCCTGTATATTTCCGTGTGTACTTGTGTTACTTGCCTTGCGCCCCTAGTTCAAGAGTGGGTTGAGGGTTGGGATTAAGCCAGTGACAGTTATGGCGAGGGTCAAAATGAGGCTTCAGGAAATGATAGCAAGGCATTACATTGTCCTCTGAGGAAAAGAACATATAGCAGAGTGAACTGTATGTGTGTGCCACTGTGCTTTCATTTATACCATTGGATGTGACAGAACCACGATCTGTATATACTTGCTGGTGAATAAGCTCATTAAAATAACTAGTCTTAGCACTCGAGCTTGTCAAAGACCATCAATTACTTTGCACAACACAATGCCTGCACTCATGTGAATGAATGTGTAGTTGTGCCTCATATCTTCAACCAGGGGTTGTCAGATGGCAGAGCTGTGCTCTGATGAGCCTAACAGGGCTTTGCACAACTTGATGTAGCTTCTCCTGTGATCCTTAGGATAAATCAACCATGTATTAACAGAGTTGATAAAATATTACTGAGCGATGTTTGGGTCTAAATGCAGACATTTAATAAATACCACAGCTGAAAATATTGCTATGAATAACCAACATAGTGACACAGTAGCTCAAGGTCTCTTGTCATCTCCTTTCTTTTTCTCCTTTTTTCCTCCTTGCTGCAGAGCTTTCATCAGGTCGCTATGGTAACTTCAGCTTCATGCCAGGGATGTTTCCAGTGCACCAGACCTTACACTTCTACCTTCTCAATTTCCTTCTTTTCCCTCTCCTGTCCATCACTCTGTCTTCTCCTCCACGAGTCTTCTGGCTGTCAGAGAAGGAGAAGTGGAGCAGTAATCCTCCTTTAACTCTACCTGACATCTGATGAGCACCAGGAGCCTTCAATAGTTATCGCTCCCATTTGTCCTCCCATGTCACAAAGTAGATTTGTGTGTTCATTAGTTTTGATCTCTTGAACATTAAGTACTGTTACCTGCCAAGATGAAAGAAATATTCCCCAAGACACTGAAAATATTTGCAAAGGTACAATTACAGCAACAATATTTCTGTTTTGTCTTCTTTTGTTTTAACTGACCACTCTGGTATATTTTCATGAACATGCTTTCCTGAACAAAGTGCAAATAAAGCCAGAAAATCTTCCCTCACACAAGCAGAAAATACAATAGTCACACATTTATGTGCCCTTTAAGATGTTTAATTACCTGTGTTAATAGGTGTAATTATGTTAGATGTCTGGGGAGCAAAACTCCAGTCAAAGAGTGATTATTAAGGTGTTTCTCCTCACTGGTTTTCCACAGTAAAAGCTTTTTGAAGGTCTCAGCTCCAACAGGGAAATCAAACTTCTTGTGCCAAACCTCCCTTGAAACCACATAACCTCAACGTCCCTGACTGTGTAGAGCTAAGAACAATTATTTCTACTTACTGCATTCATTTCTGAACTATAGATTATATAGAACAAAATGTCTTGAAAGTGAAAATGCTGCTGGTAACTTTTTAGCATTATGTGCTTATCACAATTTTCTTTATCCCAATATCCTACAATTCTGTACACTAGTTGAATTTTGAACTTCAGTTCTTACAAGGTTTGATAAAGAAAGAACTAAAAATTTCCTAAATTGCATATACTAAAAATTCTTTCCACAATAACAATTCGCAAAACAAATCAAATATTAGGAGTTTTACGGTTTCATGAAAAATATATGGCTGCACACGTTTTTCAGCCCCTCATTCAAAAATGAAATGATTCTGTCATGAAAATCACTGCATGAGCTCAAGAACACACTCAAACACCCCTGTCAGTGAACATGCTCTGTCATGCGTCCAGAAAAGGGTAATGGGAGCTAAACCGAGCTGTCCTAAGTCCAGACCTTTCGCTGGCTTGAAACATGTGAGCATCAGAAAAACACAGAAGTCAAAGTCACAGCAGCTGGAAACCTATTTCAAACAAAGATGGGGTAACTTTCTGTCAGGATTCGAGTTGATGTCAGATTAGGATGCAAATGTGTGAACACAAAAAGACTGTAAAAAAAACTGGCAAAGATGACAAGAGAAGAGAATAAAACAGCACACCCTATGCTATAAGCACCCACACCTCACTCAGACCATTTCATGAACTTAAATCGTTACCATAACTTACATATTTCCTTGAGGTTAAAAATCACAGAAGATCTCAGCCATGCTTAAAAATCACATCAGCAAGTATAATTTGTCCAATGTGAGCAAGGAAGTTTTAGCAGGAGAAAGTTTTCAGTGACCTTAATGTCCGGTGCTGTCACTTCACAACAAATGCTGCACGGGACATTCAGAGGACACAATCAGAGTGAAGGACGATAAAAGACACAGCAAGTGCCGCCCTACGTGTGCATCAAAACTTTTCAAGGAACATCTGTTCAGACAGCAAACCATATTCTGACGTCAGTGAGAAGACAGACTGGATAAATGCTCACAGTCTCCTGTTCTTTCCTTTTGTAAACTTGGCCCTTACAGCAGCCATTATAACTGCATGAGTTACATAATCCCTCGCAGACAGCCCGGCCTGAGTTCTGGTTTTAACCTTTACCCTGTGGGATACCATTTTGCTAATGAGGTCTGCAAAACCACCCTTACATGCAATAACTTTCCTTGCTTTTCCATTGCAGATGGGCAGGGGGACTTGAGCAAGGACATGCCGGCCTCCCTTTTCTTCCACCTGTGCTGTCCACTGCATTCTCTTTTCTATTTCTATCTTAAGTCCCTTTCCTCATATGCAAACAAAGAATCCTGTCGAAGTGTGGTGCACTAATTACCTCTCCTATCAGCCTTCGTACTCTGGCGTTGTTGAGCCACTGAGAGTTGGGGGAAGAAAAGGCAGTGATCTGCTACCCCTGGAGGGGTTGTCTGGATGGCTGCCTGGCCATGAGAGGAGAGGCTATAAGATCTTTGCCAGGCCTAAGTCTGTCCACTGGCCACTTCCAGCCATGCAGTGACAGACAAAGAGGCCACAACTTGGGTCCAGACCTTGTGATGAGAGTACATCTGATGGATGTGACAGAGACAGATTTATGAGAGCTGTCTGTACAAGTCTGCTTTTCCTAAACATACAATGATTAGCCACAACATGAAAAACACTTTACACCAAATCTGGTCCAATGAGGGAAGGACAGAGCCAGTACGGTCACTTACATACCTGAGTCAAGCACTGGATACAGCTCAACTTTACCATTTATTGGACCAATATAATTATTCTAGCATGAATTCAAGGGAGAGAAATTCCCAGTGCTGTCGACTGTGTGAGTAAACATTTAATATATCCTGAAACTTCTAACTGTCTGTGTGAAATCATTGCTCACATAATTATAGCCAACATCAAAGCACAGACATATATTCAGTTACTCGCATAATGGCTTTATCAGACTATTCTGACACATTTCCCCATCTGGCAAAAGACAAAATATATATTTAGTAGCTTTACTGAGAATCTGTCTGTATGGACACACACTTGCAATTGAATGTTTTTTATGTAGAAACATATGAGAAAGCCACACAGAAATGCTCTTACTTACACTGGTGTTTTATTTACATCTGAGAACTAAATAAAAAAAACTCCTGAATGTTACTGTAAAGACAAACCTCTACAGCGCAGCCCAGCACTGATGGATAGTTTTTCTTAAATAAACCAGATAATTCTATCAAATGGAAACTGCAATAATCAAATTCTCATCACCATGATTATTTTCTTCAATTTGCCATGGCTAAATACTATTAAGACTATTGATATTAAAACTTTAACAACCATATTGTTTTTATATGATCCCCTGTGGTTCTTTATAATTGCTTTTACATCCTATTGTTTTTGCTTATGTGCATGTTCATTCACAGCTGCCTCAGGTCTGTATGTTCTTCTAAGTGTTTCTATATAGAGTTGACTTCCTTTTCTTTCCCTTTAAACAATCGGATATGTGTCTCTGTTGCAACCTGTCCTGAATCTTTTCTGGTTACAAACTCCATGACCAGAGGCTGAGAGATCAAAAGGGAATTTGTTTAACATCTCTGCAGCACGTTAATTTCAGGCTCTCAATCAATGTCCAGCTGTGCTTTTTCACATCTGAGTTCAACCACACAGTGTCCAGTGTGTTCTTTTTTTAATGTGAACAGCAGGACATAGATGTGACTTTGCTCTCCATCAGCACCATGTTAATTCAGGCCTCAGCTCCTGTTGTCAGTGGTTTTAATGGAGCTATTTAACCGAGTTTATCACTGCTAGGTTGTACAGTCTGCTAAAAAAAAAGGTTCAGTTAAATTGTGAAAAAATTAACCTTGTAAAATAAAACAGTCTGTAGATGCAGAAAGCTTAAAATTGTGCTGAGACTTTGACTCAGTCAAACACACAATTGCTCATGATGAGGTAAGTCACTACACCTAAGATGCCTCCAAACCCATTTACAGACTTCATGGTGAACAGCATGGAGTTTACACTGTCACTTTTGCTCTAAATAGTTTCCATAAAAAAACAGCTGTCTCGCAAAAGTGTGTGAAATGCTGTTGTATTCTGCAAAGTGGTAAGTGGCGCATCAGACCTGGCTGACATATGTCTGATGTTGTGCTGATTACATAACAGGGAGTGGGAGCACCTGCTGCTTGCAATGAAATCAAGGTTGTAGCTGAAGCATTAAGACAGTCTCAAAGGGTAAATATCACCTATTAGTGGCTCTCAGCTGATGAGACAAATGGACTCTCTGAGCAGGATTTACTCTCACTGGTGAAGGCCAGTCTGGAGGGTTCAATTTAAGCTTCAGTGGAGATGCATCACAGAGCATCACCCAGCAGGACGAGAGGCACACAGCACTATCAGCACAGAGGGAATGCTACACTGCCCCTTGCATCACTGTGAACTCAGCACAGTAGATCAATACATAAGGACCAGATATCAACTGGTAGAACATCCCAAATAGTTTGGAGTTCTGCTTCCTATGTAAGCTTGGGCCAAAGTTTATTTATGACTCAAAATAATTAGATTTTGTCCAAATTTCTGTTCATTGACACATGCATATCTGTGCAAGGAAAAATGTTGTTAAAGATTTGGGAATTTACTGTGAATTTTTTTTTTGCAGTATGGGCCAGTAAATCCTGAAAATTATGTGGATCTCTGCAAAAAAAAAAGCTAAATGTAGTCTTGTTCTCAACAAGAAGCATCATTCAAAAACTTGCTGAATGTTAACACTTCAAAATCATTTTCAACCTTTATTTGTGTTTCATGTTGTATGTAAACAATTTCCGTCTGAATAATCTGTATGTGTTCTAATAAACACAAAAATTTCTATTGGAAAATTACAATAAAAATATCAATGTGATCCATCAATATCATCCTCCTGAGACACAGACAGTCATATCCTAGAGGAGTTCAAACCCTGAAACACAAACTCAGTGCTCTGATCACTGTAATTGAGACAATGTTACATCAGTAATCAATGAAGAGTTTAAACAAAGAACAATGTGTGTGTTCACCTGTTTAAGTCATTGTGCGCTCGAATTACTCTGGCTACATCCCTGTTGTTTACCCAGGAGCTGTAGTTTCAACTCAATCATGTTCAATGATTCAGCAACCCTTTGATTAGGGATTGCAGAACTTGAGTGTTTACTCAATCTCTAAAAAGATCTTTACCTGTATTTTTGCAGTATTTTTCCATTTCAGTCCTGCAAATTTCTTTGTTGAGTTTTTGGCAAACTTTAAAAAAAAAAGAGCGACAGCCACATAAGTGATACAAGAAGTCCAGTTGACTGGGTGAAGAAAAAAAAATCATAATTTTTTCATGTGGATTCTACCTCAGGCTAGGCTTTGAAGCTAAAACCCATTAGCTTTTTATCGATTGATTAAACAATGGATCAGCCTACAGGGATCTGTGCTGGGTAGGTTTAAATCTTATCCTATCCATTTACACATTTTTTCGATTACAGCTTGACCAGCGACCTCTCATGCTCTTGTTTTGCACTTGGGTTCCTCTAATGTGCTTTTACAAGATTTAGATAATCAACAATGAAGTCAAAACTACACCATCAGTAGGATGACAAAAGCAGATTGATGGTACTTGAAAATTCAGACGGCTTTCCAGTAATACTGATTTGTGCCACTAGTTGGGTCACCATGGTGAACTGTCCTTCAACCAACAGAACAAGTAAAGAAATATTCCAATACTAATTAAACTGTCAAAGTTGTATCTTATTTTTGTTGTAATATAAATTAACACTGAAAGGGGTCAGTAGTATAGATCAAGCAAAGTGGATGTTGAAAAAAAAACATGTTAATGAATAATTTAACATCCAATAAAAATAGCAACATACATCTCAAACTGTTAAGAGTTTTATCTTATTTTTGTTTTAATATAAATAAAAACTGAAAGGGGTCAGTAGTATAGATCACGCAAGAGTGGATATTGAAATAAGAACACGTTTCTGAATAATTTAACATCCAATAAAAATAGCAACATACATCTTAAGATAAAAATAAAGTTAAAACATAGGTAAGGTAAGGTAAATGTTCTTCTTACAACTTTTTCCTATGATATAAAATCATATGATTAATTATTTTATATATGACATCTTTAATGCTGTCCTGCTTTCTTTGAAGTGCATGATAGTTCCCCTGAAGACGGTTAAAGAATGCCGAGGCCTGTCTTATAATGAAGACCGTGTTTTAGGGGCACATCATTTGTGTCTTTGCTCCATGAGCTGCTGGCGGACCAACAGAATAAACTGTTATTATAAAACCTTAATACTTATCAGGCTGTACATGGTGGGGACTGTGAGTAGAATACTGAATTGTAGCATCCATCTGGAAGCTTCCAGCCTCTCTGCTTGGTTAACCACTGCCTTCAGGGTGTTGACAGGGCCCAGCTTCAAAATGAGCAAAGAATGTGGAGAGGATTCTGACAATGTATTACACAGTTTTTGTTTTAGTACCTGTTTAGGAGGGCTGTGTCCTTTTGTATGTCTGCTTAATGCCTCATTATATTTAGTGTGATGCATTTGTTGTGCACTGCTGCATTTGAACTTTTATACGTTTTGTGAATAACAAATTATAATCAAATATAGCTCTGGAGCTTTATTTGAGAGAACTTTTGATTTCCTACCACTGGTAAATGCTGAATCAATTTTTGAAAAAGGAATTCTAGCGACCGGACGCAATAAAAAGACAAAACGACATAGAAAATGAGAGAGACAGCGAAGCCGGCGGCAAAGTCAACACTGTCATTACAGTGAGGATTACATCAGCAGGAGGTGTGAAGCAACAAGCAGTGACACTAAACACTCCAGAACACAGCTGAGGGGATCCGATGTGACCCTCATTAATGGACCACTCAGCACTCATGTGACCCTGAAAACTAGCACTCCAACCAATCACGTAATTATAATCACAACCTCTAATAATCAACAGTGTCATCTAGTGGTTTAGCACGATAATATGTACTGCACCTAAATGGAAAAAAAAAACATAATCTGAGAAAATGGCATGTTTTTTGAAAAATCTTTGTGGCCCATTGGCAAATCTGTGCCTTTTGAAGTGGATAACACCTAATTTGTTTTTTAAATATTGGATTGCAGAAAAAAGATTAACATAAAAAATGGGTAAGCCTTGGTATATAGTGTCAAATTTATATTTTGCTGGTAGTGTTTCCCTTTCAGGGCAGGAACATTTGTCATTTTAATTTCTGTTTGAATAGATAATTACTTGATCATTTCAATGAATAAATTCCCTTAATAACTAAAGGGTTAGGTAACAGTCTTGAATTTTAAATTGCAAACTACGATTTCTTAAGTCCCATTTAAGATGGCTTAAAATTAAAGGAGGGCGAAATACAAAATTAATACATTTAATACATTAGAGTACATTTGAAATTTTTTTATTTTAAACCACTTGTGCGCTCACTCTGTTGATAAGAAAATAGATTTGGATCATAAAGATTTTACACATGCTTGAGAGGCATTCTGTTACAGTTGTTCAGGATTCACAACAATACGCTTCAGTCAAGGTGCACTTACAGTTTGTGATGAGGTGCAGCATCAAAGCAGAACATCCCAGTTCCTCAGCTTGTTGCTGGTTGACTTATTTTGGTGTTCATTTACTGTAACCCGAGGAAATGTAAAGCACACACACACACGCACACACAGACATATAAACCCGCAGTTGAATCTCCTGTGGTGACTGACCACACGTTCAGTGACCTCAGCCTTGGTGTTTTTGCAGCTCTCCCACCCATCAGTGAACAATGTGTTGCAGGGAGAAAAATCGGGCGGACATGAAAGTGACAGATGAGTCTAACTATTGGCCCAAAGCTCTCATCTCCTCCTAGATGGGGGGTTGAAGACAAACCGTCAGTCATTCTTTGATTCCCCCGCAGACATTCCTCTGTCAAGGTGACATGAAAGGAGGACAAGTTCAAAAAGCAGTCCAATCTTTGTTTTAAGGGAGGACTCTACGTCAAACAACATATAGACATTGACTTTGTGGAATACAATCACTTATTGTTGAGCAAAACTAAAATATCAATGAAAAAGGGGACCATTCAGCTTGATCCGAACGCTCAGTTCCAAACCCAGAACAGAACCAGGTTTCAGAGCCATACATTCTTTCATACAGACCAATCTACCTCAGCAAGGTGATTCTAACTGTTTAATGCATCTATCATAACATCACGTCTTCATAGTAGAAGAGTCCATGTCTGTCTTTCACCAACTGAAAGTAGCATATTATTTAAAAAAAATACATCAAAGTCTATTAGGAGTCTTCTATCAGATAGGAATGTGATAACATTCCTCTGAAAAAAGTCCAGCAATTGGTATCCTCAGTTCTCAGAATTTTTCAATCCTAAAAGATATGGAGGCAGTTCCACAGACACATTTAAACATTTCCCCATCCTTCCTTTTTTAGATGCGTTGCTACCAACAGCTTCTGGTAATGTTTCATGGGAGCTGTGATTGCTGCAAGCATGAGAAGAGGGATGGGACCACATGATCTGCCAGGTTTTCAACACTATTTTCAATAAGTTAAGATAATTAAGAATATACTCAGATGTAGAGAGAACCTGCTTCTGACTTCGAGATATAACATATACAGCAATGACAGCAATGAAATAAAGGCACTTGTTAAGATCCAGTCCATTGAGTTAGCCTATCCCATCAGCTGGTTTTATGTCTAGTAAAACAGGAACAGATCTAAATTCTTTCAACTTTGACTTGCTGGCAAAGCTTTTGATGTGAAACATAACAAATTTAGCACCCTAAATGTCTTAATTTCTGAATAAGTCAAATGATTTATTTAAAAAAGATAATAATAATATCGCAACTGTAAAGGGTATTTGATAGTTTTCTAAAACAGTGGTATCAAAGCTCTGTGCAGGGAGAAAGGACTTTGTCATATTGCTCAGCCATTAAATAATGTTTCCACGTGTTTTTGTGTTCTTTCAGATGGCGTAATTGCTTCTCAACAGGAGACAATTTTCTGTTGAGGGCACAAACTTTACAAGATGCAGATGAAAGAAAATCACAAACAACTGTGAGCAAACCTTTAATGGGAGCTTTAAACCTGGGAGAAGTTTCAAGAGAAATTTCTCTGGCGCGCTGATTAACCACCGTGTCTCTATGTGTGTTGATGCTATTATATGTGATCACTGTTGTGTGTGTGTACGCTTGTATGTGTGTTTGTGTGATCGAAAAATCTTGATTGTGTGAAACTTCATATCTGTATCACGCACTGGGGCATGGTAATTTTCTTAATTGTGGAAGGATTCTCAGAGGAAGAGGCTGTAATATAGCCAATTACTCTGCCTCCAACCATTAACAATGACAGATATTAGTTTGGGAGGTAGTGAAAGCTGGGAGGATTTTCTTTTTTTCCTGAGATGCAGAACTACAGAATATTGAGCACCCTGCAGGAAACTGTCTTTTGGGTTTATTCTCCGTAATAAAATAATTCCTGTAACTTTATTTAGTTTGAAGAGGAGATCAGGACAGCTCACATACAGTATGTAAGTTTTTAAGTAAAATCATATGAGCAAATTGTACTTGCATGGGCCTGATCCATTATGACTGATTATTATGAGCACAGCAACACTGTAGAGACTTTTTCTCAACACTGATTTTTTTTGTCATGATAACCAAATGTGTCTATCAAAGAAGTCAACCCAAAAGAACTTATTCTGCTTCGCCATACTAGATAGACATAAGAAGTATTTTGTGAAATGAAGATCTATTATATTTTAACCCAATTGATTTTCCATAATTATGTAAAGTGTGAAATGCTGTTTGTTGTTTGTATAGTTTCTAAACATTATACCTTACTTGAAACGGGATTCCAAGTAACACTTAATGCTGTCATCTTAATAACAGCCAGCAGCATCGGTTCACAGTTCAGTTTATCCTGTAAAGTACAGTATATACCAAGAAATAACGCTCCTGTTCAATAATGCTCTATAACAGTGTTGTAAGTTCCACAATTATAATAATCCCTGTGGTCACATTGATTCCTACATAAGGGGGTATATTGTCAAATGAATCTAAAACAAACAGGGAAACTTCAGGGGGTAGAGAGTAATTTTAATTTTACTGTGTAAAGTGCATTCATAATAATAATAAGAAGGAATTTGAAAGGGTGATGCTTTATAATTCACTTGAGGTGGTTCTGGTATAATGAGTTCACTTTGAAACTTACAGTTTTTGCCTTGGCTTAACTCTAAACTGAGCAAAAACCAAATATAAAATAATAAGAATGTACTACCGTCTGTCAAGTAAAACACATTTTACTTCTACCGTGCTTTAATCTTTACAATGAGATTATGTACGATAAATTATGCATCTTACTTAAAATACAGCAGAAAGGATCTGAAGGATTCCAACACTGAACTTATAGCCATTCTTCTTATGAAAAACATTACTGCACAAAAGTCATCTCAAGGTATAAAACATTCATTTGAATTATCAATGGTTTAGGAGCGAGTAGCTATGTATGTTACACATATTTATAAGCCTAAATGTATCTTGTTTATATGTTGGCAAAAAACATGCAACACTGGCTACCAACACAGGGGAACTAAAAAATGTCCAACCTTCACATTGTTTTCCCTAAAGGTAAGTGACAGATTCAGCTTCATCTTTCGAAAGACATAGCTGTGACTTTTCTGTGGTTTTACACAGAGGCTAAGCTGTTACCTCTGTGTTTTCTGAATAAAATCACGTGGGTCTGTTGGGAAATTAAAAGAAACTGTCTGCAGGCTTGCTAGTGACCACAGAGATGGAGCCATTAGTGTTTCTCTCTGTACCTTCTCTGTTCTTCAGGGAAAATGTTATTAACATTCCTCCTTGTGTCTGACAAGAAGTCAAGAGAGCGTCGGTTTATGTTCTGCTAGTATTACTTTCTATATCACTCATTCCTCATGGTCCTCAATAATAATGTGCCATTGACCGACCTGACTGTTGTTCATTAGTTTTTCTCTATTCTAATGTTGGAGCATGTCAGTCAAAGATAAGACTTGTTCGAAAGAACATGTGGCGCTTCAGATAATTTGCATGGTGCACTGACGTAAAGGCTGAAAAACTTTTGATCTCATTCTCAACTATGCTACAAGAAGCTCTGGAGCTGCTGGTTGAGAATTGAAAAATGTTTCAAGCCCTTAAATAACTCCCTTGTTCATGGATGAGAGCAAGAACACAGATGAGCAGATACAGATGAAAACCTGTCAGTTCAAATTTAATACAGTAACTTCATGTTGAGACATGGTAATCTTGAGTAACATATGAATCTGTAGCATAGAATTGGTGGGCAATAATTGGAGAAATTGTGTTTTGCATCCTGGCAGTCTTCACTGACTGACTTTTGATTCACTTGTAATGGAGAGACGTTTTGATTTTCTTATCGCACTTCTACATTCATTTGAATGATTTTTTTCAGCCTCTATAGACATTTAATACAAATGTTACGCAGTTCTCGGAATTTTCATTTAAACTTAATTCTAAATTTAACATAAACTGTTGAGATTTCCACAGAAACAGGTGCAGCTTGTCTGCCAAGAATTCAGCTATTCAAATTTTGGAGCCAATAAAACAGAGTTAAGTCATCCATCATGTTTTCAGCACCAGCCTGAAAAAGCATTTCGTTTTTGAAAAGCATCAATGAGCAGGTCCCCACAGGATGTTGTGTCTGCTGGAAGTAGGTAATGTTGCCACTTAAGGTGAGGTAAATAAACCAAAATGAAGGCCTTTTGAGACGAGAAAATTGCGTTAACTTGCCAAGTCACTATATACACATGCTGCAAAGTGGGATGAGACAAAATCAAGAAGACAGTATGTGAGTGAGCCCCAGACACCACTTCCTATAGTTCATTCAACAACTCGTATTTTGTGCTGTCAACACAAAAGATAAGTACAGACACAGAGTCAATAGTGAGCAGCAGATGCACTGCTGCAGAAAAGAGGTCCAGTCTCCGTCAGACAGAGTTGGATCAGGGAGGAGGAGGTAAGCAGACGAGGAGGCGTGAGGGTGAGAAGGTAATGTAAGTGGGACTGTATTCCTGTGCCATCTCTTCCACTCTGTCTGTCACTCTGTCTGTCTCGGTGAACCCCGGAATACAGGCCCAGAGGGACTCTTGTGTGGCTGTCTTTCACCGTGGGTGCACCTGCGGCTCTGACTCCGTTCCGTCAACCTCTGTGCTCCACCCTACACTACGGCTAATTGAAACAGATGGAGAAGCTGAGGAGGGTGAGTAGGAGCCCTGAGGGCAGCATCAACGAAAGGAGATGGAAGGTACAGAGAGTACTGAGGCCACCACAAGAGGACCCAGTGAGGTTCGACTCAGTATTACGGCACATGCAAACAAACACTATGTCCTAGTTTAACAAGTCTGACTCATGAAACACTGATAAGAATTTAACAATATCGTAAGAGTCCAACTGAAAAATCCAGCAAATGATCTGCTCAGTGCACCAATGATCAGATACATTCTATATAGCACACAGATAGAATTCAATTCTAAATGTTATACAGAATAATCTTAATTTCTCATTTGGATATTAATTCAATATTTTCACATAATAAAATTCATTATAATAAAAACCTTCACTGTTTTCATATACAGTTTTCAAAATGCACTATGTGACAATATTACATTTAAACATGGAAATTGTATTATGTGTGCTCCTTTCTATAATAAACTCTTATAGAATATTTAAAAACATCTCACTACTGGGAAATGAAAAAGCTTGGTAAAAAGTCTGAGCCAGAACATAGCCTTGTTCGAACTTTATAACTAGTTATCTATCTATATATATATACATTTAAAAAGATATAGACACAGATATAGAGATCATTTCATTTCTATCAAATTTCAATTGATCAAGATGTGTGTGACACAATAAACAACTTCGCCGCTCATTTATGCTTCTGTTGCTCTGACCTACCTGAGGAGAGCTCCGAACAGCAGGGGGAGGAAACAAAGCTCAGTCCCACCAACAGCTTCAGAAATACACATAAAGAAAAGAATGAAACAGCTCTGCTGAGAGAAAGCGCCACATTTCAGTCGTTGTGACAAAAGATCAAGAACGCTTTGAAATGCTTGAGAGAATGTGAGTCCCTTGCAGCTTTCGAGGCAGACGCCCGGGAAAACTGGGACTGTTGCTCTCAGACTGGACCCAGCTACTCTGTTTGTGTGTGTGTGTGTGTCTGTGTGTGTGCGCGGGGATGTGACGGCCTTTCTTTGTTGCCCGCGGTAAGAGGATCCTGGCTGGTGAAACAATACCTGACTATTCAAAAGAAGAGGAACAGGCATAACTGAGTCACATCGAGCCAGGCTTGGACAGACTGGGCAGAGGCTTGGGGGGGGGGGCTGAATGCCTCCTCTGTGAAGACAAGAAGAAGACAAGCCTTTCACCAGCTGACAAGCAATTTGCCATCAGTGAGTATTTGTGGGTGCATGTTTCATCGTGAGGCCGATTCAGAGGTTCTTCTGTGGAGTCAAACAGGGAGGAGATGGCTGAGGTGGTCTGATGGAGATGAAAGTGGGAATAGGAAATGGGGTAGATGGGGTGAAATAGATCACGTTTTACCTGTGTGTGTAAACTCTCCCTCTCTGCACCGGTAATCCACACCTACATCAATAATTGAGGAATGTGCCTGAGTGGAATCCAGCCCCTAAATATCTGCAACCAGAAATCTACATTCAGTTGTTCTGTATTACAAATGGCCTGCTTTCTATTCAGGAAAAAAAGGAATTTACCTATTAATATTAACCCTCACAAGCTGCAGCATGACAACTCCCCCCCCACCCCCCAAAAAACACATCCAGTCACATATGCTTTTCAAGTAGCCTAATATTCCTTTCACTCTCCTACCTGAGAAGGGCAGCGGCTGTCACTCATGTCAATGAGATTTCTGGGTATTTAACAGTCAGTGAGTCAATCCACTTCAGCCTCAAATTGATCCCCTCTCAAATGGAGCCAAAAAAGACAATTTACATATTCATGGAACAACAGAACAATGCTGACTAAATCTGACAAGGGTCACCTTCAAGGAAAGCTGGAACTTATTTCAGCTGATCAGTGTCAAGCGTTGTCTATTTACGAAAAATGGAAATCGAGACAAAGCCAAAGAGAGCCCTTCTTTGTGAGAATGCATGATTTTGCTCATCAGCAGTTACATATTTAGGAAAGTGTTCTATTCCATTCTTTATAAAAATGAAACAGTCCTGGACTTTTGCCAGGATTTTTTTATATTTACAAAACTATTCATGTTATTGCTCTTCGTGGTATGCTCTTGGCCCACTTTTAAAGCGGATCTGTAAATATGAATTTTCACATAAACATTTGGTTTTCCTGAATATGTTTTTATTCTTTATCAAATTGCATTTGCTCTCATTTGAATATACAAACACATAAAATGGGCTTTCATCTCTGTATGTGAATTTTAAGTGTCACGAATGACTACTGCAAAGTAATACTGTACCTTAACAGCCAGAGGGTTTGCGCTTGTACTACTTAAACAATTGGAAGAGGTTTAAATGATATACTAATCATTCATAAATGTATATTTGAATGACTATTATTTATAAATGTTGTGAGAGACAGTGACACCACATATTGTTCACCGTCATTTAGTCCTTTGTTTTTTTTCAGCTGAGCTTGAACATAAATGTTTTAACAAAAATGTATAAAGCTACTGCAAAATATGATAAAAGGTAAATCCGTAGTGTCAAGAGGTAGATATATTTTGTGCAGAAATACCTGAGAATTTTTCAGTTCGTGCATGAAGCAACGTATCATGAAGTGGATGGGTGAGCCTCAGGCCATTCCAGTGGCTGATCACCATATCAGGGGAATCCTTAGAGGATGGGTATAAGTATGTGCTTGCCACTGAATGAGCAGAGGAAAACGTTAGCCCTGATTTGAGAGACCGCTTTGTTACATTTATAAAGCTCCAGTGCTATATGACCCTTTGCCTTTCTTTCATCATCTGATTCCTCTTCTCAAGGATTCACCAGACAACAGATCCAAAAGCCAAAGGTAGTTTGGAAACGGGCAAACGGGCATTTTGGTATTTTAAGTACTGATTTATCTGTTCTACACACTAATAGATACTCACTGACTTTGTACAAATGTATTTTTCAAAGAATGAGAAACTGTTTGGTATTCAGTGTGAGTGGTTAATATGTTAAACGGTATATTAATCCTAAGGAGAATAGAAAATAATTCTTATCAGCCAGAGTTATCTTACTCTATGGAGCTTTGAGTCTCTCCACAGAATTTGAACTGGCCAACACTTTTAAAATCTATGAAACAAATGAAAAGCAGTGAAAACTGGCACTGAGAGACAGACATTGTAGAAAGACAGGGAATAGGTTTTATCGAGCGTGACACTGAGAAATGGGATCTGGGTTTGTGGGCATTGAAGAGGTAATTGATTCAAGAGTCAGATCTGCTTGGAGGCTAACTCCAGGAACATTGTTGAGTGGGAACTGATATGCAGCATAATAGCTGAAAAAGCGATTTTACAAAGAGTAAGATTCAGCTTCAAGAGGAGTCCCTCCTCAAAGAAAGGTGGCTAATGGCTTGTCATGCTAATTCTGAGTCAAAACAGGGATTGACCACTTTATATTGCTTTGAAAATGTTAACATTATGGCTTTTCCACCAGTTACATTGATTGTTATAACAGCAATGTGGCAGTGCAAAGGAAAAATTACTGACTGGTGCTGGTAAAGTCATAGATTTAATATCAACAATTAAACTGCACCTTTATAGAAAATGGAAGAAAACTGCAGTACTTTGATGTAACGGATACCATGAAAACTCCATTCATAAAAGCCCATTTTTTTCTTGAAAACAAAAAGAAAAAAACAACAAAAAGGATTACAAATCACTTGTCCTTCTCTCATCTTGATGGGAAAGTTGTTGACGAATCTGTTAAAACAAGTCTCCATTTCCCCTCACCATAGCAATAATGTCACTGCATAACAATTACTATCAATTAATTATTCTGTATAAAGAAGGAGACAAAACACGGTTAACCTACCCAGTGGCAATATCTAACAGTAAAAAATGTGTTGACCTGATTTCTCCCTAAGCTGTGGTTCATAATTTCAAAATAACTGATGCTTAAAGGGTCCCACGTTTTTTACAGCACATTATCTGCACCTAACTTTATCAGATCCTGTTTGTATAAAGGATAAAGCTGTCAGGAAGCCGCTTCAACAGGCAGCAGATGAAGATAAGCTAAATCATGAAGTCACATTGTACTTTGCATTCACTCTGTAACTGTCCTAACTAACCTTGGAAAGTGTGTACAAAGACTGAGAGCTAACAAAAGCTGTGGAAATTGGTGTGAAATGCAGGTTGATTTGAATGTTAACATGAACGATGATAACATTTACAGGATTTAAAAAGATTGTTTTGTTTGGTTGGTTGTTTTTTTTTATATAAAATAATATCAAACCTGAGGACGTGAACAGAAACCATTCAAAATTCAAATTTGAGAAGAGATAATTTTCTCAGCTTTCAGAAGCAATCTTTGCATCAATATGGAAATAAGCATGTGATTGGGTAAGTATTTCTCCCTATGGACTGACTGAGCCAGTGTACATCTCAAGGTGAGGGAGACGGGATAATTGAAGATGTGGAATGTGAAATCCCTATGTCTTAACACAATTGTAGTGTTAATATATTTTAGCATGAATCTTTTATCAGCGTTAGCACTTAGAATACTCCTTCCATCTCATTTCACAACAAATGCAAGAGAAAATGTCTTTGAATGACTGTTTCTTTACTGTGCAAATCTTAACCTGAAGTGGCCCGTTTCTCTTACATCATATCTCATCTATCAGTCATGCAAAAATCCGCTTGAGAAAGATTAAAACATTTGTGAGGTTGATTTCCACAGTGGCAGCAAATGGCAGCTGGAGGGGATTGAAGAACGGCAATGGGCATGAAAGGCTAATCATTAGCCTTTCTTTAAATGGTTCCAAGAGCAGGTCATGATTCCCACCAGAGATGTAACGTAAATAAACTCAAAATACATGTGTTAAAGCGTCTGTTCATAACCACAAGCCAGTTTCTGTGGACATGTGGGTGTTATAGCACAAGCACAAATCCAGTATCTTGAGCACATGTTGACATGAAGAGAACATATATGGCAGCACAATGCCTGCCTCAGTGTGTGAGCCGAGAACGTCAACAAAAGCACGTATTACCCCGGCAGGCCCTCAAACATTTATGAGTTCTTCAGCTCGTATTGCTCCACGGAGGCCTGTTAGATTTCATTGCATAATTCTATGCTCTGATCCAGCCTCTATTGTGCCAATGAACCTCTGCTTATTTGCCAGGATGTTTTCTATTACTGCTCCCACATCTCACCAGCCAGAATAACAATGGCTTTTCATCACTGAAGGTACAGGTTGATCCCAATTCAAGATCATTGTTACAAAACAGGCTCACAAACTGCCTGATCCTGCATTATTTACAGAATTAACTAAATTTACAGAATGGAATTTGGTGAGCCCATTTAGTCACAATGCACTTTTAGTGATACCTTAAGAGATGAAAAATCCTATATTGAGAGTAAAGACTTTGATTTCCATTCAATTTGAGAGATGGGTTGCATAGGTAGAGATTTCAAGACAAAGAAGATGTCCTGAATCTGGCTTGTGTAAACTACCTAACATGTGGTACAGCGGCCAGTTCTTTCCCTGTGGCCCAATTACTGCTCAGTGCATTCTACTGCATGCCCAGGGGGATCAGATCTAGCAGAGACTGTGGGACAAATGGTTCAATATTTTTTGCCACAGCTGCTTGAATGAAACAATTTCTACAGTGATCTGATGGCGCCCACTGGTGCCAAAACAGCATTCCTACATCCCCAAGGTGCTGATTTACAAACTGCTGCAGTACCCTTCACAGTTTAATCCACACGCTCAGACTGTTAATACTGTGTGAAATAACAAACCGAAAAAACAAGATGAGAATCCTTGGCTTGTTCTGGCTTGTTTACCGTTGGTTCAGATCCCTGATAATACCTGCTGTGCTTCTTGTGAAGCCAAATAGATTAGGAAAATGAGCAGAAAATTGAGAGCGTCTCCTGCCGAGGAGATAGTGGCAAAGAGAGGTTTAAAAGATGGGGATGGGAACTCTCCTGCAGGTATGAAGCTTTCTCCTTGTCTTTCTCCTAAGGCCTGATGGTGGTGAGTCAGATTCATTTTTCCTATCAGCTCTACTAAAGTGTTTGTTTGTTCTCACAGCTCCATCTGCCTGAAGCGCACAAATTATGGCTATGTGCTCCCCCTCTAGTGTACGGTCATAAACACAGATCAACACACACATACGCACCTCCCACAGGCTGGGAAAGCAGATGTTCACGCTCGTACATGCAGACACTCGCAATCTCTTTCATGGAACATTAATTCATCTGAGTTTTTTTTTTCTTTTTCTGGGAGGACAGCTTATTCTATTTAAAGGTGCCCAAATTCCAACTCCAAATGAGTGCGAGAACAACCTCCTGAGGAGGTAGTTACAAACAACATGCCTTGCCGAGGTGAGGACCCTTCTGTGGCCTCAGCTGCGTCAGATTGCTTATTCTGCTCTGTGCTTGTCACAACAGCAGTTGTTGTTTACTGGGATTAGAAGGTCAGAGTAGTCATATTCTACTGAATCACTGCATAGACAGGGCGGTGCGCTTTATCCTCTGCAGTCGCTTTTCCTCGTGACACATGCAAAACCATTACTGATATACAGTCAGGGCCAGAAATATTTGGACAGTAACACATTTTTCACGAGTTGGGCTCTACATGCCACCACACTGGATTTGAAATGAAACCTCTACAACAGAATTCAAGTGCAGGTTGTAACGTTTAATTTAAAGGGTTGAACAAAAATATCTGATTGAAAATGTAGGAATTGTACATATTTCTTTACAAGCAATCCACATTTTAGGAGCTCAAAAATAATTGGACAAATAAGCATAACCCAAACAAAAAAGTTTTTTTTCAATATTTTGTGGCAAATCTTTTGGAGGCAATCACTGCCTGAAGTCTGGACTGCATGGACATCACCAAACGCTGGGTTTCCTCCTTCTTAATGCTTTGCCAGGCCTTTACAGCCGCAGCTTTCAGTTCTTGCTTGTTTGTGTGTCTTTCTGTCTGAAGTCTGGTCTTGAGCAAGTGAAATGCATGCTCAAGTGGGTTAAGATCTGGTGATTGACTTGGCCATTGCAAAATATTCCACTTTTTTGCCTTCATGAACTCCTGGGTAGCTTTCGCTGTATGCTTGGGGTCATTGTCCATCTGTACTGTGAAGCGCCGTCCATTAAACTTTGCAGCATTTGGCTGAATCTGGGCTGAAAAGATACCCCGGCACACTTCAGAATTCATCCGGCTACTCTTGTCTGCTGTTATGTAATCAATAAACACAAGTGACCCAGTGCCATTGAAAGCCATGCATGCCCATGCCATTACATTGCCTCCACCATGTTTTACAGAGGATGTGGTGTTCCTTGGATCATGTGCCGTTCCCTTTCTTCTCCAAACTTTTTTCTTCCCATCACTCTGGTACAGGTTGATCTTAGTCTCATCTGTCCATAGAATGCTTTTCCAGAACTGGGCTGGCTTTTTTAGGTGTTTCTTGGCAAATTCAACTCTGACCTGTCTATTTTTAGATTCGATTAATGGTTTGCATCTGGACATGAACCCTTTGTATTTACTTTCATGGAGTCTTCTCTTTACTGTTGACTTGGAGACAGATACACCTACTTCCCTGAGAGTGTTCTGGACTTCAGTAGATGTTGTGAATGGGTTCTTCTTCACCAAAGAAAGTATGTGGCGATCATCCACCACCGTTGTCTTCCGTGGACGCCCAGGCCTTTTTTAATTCCCAAGCTCACCAGTGAATTTATTTTTTCTCAGAATGTACCAGACTGTTGATTTTGGTACTCCAAGCATGTCTGCTATCTCTCTAATGTATTTTTTCTTTTTTTTCAGCCTCAGGATGTTCCGCTTCACCTCAATAGAGAGCTCCTTTGACCGCATGTTGTCTGGTCACAGCAAGCTTCCAAAATGCAAAACCACACACTTGGAATCAACCCCAGACCTTTTAACTACTTAATTGATTACAGGTTAACGAGGGAGACACCTTCTGAGTTATTTGCAGCCCTTATTGCCCATTGTCCAATTACTTTTGATCCCTTGAAAAGTGGGCAACACATACCAAAACTGTTGCTATTTCAATCCTGTTAATGCGATTTGGATGCTAACACCTTCACATTAATGCTGAGAGTCTACAGTTAATGCACAGTTTGTTTGTTTTATTTCAAATCCATTGTGGTGGGGTATAGGGTGGAAAAGGAGGATAACTGTGTTGCTGTCCAAATATTTCTGGCCCTGACTGTAGGCTACCACAAGTCATTAGCGGTTTCAAAGTCCCTGCAATCATTCATTATTTGCTCTGAATGATGGCTGCTTCTGTTTATGTCAGTACAGGAGGATGGACGATTGATTGACTCATTATTTAGCAGAACTAAGTGTGAGGCCTTGTAAACTTATTTTACATTTTTGAATGAATAATTGCCATATCATCAAAGCTCTCAGTGACACAGTTTTAGTTAGTTTCACAGAACAGCTTCTTCTGTAGCTTTTCTCAATGCATGCTTGTTAGTCTTTAGCGGTACGGTGGTTTGGTGGTTGGAACTAGCTCACAGTAAGAGGGTTCCCGGTTTGAGTCCCCGGGGGACTGGGACCTGTTCACCCTGTGTCTGCGTGGGTTCTCTCCGGGGACGCCGGCTTCCTCCTACTGTCCACAAACCATACATATCAGGTTATGTTGACCCTCCAAGTTGGCCCTAGGAGTGAGTAGGAGTGTGCATGGTTGTTTGTATCTGTGTGGCCCTGCGATGGACCTGTCCAGGGCGTATCCTGCCTCCTGCCCATTCTCAGCTAGGAAAGGCTCCAGCAACCCTGTTTGGCTCAAGGGGGTATGGAACATTGATGGATGAATACACAGAGACATGAGCACATGGGGAGCCATGCACACATGTAACAAATACTGAAAATAAATGTGATCTAAGTCTGTCAACGACATTAAAACATTCAGCTTATAGAAGCAAAACAAAAAAAAAAAAAAAAAAAACCCTTTTGATCATTATGGAGCATCTGTGTTTGGTAAGATAGTTTCTGTTTTCCCCTAGTCCCATCCAACTCTCTCACACACACTGATTGCTGCATGTAGGTCATTACTACTGAGAGCCATGAAAGTGAAGGATGATTCAAAAGTATTCATTTCCCTTAGGCTAAACTGCAGTGCTGGACAGCATGCAAGCCAATTGATATCTAAATATAAACACACACACATGCACAGACAGACATGGGGTTATGTGCTTCTGACTTCAGAGGACATTGCATTGATTGGTATTCATTTTGTGGAGACTTAATTAAATCTGTATCTATCCAAATGGAAGTGGGACATTGAAACGTGCATTCACTTTTAAATGGTATAATTTATATTGTGGACACATGTTTTGTTCCCCCATATAGAAAATACATTTCCTTTACTTATTAGTGAATAGATGAAACACAAAAGTCCACTTTTCTGTCTACGTCACAAAATCCTTTATGATGACCACACGGTCCCCCTCTCTGACTCTCTGATCGTGTTTCAGCTCAAATCAATGGAAGAAATCCTGTCTGCAAAGAGGTTTGGAAAGCAGTCATAAGCCCTACAGCTGGATATCAATAATCAAATCAGGGGTTTACTGTCGGTATAACTCAGCGGTAGAGCATTTGACTGCAGATTAGGAGGTCGCTAGTTCAACTCTTGGTGCCCCCTACTTGGTAGGTTGCTTTGGATAAGAGTGTCTGCAAAAAACATAAACTAAAACATAAAACAGATCAGAAGTGAGAGTAAAGCTCAGGACTTTCTTGGGAACTTTGTTCTGCAAAATCAGTGAGCATTTAGCTAAAGGGCATGCTTATTTTGTGGCCATGAAACGTCTCATAGAAGTTGGGATACTATGAATGACCATAATTTTGAATAATTTCATCATCCCCAGTTAATGGCACAGTGAGAAAGGTTTCAAGCTGAATCCCAAAACGCCAGGCTAGGTCTTTGTTTATTTACAATCCAATAGAGGAGTGGTCTGACAAAACAAAAGGCTGAGAAAATGTATATTAACTATAAGTTTACTTCCCTGAGAGACAGTCCCAGTCTTTGTTATGATTAACATGGTGTCAGAGAGTACAGAAGCAATATGAGCAGGGAACATAATACACGGGAGGATAAATACATTTCCTATAGTCTTTATTTTCTGCCTCATACATAATATACACCAAGAAATATATCGGAAATAGAATGAAGAATACTAAAAACACCATTAAAATGTTGGACTGCATTATGCTCTCAGACTTGTTATATGGAACTACATTTCCTGCCCCAGACTGACGTCAACTGTGCGCGTCCGCTGCTTTGAACTGCGCTGCATTCAGGGTCATCAGAAATATCGGAGACAAAGTGGACGTTTCAAGCCCTACAATAGATTTAATACAAATATTTAATTCTCTTTGTTTCACTCACTTACTAAATCAAAGTCCTTTATTTGATCATATTTGACCCATTTTCTATTCCATCATGGTTTTGCAGTGCATGGGGGTAGACAGTTACGTACGGATTTGTTTTCCAAATGTACACTGAATGCAACATTGTTTTGATTGCAGGGTCGACACGGGATGGATTCCGCTCACCTTCTCTGCTTGTTTATCTGTTTGTTGTTCACCTGTTCGGCATCACCGCCGAACTTCATCCTTCTCTTCGCGGATGATTTGGGTTTCGGGGACTTGGGTTGTTTTGGACACCCCAGTTCTCTCACACCTAACCTGGACCGCCTGGCAGCAGGTGGACTCCGTTTTACGGACTTTTACTGCACTAGCCCCGTCTGCAGCCCGTCCAGGTATCCTGTGATACACCTTTCTGTAGCTCTCTTTGCTCCTCCACATTTTTTAATGGTCTTTCCACTGAATGTATTTGTCCGTTCGCAGGGCGTCTTTATTGACAGGCCGCTACCAGACTCGCTCAGGTGTCTACCCAGGTGTGCTGTACCCGGGCTCCATAGGAGGCCTTCCTCTGAATGAGACCACCATTGCTGAGGTGCTGAAGCCTCTGGGCTATGCCACAGCTGCTATGGGGAAGTGGCATTTAGGAGTGGGAGCCAACGGGAGGTTTCTTCCAACCAAACAAGGGTTTGACCAGTATCTGGGGATCCCATACTCCCATGACATGGTCAGTTTGTATCTTAATTAAAAATGGCACAAGGCTTTAAGGGACATTTTTTTCCCCAGCGTTGTGTGTTTTCTACAACTCCTCTTCTCCACCATTTTTGCAACAGGGTCCTTGTCACAACCTGACCTGCTTTCCACCGGACGTGAAGTGTTTTGGATTCTGTGATCGTGGCACCGTCACTGTCCCGTTAATGTACAACGAGGCCATTAAGCAACAACCGGTCGACTTCCTTGATCTGGAAAAGGCTTACAGTGACTTTGCAACCAGCTTTATTGCAGCGTCAGCCAAGAGGAAGCAGCCATTCTTCCTCTACTATCCTTCACATGTAAGCAGATGGACTTATCAGGAATAGAACATTTCACCGCCTGATGACACATGTTTTCAAGCTCTATACTACATTTGAACTGATTCCGTCTAATACTTGACACCACTTCCATGCCGTCTTGCAGCACACCCACTACCCGCAGTATGCAGGTGTCGGGGCAGCCGGTCGGTCTTTAAGAGGTCCGTTTGGAGATGCTCTTTTGGAGTTGGACAACACCATAGGAAACCTGATCACAGCCCTGGAGGAATCAGGAGTGATGAACAACACGCTCATCTTTTTCACCTCAGATAACGGGTTGGTTTGCGTGTCAGAATTGTGCTTGAAAGCACAGAGGCACCTGAAAGAGCTTTTAGCCCCAATTCCTTCCTTGTTGTCTGGTGTGAGTGTAATTAAATTAAAGCTGAGAGTCTGCACTTTAGGCCTTTATTCATCATTTATTGCTGCTATTTTTTTGGTAAGTAGTTGAAAAAGGCAGAAACACCTACCAACACGCATGCGTGATGTCTCTGTGCGTAGGCCTGAGCTGATGCGAATGTCCCGTGGAGGAAACTCCGGCCCGCTGAAATGTGGGAAAGGTACCACGTATGAGGGGGGCATGAGAGAGCCAGCCATCGCATACTGGCCAGGGACCATCAGGCCAGGTAGAAACCCTAAAGCATCGATTTGTGTATTCTTATATAAAGACACAACTTTAATTTTTGCTTATTTCTGTCACACATTCAGAAATTTATTGCGGATTCTGTTGAAGTAGTCTCATTTTACACCGTTATCTTGCATCCCAGAGTGTTTTCGTGTAATTCTGAAACTAAAAACCACTGTGACTTTGTAGTAAGTGCTGATCTTTTCTCACTGCATTGGTAAAGGCGTAACTCATGAATTGGCCAGCACTCTTGATATCCTTCCCACCATTGCAACCCTGGCTGGAGCCAAACTTCCACAAGTGATGCTGGACGGGTTTGATATGACCAATCTGCTTTTGAACCAAAGAAAGGTAGCTGTATTGCATCTCATATTCTTTAAAGGCTGAAGTGCTATAAACACTAAGCTGACTTATGCGTCTTGTTTTGCAGAGTAAAAGGGAGGCAATGATGTTCTACCCGACAGATCCCAGTGAAATGTATGGCCTGTTTGCCCTCAGGCTGGGAAAATACAAGGCTCACTTCTATACAAGAGGTGCCACGATTCTCATTCATGATGTCGTGATTATAAAGAATTGTCTCTCAGGCAAGGACAACTTTAACTTGATGTTGATGTTTTCCATCAGGGGCTTCCCACAGTGGTACCACCCCAGATCCAGACTGCCCACTGTTCGCGACCCTCAAAGCCCACGACCCCCCTCTTATTTTCGACCTGGAGGCCGACCCCTCGGAGCACTACCCTCTGTCTGGACCCGATATCCAACCCGTGCTTGAGGAGATCGAGAAAGTTAAGGCGAACTTTGAAGGCTCCATGGTATTTGGAGAAAGCCAGATATCAAAAGGAACAGATCCGAATCTTGAGCCTTGCTGCAATCCTCAGTGTACCCCCAAACCCAGCTGCTGCCACTGCTGACGGTGTGCATGTGTGTGGAACCTCAATCTTCTGGTCTTTGTCCTGAAAAGGAAAAAGCTTGTGCAAGTTTGCATAAGCTAAAGGCTGCAGCAAATTTCCCTCTATGAGGAGATTTTACCATTGAACACATGTAGAACTAACAGGAGCTGAATACTGTTTATTTTCTGTCTTCAACTAGATTCATTCATATTTAATTTGTACTGTATGTCCATTTATTTTATTATTATTTCATTATTATGTCCATAGATTTTTTTTTAAGGGAGCAAAAGCATTTATACATATGCTGCTAAAATCTGGAACCGTCTTCCTGAAGAGACGGCAGGCCTCAACTCTGACAATGTATAAAATCCAGCCTGAAAACAGTTCTGTTTATGACAAACATGAATGTATTTTATCTGAACCCTTCACTTTCAATCTATTTTTTTGTTGATTCACTTTTTTCTTCATTTTCTGCTCTTTATCTCTTTGTAAAGCACTTTGAATTGTCTTCTACATGAAATGTGCTCTACAAATTTACCTTGCCGTAAATGTTCTGAAATCCATTTGAATCTCGCAATTGATGAATGGATCAATAAAGACAACAGCAAAATTTTCAGACATCAAGCATATATTTTATTCGTAGGACCAAACCCATGACAAGGCAGAGTGACTTTTTTTTTCTTTGTTTTCCCTTGAATTTTACAATTCTTGTTTTTAAAGATACAAGATAGGATATGTTGGTTCTGTCACGTACTGTTTTGCTCTAGGTATACAGTGAAGAATCTTGCTGAAGTAATAAAGTTGAAAGTCAGTCTAACTGTATTTCTCAGCGGCTATATGGGACTAGATCATCCTCGGAGGTTTTCTTTGTGTTGCTGTGTGAAAAGAGGGATTTTAACTTGGCTGTAACAAGATAGAAAAACATAGAAGCAAATAGATGAACAACTGAAAATGAGCTCAAAGGCAATTACTATAATCTGCAAGACACAATAATAGTATTCCAGTGGCAGCTGACTCAGTCACTATTCAGCTCTAACAGCAGATTGGCTGGGAACTCTGGTTTGGAGTGTTGCATACTAGAAATGTCGCAACTCACAAATGTGCTGCTGAAGCCAGTCTGTGGAGAGTTGTGGAGTTGGTGGGGACCAAGCCCAAAACCCTTGGTGCCAAAGCGAAAGACACTGAAATAAAATTATTGCTTATCGCTCATATCAACATGTTTTATCTTTCTTCTGGGGTATTCATCTGGTCGTCATCTTTTTTTAAGTTCATTTTCAATTAATGTACATTTTCATTTAATCAACATACTAAACATAAAGGACACAGCACTATCATAGATTTGCTATTGTATATACATGATCTAATTGACAGCGATACACATGTAGATAAAATCCTCTGTCCTATTTCATCTTCCAATTTTTCTTTACCACTGAAATCGTGGTTGTTGCCACTACGGCTGACAGAAGCAGAACGCGATGATCAACAGTGTCTGAATATACAATTAGGGGGGTTGAGGGTACTGAGCTTGAAACCCTGAAACTTCAGATAACCGATGACTGCTGTGACCTTTTAAACACGCCTCTCCTCCAGGTACGGTGCGGCGCCAGTTGTGGTGTGATCAGACTACCAGCAAGAAATGGGTCAGTGACAGGTTGCTATTCTTATTATCTATCTTACTGAAAAAGTTGTTCAAGTTCAACCGTTCACACAACTGTAAAACCTCCTTTTTAATGCTTGATTACAGAGTGGACTCCACTGTGATACCGTGACCAGAAGTTATCAGGTGCTTTGCAGTGTTACTGGCATGCAGCTGCTGGTTGATCTAGTCATTCCTTTTCCCTCATTGAAAGGTCCAAGTCAAAAGAAAATGGAGACTAGCTCATCATCAAAAAACAGAGTTAAAACAGTCAGAATTGTGAAAATATGGCTTGTCGGAGTGCCTTTGCCTTTGCCTTTTTTTTCTTTTTCTTTTTTTTTTTAACCTTAAAATCACACCAGTTGTAGCGAAGCACACTATGATTTGCAAGTTCAACTGTTCAGTGATTTGCTCCTCACGTAAAGGGCAACAAGCAGTGCAAATTTGAGGACAAGATGGAATGACAATGGTGTTGTATCATTCAGATTTGCAAACAGTTACTGGATCTAATCCAGGTTGAAAAATTATCTGAGGAGCTAATGACAATCAAAGTTCATTCTAAGTCAACTTTTCTTACATCTGCAGTTAGCCTTGTCAGAATGAGTTATTCTCACTCACATCGAAACTATGAACAAAGTCCGCCACAACAGATTCTTCATTAAAGAGGTGCCTCTATGTCTACTTTCTATACACGCTATTTACAACACACACTAAGTTTGTATGGGACACAGAGGTAAGCTTGAATCAAGGACCAGTCTCTCTTTCTACTCAGTTCCAAATTCACCATCAGTAAAAAGCTAATTAGCTGTTTGTAAGTATTGAACAAAAACTTATTTACAGTTTGTTGAAATGCCAACCTTTTGATTCGACACGATGCCCTCACTGATTGTTCAGCTGCTTGCTGTTCACTTAGATATGTGTGTTTGTGGTTGTGTCTGTGTGCGGAAATCCTACTAGCCATGCATTGAAAAGTGATACAGCCGTAGTAGGTAGATTATTTTCATTTTTAAAAGAGGAACCTTAAAATAAACAGGTGCTCAGCATCTTAGTTTTTATATCATAGAAAAAGATAAAAGAAAACAGGCAATCAATCCATCAAGAAAATGGAATTAAACAAGGCAAGAGGGATGATCAAAATCAGTCAAATGACAAGCATACTGTAGAAATGAGGATTACGGTTTCAGGAGGATAAGAGGAATTTACAATGGAGCAGAAAAAAAGCTTACAGCGTCCTCTGGTGGCTAACTTGGTGAATGTACATGAGCTGTAGAGGAAGAGGGTTGCCATTGTGACTCATCTTATTCCAGGTATATGTCCTCAGTGGGGCAGGCATACTCCATATGTTCCTGGTAGTACTCTTGGAAGGCTCGTCTAAAGAAAGGCAGACATATGTGAACTGAGGACTTAGAAGTTGCTTGTTGTAATGTGTCTGTTGTGCGTATGATTGTGTTCACAAAGAGCAGCATGAGAAGCTGATGGGGTAACCAAAACTCTGCTAACCGCTCTTAATCCACCCACGGATGTGAACTATTACCATATTTAATTATTCTATTTAATTATTCAAGCCCAATATGGCTGATTCAATGTTCACACTTGTAAGCAAAAACGTGGATCACTGCTCACAGTCTGCAACATTTAAAGTTGTATGCAGTAAAATGCACTTTAACGGTGATCAAACCACTTTATAAATGCACCCACGGCTAAATATTGTATAATTTCCAGGCTTTTGCAAAGTAATCAACCATCACAGAATATATAAAGAACTATTCTGATGACTTGAGTAAGTCATCATACCTAAAAAGCAATAAACGTTCCAGTATTTTAGTGTGAGAAATTAAATTAGGATAAAGCACATACATGGCTCATAAGTGACACATTACTAAAGGTGTAATGATGGTAATAATTATAATGGTGTAATAATAAAGTTAGTAAATAGGACTAAATTAACTTCACAAACAAATTCGATATGGACCCTCCCTGGCTACTTTCTTCTTCTGTGACCTTTGTTTTTTGGCAAGCAAACTGGATCAATTAAGGATTTTCTGTAAAGCAATTTAGTGGGTTGAAAAGAATCGCAAACTCCAGAAGTTTTTTTGAAGTCGGTGAACCCTAGCCTTACACTGAACACAACTGTTTAAACCATCGGTTTGGCTAAATTAGACATGACTTACCTGGTAAAACAACAAAACAGAAAAATCTTTTTCTTCACAAATGAAGTACTAAGAAAAACTGAACATACCCAACACACTCAGCTACAGGGCGCATGGACTCCTGGGATACAAACACATGGCAAGCAAATCTGTTCAGCATTGGATGCTTCGTGATGAATCCAAAGTAGCTGAAGAGAGAAGGAAGCAATGTGATGCCATTTGTCTTATGTTACAGTGTGCATTTGCAACAGAAGGCCAGAGGACAGTTTTGTTTGTTTACCAGTTGTTCCGTGGATGGCATCCGCAGAACGAAATGTTCTTCATCTGGAAGAAGTGACTACATCTGTCGTACTGTAAAGACACAGAAAGCCGGAAAACAGAAATCAAACGCTGTTGAATATTTCCTGTTCGATTCTATTTTTTTTTATAATAAAAGGATTATAGATCATTTATTTGTCTTAACCTCGTCAAGGGAGTCATATTCATCCTCCAGGCTCATGATTAGTTTAACTCCTTGCAAACTGATCTCCAACTCACACAGAGAGGGCGGACGCACATGAACTGTTCGCTTCCTTGATATGGCAATCTGATAGGCAGAAAATGTGTTTAACAGCCTTTGTAATAATGCAAGTACACATATTACATGCAATCACACATCAGCCATGAAGATTTTCCCATTTCTGACCTTTTGCATGGCAGCGCAGAGGATGCCGTTGCCTTGGTGATAAGGTACCTCAACAGAGCCCAGAAACTGAACAGTGAAAGTCTCAATCCATGCTGGATTCCTCTTCATGCCTATAGTATGCGATCAAAATCACGTCATATCTTTGAAATTCTCAGTTAAGTGACACAAAATATGTGGATGCGTCTCTCCACTCACTCAGCAGCTCCTTGGACTGGCCGATGACCTCGTGGGCATAGAAGGCAGGGAAGATTCCTCTCTCCCCTGTTCGCATGTTGTAGCCTCTGTACCAGTAGTCATCCTCCTCTTCCTCTACGTATAAAGGATCATCCACATCCAATTCCAGTTCATCTGCATGTCTGGGAATAAACCTGCAGATGGCAGGGGCAGAAGAAGGGAGGGGCACAAAAGAGAAAATGGTCTCATTAGAGACAATTTCCTCTTTCCTCTTGAAAACTACATTTCATATTATAATGAAGATTCTTGTTAAGTGTCTTCCAGTATGGAAGCAGAGAAAGAAAACATGCAGAGGATAGAGGATGACAACTATAAAGGAGCGTGTAGCCTCTTTGTCTTCTTTTGTGTCTGTGGACACAGATGGTGGCTGATCAGATTACTGTCAGTTACCCAGCAGCTCTCCCGTCCAGCTGTAACCAAGACACCTGCCTTTATCCCAAACTCAATTAATGTGGCATTACTGCTGTGGGACCCCAACAGCATGAAAACAACATGAAACAAAAGAATTATGTTTTTATGCTGCATGACACCTTTCCCCCTTTCCACAGACAAAGCAAACAGGTATTAGTTGCATCATTTATGGCTTGCTTTTGTTGTCATTAGCTTTGAAATCTTACCTGTACACTGCCCTGTGTGTCTGATCCCGTTCCTCTCCATTTATGGTACATGAAAAAAGTCCAAAGGATTCTGTGCCTGGAAAGAAGACAGATCCAGAAAATTAATTGTTTTTTTCTTTTTTTTAATGACTACAAAGGAAATATAGTTCTACAAGTATTTTCCCAAAGCTAATAAATACCTCAGTTTTTATATCTGACTAAAAGGTGACTGGAACTGCAGAAAACACTATGCAAATGAAGGTTCAACTGATGAGCTTTTCATTATACAAATCATCGTTCATTAGAGATTTAAATCTGAGGTAAGAGCACTGATTGATGAGTTCCACGGGTTGCATGTGGGCCCCCTGCCAAATTTAGATAGCATGTTAATGTATCATGCTGACAGTGATGTGTTAAACCCTAATGTACCATATTCATTCCAGAAACATCGAACAGCTAATTATAACTTTAGTACTTTTAAATAATTTCTTTTTAACCCTTTCTCAATCAGGCTAATGATTCCCCTCAGCCTTTAGTCTTAAGCAATATGTTCCTAACATAGTCAAAGAGAACAGAAGTGTGTGAAGCTTACTGGAAGAGCGGGATGTGCTGTTAACGAACACGTTCAAGAACTTCTTGGAAAATGGGAGGTCGGCCTCAGGAGATGAATCTTCAGAAGAACTGAGAATTTCTGGCTTCCCCTCATCATCGTCACGGCCAAACACCATCTCGACGTTCCCCAAAGGCTCTTCATCACATATGGTTGAAAGCTCACTGTCGTCACTTAGAACGGAGGTGCACCTAAGGGGATAAAACTCGCAGCTGAAGGCTCAACAACTGTGAGAAGTAAAAAGGTAAATGCCTAGGTAGTCAATAATTAGTACTTAATTGACTTAACTTCTGACATAATGTCAGACCTACCTTCTAAGGCTAACTAGCTCCAGGGTGGTATTCTCATCCACCACTAGTGTGTACTTCATGGAGTCATATGCTAGTCCATCATCCTCCGTTGGCTGCCTCAGAATCAGGTGTTTATCACACAGCGGGATGTCATGATCAGGCAATGGACCATGTTGCACACTGGAATCAATGGGTGGAGAGCTGTCAAGCTCCAAATCACTACCACTATAGGACTGTTTTCTTAAGCCACCCAGGAAGGGGTAAGAGTCACCATCGTCCTCTTCCTCCTCATTATCTGTGGAGTAGGTGAAGCTAAAACAGCGGTTGGTCTGAGCAGTGGGTATGTCAAGCGTCAGACTGTGTTTGACCTCCGTAATGCGTTCAAGAGATGCTGAGGAGCGACTTGTTGGCCTGGGCTCAGTTTCGCGTCCTTCATCCTTATCGCTGACCACGCTCTCACTAAGACTGGGAGACTCCAGATCTCTTCTTCCCTGCAGCATCGTCAAGTCATTGTTGGGCTCTTCGTCTTCCTCTAGTCTCCCAGTATTTTTAGATGTTTTTTCTGTGGAGTTTTTGTCACAGTCTTTGGTATATGAGGAGCTGAAATTTGTGGCTCCCCTATCAGGACAGTGATCTAAAATCAGTGGGGTTATGGTATCTCCAGTGGGGTTGCTCATATAGAGATGGGAATCTAGTAATACTCCTTTCAGAGACTCAACATCCCTACCTGTTGTTCTTGGCTCCACTCTGTCTATTCGGCAATTTCCCCCTTGCATATCTCCTTCCTGTGTTCTACCCATGTCGTTTTCTTTGTACTGGTCCTCATCGTTGAGACTGTCTCCTTCTCCAATGTCTGAAGATGGTGAGATGGTATCAGAAACAGACACCTTTCTCTTGAAACAATCCTCCGGGCAGCTGATTGGGTATGAGCCCTCGGATATCATCCTGTTGACTAAATTGCTAAGAAGCCAAGGAGAATCTGAGTTCTCGCTTAGGTCATCTTCACTTTCTGATTCAGAGTCTCCCTCACTTGTTCCATCATATTCATCTGCACTTGGCATTAGCCTCGGCCCAACTGGCAGGTAGAAAGAGCGCTTGAAGCTCTCGAGGCTGTGGTCTGGTTCTATCTGGAGCACCATTGGTCTGGACCGACTATCCTCACAGCATTGGGCTGGAGGCAGAGTCTCATCCGGGTCCGCCTCATGCTCACAGGAAAGCTCATCATCCACACTCTGCAGGTGCATCAGAGCTTGTCCATCATCATAGGACTCAGGTGGTAATATAGGTGAGTCAACTGGGGAGGGTGTGGCAATAGTGGGAGAGGGAAGAGGGGAAGGAGAGGGGAGCATAGAGCCTTCTTTGATTGGGTCCGGCTGACCCAGCAGCAGCGATGCTTTCAGTCCAACGATTCCACTATCCTGCTCTAACTCTGTATCTGGGTCCAGTTCCTGGTCTGATGTCGGTGAGCTGGCCTCCTCAATAGAGTTGGTGAGGTGAGACGAGCGTCCGCTACTGCTGTCGTCGCTTGTCAAGTCCAACTCTGTCTCTGAGATAGAGGAGATCATGTTGGAGACGACAGGTCCTCCACAAGCAAACGCTGCCTCCAGCTCCCCTTCAATGTCAGAATCAGAGCCTGGAGAGCTGAGGTCCTTGTCTTGGTCTGAAGTCATGTAACCCTGTTGATTCATATCTGCTATCCCTGGGTCTGAGGATGGAGAGGTGGAATCATTAGCTGCTGCCTCCATGACGGCTGCTGGAGCATCAGCACTGTTGGACTCATCAAAAACTTCTGAGTGGTTTGACTTGTAGCTGGAGAACAATCGAGGCTCAGAGGGTTCAATGGGGGGGAATTCCACATATGAGGACTGATTCTCCTTACAGACCATATCATAGGTCTCTTTGCACATAAACTCCACTTCAAAATCCTTCTCCAGCTCTTCTTCAGACAAGGGTGTGTCTGCTTCATCATTAGCTCCCATTGGGGCAGTGGAAGAAAAGCAGTGACTGGTTCCGTCCAGGTCCAGGTCATTTTCCTGCTCCATCCCTGACTCACTGGTGATTGTGTATGTGTCTGTAGCACGACGGTTTGAATGTTTGCGGTTGTGGTCACTGTTGAGGTCATGGTCCACTTCTGTGTCCGAACACTGGGAGTGCTCATCTATGGAGGGTACTCTGGCTGTCTGGATTTTTTCTGTCTTTGACTCAGTGATATCAGCGGAGTGTGGGTGGGACTTATGCTGACCAAATGAGCCTGTGAAGATAAAAGTGTGCAGACAGAAGAAAAGACATAAGCGACAGATAGTGCTGCATAACCCCGGTAATATTAAGTAGATGATGACAAGAATGCAAAAATGAGTAGAGGATGCAGCTATAAATAGAGTAAACATACAACATACTGTAAACATATAAACAGAAGTGTGATCATTGTATCTACTGGTCTATAAAAAAGGATGAAAACAGAATGTCAAATTGACAAGTCCAGCAAAATGTTATTGAAAACACACTGCTATATTCTTTAAACTGTAGTTTAAAATGTAGAACGTTCTGGTTGGTAAGAATTAACAAAACAATGCTTTGCTGAACTTTTGACAGAAGTCACAGTCACACAACATAACAGCACTGCAAAACAATGATGTCAATGATGATGATCTCTAGGCTTTGTGGGCCGGCCTTCTTGTTACCGTATTCGGGCCTCTCCCGCCTGTTGCCCTCCATGTCACAGAGGAGGGGCCTATGAGGAGACTGGGGGTTCCCGCCCTCCCCTGCTTGTTTTGGTAGAGTACCTTTGCTCTGAGACCCTGGGGCCTGGGAAACTGGAGATACTGGGCACTGGCCTGTCACATGACTACCATCCTCCAGACAAGTGTGGGTTGGAGACAGACGGCCTGAAGGTAGAGTAAATATAAATTCCCTTAGCCATTGAAAACCTGAGCTAAGTGCAGGATATTTATTCTGAAGTTAATATGGAGAAATGCATCATAGATTTAAGGTTATTAGACCTTACAGAACTGGCTCTCAAGCAAATCGGAGATCTAATTGTTGTAAAATTGTTTAAAGACTACAACAAAGATGGGTTATTTGGACCTTGAAATTAACTCAGAATTAGCTATGACATGTAATTTTCACATGTAATGGAGAGACAAATGAATATTAACACAAATGAGAACAAGACATTACACATCAGGGATTTTATGGATAATTTGTGATGCTCTCACCTTGGGAGGCTGGGTTTCGTAAAGAGTCCTGCCAACTTCCTTTCTTTGGGGATAAACTGCTGTTGTTGTTCAGCGAGTCCTAATGATAACAAAGAGAGAAAGACAATAATGAAAAACCTGGTGTGTTTCTGTTCCAAAGAGCTTTCACGTGCCAGGTGTCTGGTGTTTGTCTGCTTACCTGAGAAACAGCTGTGGTGAGGTTCAGTGTGGTGGGTCTGCTCTTCAGAGTGCCAAGAGTAGGAGAGGAAGGGAGGGAAGCAGAGGGAGATGGGGGCGCATCAGGGTCAACATCTTCCTCTTCGTCTTCTTCTTCCTCATCATCCTCGTCCTCGTCATCAATCATCTCAAACTCTTGGAAGTCATCCTGGAAGGAGCAGACTGGGTGGTGCAGGTCATTCTTCTCCAGAATAAGGGAATCCTGAAACAGGGGAGGGAGGGAGGGAGGGAGGCAGGCGCCTTTTAAAAATAACACTTATATGCTTGTGATAATAGCCAGATAATAGAAAAGGTTATTCTAATCTGACAACAAAACAAAGAGAGCAAGTGCATTTAAGAGAATATTACACTTTCAAGAAACCAGATGGATCGAGCACAACATATCTGCAAACACAACAAATAGTGAAGTGCTGCAGTGGACAACTCTGCAACAGGGTTTACAATTTCAGCGCATTTTGCTGATAAGCTCATTTTATGGCCTTGGGTCTTCTGAGGGTGATTGTACATGTACATAAGTAAACAAAGGGTAGCCTTGACGGTCAGCAGTGTTTTGGGAATAATTCAATTTCAAGCAAGATTTAGGCCTGACATGGCCAAGAGTATTATTGTAGTCATTTGGGTTTTAAAAACATAAAACTTTCCCTGAACCTGTCAACGGCATAGGTTTGATATTGAATCAAATCTTACCTAATTGTCTTTAGTCTTAACTTTTACAACCAAAACGTGATGGGAGTAAAATCTGAAGAGAGACCTGCACACGCTGCTTATATCCACCCCTTCCATTTCCCTTGAGAAGAACTTTGTGTCTGTTACAGTACAAATTTAATAAAAAGGTTTGCACTGACTTGGAAATACTTGGGTTGTATTTCTGCTTTTTAGGAAATCCCCATTCTGGGTTAAGGGACTTTCTGAAACAGTAGTTTCAGAATGCATGAATGAATGCCTGAGAGCTGGGAAAAGATCCTTTCATAAATAAGAGTCTGCACTTACAACTTCCAAAAGTAGTGGAAATATACACACAGCTGCTTATGTGACGATTCAAAAAAGCTTGAGACACCACATCTTTATTTCAGAACCCTAATTTTTAGGATCTGTGGTAACTGTAACATTGCGTCTTCTTTATAAGTGGCTTTGGATAAAGGCATCTGCAAAATGCATAAACATAGACATCTCAATTGGGTTCCTGGTGTCTCTTTTGTCCAAAGGACTCCATGACATTTACCTCATAGTCAGATTCTTTTTCCATCTGATTACAGCTAGATCTTTGGGATTGCCTTTTTCCCCCTTTGTAATATGATAAAAAATGCAATGCACTTTCTTGCGGAACCAGCAGCCAGTTTGATTGGATTCAGGAAGCATGCACATCTATCTCTCTCTCTCTTTCTCTCTCTCTCTTAAATGCTTACAATGCTTAAAATATTCCTATCTTATGAACCGTATAGTTAAGCATAGCTTGGTGATCCTGAAACATCCCATAATTTTAAGAGCTATACGCCTAGACTGGGAAACCTTCTATGATGCAGCTTTTTTCACTACTTTTTTTCCTTTGGATGGCAACTATATCTTAATTGCATTTTAATGAAAGGGGTCCATTTGTGTTTGAATACATTGGAATTTATTGGGTTGTTTCTGTATGACAAAAATTTGGATTATCTGTGGCTTTAACGTGTTGGTATGAGATTTTTTAAAATGATATATGTAGTAATTTTTTGCTATATACAGTAAATCCTAACTGCATTGAATAGATCATAGAATAACACAGGAGCACAATAGCAAGTCTGGGAGACATAGTGTGTGTGGATCAATCAGATATATCTCAGGTTTCAGCTTGTTTACCGGAAAGGGGAACACTTAATGGCTTTGAGGGTTTGTTAGAACACACCTATACGAGTCTGTATGTATTGATATGTAACTATAAAGTAACAATTTAGCAAGTTCAACTGAAAAAGGTTTATGAAAACTTTCTGTTGTGAACCTGAAATGTCACTCTTACTAATACTGAAATATTTTAGTCTTTCTTGTTATTGACCACCACTTTTGTACTTGGGATTTGACAGGCAGCAATTGATTTGTCTTTTTCTTTGTTATTTCCAGTTTGAAGAGCTCAGCAGTTTTTAATGCTTCTCAGTGCAATCTGTTTATCGGAGGAATCAAAGCTCACGCTCTCATCCATCTCTACCACACACAGTTCTGCTGATGCCTGGTGCATCCACTTTATCCTACAGCAGCTGAAATAAAATCCTCTCTACTGCCTAGGGAGCAAACATGAATATGCAGATTTCTATCTAATTAAGTTTTTTTTTTATCATTTGGCTTTTAAGGTGGAAATTGGAAATTAGCGATTGTTCTCATTGGAGCAAACATTTACTGTATTCTGTCAAAGATCCTAAAGCTCTTTATAAACTACCTAATTACATTCTGTGACAAAAAACTTCATGAAAGTGTATATCCCACTCAGCCATAAGTGGGTTGTAGAAATGCCTTAACTGCAAGAGGAGAATTATATGCACAGTTAGGAGAAATGACAGACACACAGGCGAGCTTTAAAAATAAACTAAAACTAAAAATAAGAGTTGTGTGTTGGCAAGAATCGATCCCTACGGTTTCCAGTTCCCAAGGACAGCCCAACTTTTCCTACTCTGTCGCCCAGCAGGTAAACCTGCACTTCTGTGGGAGGCGCATTGTGAATGAATTGAACTCTCCTTTGCACTCACAGGTATCTGGGAGCAAATTGATTTGGTGTTTAGCTACAACAATCTGCAGGTTTGATCACATCCATGCACTTATTTCAGTTCTTCAATAGCATGAAATAAAGATAAGTAAAAAAAAAAAAAGAAACGATTTCAAAATAGTGGAAAATAAACTAATGACTATTTGAAAACAGTTTATAATTGTGAAAGCAGGCTTGTTCTGCATGGTCAGTTCTTCATGTACTGACCACTGCTGTTAGATGAGAGCTATGATTAGCATGAAGGGTACAGGCTTCTGGTCAACCATATTGCCAACTAAGCTGACAAACTGACACAGTACGGCAATAGAGGAAGTAAAGACACGATCCTATGACCAATACTAATGTCATAATTGCAAAATGGCTGAATATTAGTTTAAATTTCACATTCTAAAGCCAAAGAAACAGTATTGTTGTCAACTCTGTGGCTAAAAGTTGAAGTAGTTGAACACATGGACAAACATAAAGAGGGGCTTTTATGAGCACTTTGTGGAAACAAAGAAACTGTCAAAACTATAATGTATTAAAAAAGTACAAAAACACACACATGTCCAAGATCATTTTGACTTCTAAAATGGTAAATAAAGGCTGGTTTATGCATGTATCTCCCTTGATTTATCAGACAACAGTATGGACAACTGTTTTTTATAAACTTGCCAAAAAAGTATTCCCATAACAATGAGTCACCATCTGTCACCACTTAGTTATGTCATTACAATGCAAATAATCTCATTAAAATAAGAATAAGAGTTCAATACAATTGGAAAACCAGATGTGAGTGTAAATATTTTTGGGCTTCACTGTGTGCATCTGTAAATCAGCAGTCATCATTTCAAACAAAGAGACGGTCTGTAGCTTAGAAACAGACACCACTGCTCTGGCACGCACTAAATTATGCATGCACTCATGCCGTTCGGTCAGGGAACTCGAGAGATGGAGTTGGCTATTAGAGAGACAGGAAGTGAGAAATCAGGGGTGAGGAGAGGCAGTGAGCAGCTGTGTGTGTGTGTGTGTGTGTTCATGAGATCTAGTTGAGACATTTAAAGACATGCTGTAAAAAGGTGAGATACCCTTTGCTGTGGTCTCTCAACCGTGGCTGTTCATAAAATGTAAAGATCAAGAAAGAAAATACTGACTCACAAGCTTCAGATGCATTCCCTTAATGACAATGATGTTTATGGGAAGGACAGTCTGGTCCAGCGATGCAACAGTATTTTGGTTTCCAATTACAGTTCACTCCGAAAATCAGATAACAATCTTTATTAGCTTGCTTTCAGGACAAGACGACAGAATAAGCTGCTTAAAGCCATCATCTTCCGGTTGGATGTATTCATATGTACGACGTGTGCCCTTGTCACATACATAAAGTTCTAATCTAAAGGGTTATTCAGATTAGGACCTGAACCCCTCAAAGATAAGAATTGATGCGAGCTGGGGCTAAGGGCTGAGGGATAATCTCACTATTTAGATTGTCCCTTCTTAATAACATCAAAGAATCGTCAAGGCTTAAAAACCTGTGTGCTGCTGCTGATGATGATGATGATGATGGGAATGACCTGACAAAGTGTCACCCATCCCACTGTAGCAGGCAAAATCAAATACCATGTGAAGCCCCCTGTGCATAAAATTTCCTGTCTCGCCTTTCTTTCCCTGTTATTTAGACACGCATACACACACACGCTCAGAGGACAACTGGGTGTGTGTCCTCCCCATCCCATGTCAGCAAGATTATTTGCCCCAGGCAATGATGTAACGTAACAAAGGCCGACAGCCTCTCCGCCTTGCGCTTTCATTTTTGTGAAGTGAGCAGTCAGAGCTTCTGCAGAGGTTTGTGGGCTTAAACACATGAGAGTGAGAAAGAAGGGGGGAGAAAGGGGGAAACGATGCAGTGTTTCCTACAGTGTGATCTTCCGTGTGAGGAAATAAAAACACTTTCTTTTGCTGTGAAAGCCTTCTCATGCGCAGACCTTGCTCTATTTCCATAATGTGTTTTGTTTGGGGATTAAAGCAGAGCAAAATCTCCAGCTGAGATTCATGCCAAAAGCTTATCCCTCAGAACCAACCAGCCCTCAAATAAATCATCATGCCCGGGCTCCACGGCAGGGAAGAGAGGCCGAGAAGGAAAATTTAGAGGAAAGAAAGCTTTAACGGGAGAGGACTTGAGGGGTGGCAGAGAAGAAGGAGTCTGAGCTCCGTCTCTAAGCAACACTCTGCATAGCAAGGGAGGGAGACACACTTGGGAGGGAGGGAAGGAGGTTGTCTCTGCATAGCAGCAAACTGCACTGGGTCACCCACCCTCTGCTGCAGCCATGGCTCAACGCCACCAGCATAAAACATTTACATCCCACAGCGTGGACAGGAAGAAAAAGAGACAGGGGGGCATGGATGACTATCATTTAAGTCTAAGATGGTGTGTCTTTCACGATGTTACAGCTAATGACTCAGTTATTCGCTTAGAGCATAATAGCTTAAGTATGGCTGTTATGTGAAAGACCGAAAAGAATATCTATTACATGCTCCGAATGTTGGTAAAGGAATGACTGTTCCTAAGATTCCACATAGTTTCTCAAACATTCCAAAATTGGCAAGAATATGTCTATTTGTTTATTTATTTTTATAAAAGTTTTAATCACCATGTGCAAATTTGATAGAAAAGCACAGAATTCATATTTTAAAAATCCACAAAAAAATCTCTTTCTGTCATCAAACTGTTTGTTTATGTTACAGCTTCTCAACTTTTGGTGATGGTAGAGAAAACATTTGAAGTATAATAGATTGATATCATGTGCATTATTACATTCGGATGTGTGCAGACAATGTAACCATTTACCAAATGCTCTAGGAAATTAGCTGTTAGTATAGTTTTACCCTTTTTGTTCAAAGCTTCATGTGTCTGAAGGCTGGGATTTAAGGTGGTAGTTGTCCTTTTTGATGTACAGCTTGTGAACCATTACCAAACCGGCTGACAAGCCAGAGGGTTATCTCTTTCGAGACATCGAGACATTATTTATCCATCAACTGTTTCCACAAAATTGTAAATATTAACTTGTCACTGAGCGGTCAGCAGTACAGTGCAAGCATTTAACTTTGCTACAGCAACAGTGTGATTTTTATCAACTCAAGGAGAACATCATTCCATTGGATGGGAGCAGCTGTGTTGTTGATATAGTCAGAGAACATAGGTTTCCACCATTGAAACAGTTAACCCTGATACCTGCTGAGTGATAAATCTCTCAGCTCAATATTGTGGACAAAACTTACACTTTCCCTTTCACCATACTCACTACGTTTTGTCAACAGGTTGTCATTAATCCTTACTTGTAAAAGGAGAGGAAACCCCCAGTATTTAAAACTGCTTGCATGAATGCAGTTTATGCAGAATCAGTCACGGTAAACAGTGTTTTCATATCAGGGGAAATACAGACACATAGAGCCTCACCTTCTCATATGGATCAGAATCATAGTTGAGTCCAATCCCACAATCATCTGTGATTTCTGAGAGATCTTCATCATCAAACTCCTCCAGGCTGATGTCATGGGCAGGCCTGAAAATAAAAAAAGAATGATTATACTCACTATATGTGGTGGAAACTAACAACGTTGGCTAAAATATCATTTTTGCATCTGTGAATTCTCCAGAAATGAAGTTCTCTATGATTTGTGCCCACACGCTCCACTCTGTTAAAACGTTCTCTGTCTGGGTCTCAGTTACGTTTGCTTACACGGCCACATAAGTACGTGTTTGAGTGACTTTAGTGAATTATCATCTGCTGCCTCCAATCGGAGTTTCTGAACTTTCCTTCAGAGCACCAGCTCTCCACACAGGGAGGCATAAGTGTCTCTGCGATGAGCCACGTCAACACAAGTTTGGTTGCTGTATTTCATCTGTGCTCCATTACATTCGGCAGACTCTTCAGACTGCACCAGCAAGCTAGCAATTTGTCGAAGAAAATGCTGCATTGCAGCTTTCCTGCTAAAAAGAGGACACTCCACACATTACGCATGGATGTTATTTTACATCACACAGTCACGCGGGGGTATTTTTCTTCACAATATCACTGGTCCTTCGAAAGCACATGCAAACAAGCTGATGCCTGTGAAATAAAGAAAGCATCCAAATCCTACTAGTCTCAATAACAACTGAAATAACTGTTGTGAAAAGGTATCATTATAATTTACATACTAACGTTCATAGAGATCGATGCGAGTATCAAAGCAAAGACTAAATAAATCATATAATCTCATTGTTTTAAACATATCTTTAAAACATTTACATCACTTCTTACAAAATGCTGAAATAAAACTGCATCCATCCTGTGCTGACAGAAATATCCACCCATCCATTCATCAATCCCAGTGACAGCCTCAACACAAGTGTTTTGGTATAAGCTGAAAAACTCAAATAAAAAAGATTAATCAAGGCTTCCTTCGAGTTTGAGGCTTTCATAAAATCCTACAGTTTTCAATCTCTTTCTGAAAAAAACTAAACAAAAAACTTTCTGTTAACATCACAATAGTATTGCTAATGTCAATGATTTTTTCTGTAATAACAGTGTGAGAAAAAATCTGATCTTGCAGGCAGTCATATGTGCTTCTTGAGGATTTCTATCTTTATGAAGATCAATTCAGGTGATATAACAAAAATGTTCCATTTGTTTCTCTACTTATTGTTTTGGAGAAACCACACAACTACAAATGTTATTTTTACACCCATATGATCTTATTCTGCAATGATCAGACAAAAGGCCAACTGACTACCATGCAGCATTAGGAAACCGCATGTATCATTCCAAACTAACAGCAGAGCTGATTAATCTGTTTAATGATTCCCATCCTGACCAGATGGAAACATAACAGAAAACATTCTAGCAAAATAAATGATAAATATAGAAAAGTATCACGGATAAATAAAAAAGTATATATGGGAAAGATGTTTCATCAAAGAAAATGTCAAATGTGAATTCATTCAAGTTGTGCAGAGCTCATTCATGAGCATAACCAACATTCAGAATTCTCTAAAGCCCCACAAATGACTCATTTGGAGGGTGCTGCTAGTTTTGAAAATGTTACAGAAAACAAGTCGGACCTAAGATAAGTTACATCCACCACAGAGTGGGGTGTAGATAGAGACTGGGCAGAATTAATTCATGGGCTGTTTAATAAGGAAATATGTATTTTTTTGATAGGGAAGAAAACAGAGAAAATTTACATATACAATCCGAAAAGCTTTCCGTCTTGTTTTTATTGAAGTTGGAACCCCGTCTCTTGACCAATCCAGTTGCTGTTTGCTTGCACAAGTCTATGGGTGGATTTCTTTCTTCTTCAACTTTCAGGCCTGCATACAAGCCTCACACTACCAAATCCTTCATGTTTTTATATAAAAAAAAAACAGAAAAACTAAGACTGAAGAGGGTAGTCTATCATCTGTTGTTACCCAAGAGGTTACAACCTCTACATCCAGAGGATTTAGATTTTTTGCTTAATTACATCTATGCCACTCAGCAGTTTTGGTCTTTGGAAGCATCAGCTTCTCTTGTTGTTGAAAATCAGCTGTAACTTAATCATGAAAATGGTGCTTGAATCTCTGAAACGGAAGGATTTGTGAGGTAATCCAGATCTGTCATTAATAGACATTCATACTAAGTAAAATCCACAGAATCCTCTCATTTCTACTGGCCCTACAGAATCTAAGGCTGTGTAAGTCAGTCCATATCAACATCCTGAATAAGTCTAACGTGTTTGTTAATCTTGAACATTTATTGGCAGCAGAAAGGCATAGTATTATATTTTTTAAGATTTAGTGCCAACTAAAAAAAAAAAAAGTTGTTTTTTCAAAACCTGCTTTTTACATTCATAGTTTATAATTTGCTATGATCAAGCACATCATTTACCCATAATCCAAATTTTCCATGTTTCCCATTAACTTCCATTGGAACTTACATAAAATGTGAAGGGGAGTGTTTGTTGTTCATTTGTTTCCCTTTTGTGACTGAATCAGTGACCATTTGTGCCTGCAATGGAGTAAGGTAAAAAACACAGTTCCAGATTGTTGGGAATCAAATCACCTGGTTACTGTCCATTTTGAGCTCAGACACAACCATGCAGATCAAGCTAACTCCAGAACAAAGTAAATAGATCCCAGTGGAACTCATTTTGTGAGGTGAGACTAATGGAGAAATAACTATAAGAATTCCCTTTGTATTCACTATTTACCCGATTTATAATAAGCAGTGGGGGGGGAGTTCAAGATGACATCCCAACATCCCAACTTTGGAAATGGAACCAATCTGAAGTTCTCTCACTTTCCTCCCATGGCAGATAGATCTGCTGTTTAAGGGGCATCACCCTACAGCTACCTGTCCACTGTGACCTTATTTCAATGTAAATCACATCAAGATTCAAGATGTATTATGATTTTTGCACATTTTTGCATCCAGCATAACTTAAAACAACAGGACCACCATCACATGGTACGTTATAAATAGGAGATTTTAAAATGGACTGGATGCTGAAAGGGTATTAACAAAAAATAAGCCATGATCTTTTTCTTGCTCCCAAGCTCTGAATAAAAGCTAAAATAAATAAAAAAAATTAAAAAAACATGACAACATTAAAGAAAAATGGAGTTGTGAGTAAACAGTCGGTACTGAGTCTGAATGGAGGTGAACACAGGCTTCCTGGCTGACAGCCATCTACGTCACTCTACTGGAAAACTGCTGCAGCCCACTAACACAGACATTTTGACTGTGAAAACTCGTATTCACTCCTTTCAATGCCACCCTGAATTCCTTGTTTTTTAACAGAGCCCTGTGTCAGAGGGCAGCACTCTGCAGTTTATGTTTGGGACAGTTTCAAGAACTGCAGGAGGTGCAGATGTGGGGGGCATTTGTACTCAGACAGAACTCATGTAGGCAAGCAAGCTCTGCACAGAAAGGCCATGAATCTGCTTACTGTGAGGGAATTGTGTGAACCAACAACAAAAAAGAAAGGTGGTACATTCTGCTTTAAATTTGACTTACATAAATTGTACACCAAAATTATTTTTTGTCTCAATGTTAGCCCAAAATTCCCAACCTTTACTCATAGAAAAAATGGATTTACATTAACAAACTAACTAAACTAAGAAAGAAGAAACATGTGTTTTTACATTAGAGAATTACTTAAGGAAATCTTCAAATAATTGCATTTTAATTTGCATTCATTTAGATCTTTTATGCCAGACCAACTTTTCATTTTATCTAACAACTTAATCTGGTCCTGGCTAGAGCACGAACCAATACCATTGCAGCTTTTGGATTTGGGTGGGGATTAGAAAACATTTTGCATTAGGATAAAGATTCAATGTCAAAGGTAGCAACTGAAAACGTGTCTAAGAGTGAGTCCTTAACTACTGTCCAGTAAAGTATTTAGATTTCAGTTCTGAGCCTTTGTTGTTTGTCAATTTTCAAACAAAGATGTAACCTACAGTTACATTAAACAATCTTTCGATGAGTAAAATTTGTCTTATATAAAATATTGTAGTAGAAGTAGCTGTGATTATAATTTCAAACTTTCTTTGCATGACATTTACCCATACATATTTAGAAATTTAATATTATAAAATCTGGATTTTATTGGTGTAGAAAAGAAGAAATAGATGGATGGATGGATGGATGGATGGATGGATGGATGGATGGATGGATGGATGGATGGATGGATGGATGATTTGAGGCCTATCAACTGTGTATTCATGATGGAAAACAATTTGCCCGAGAAAACCCCAGATCTATTGAAACTGAAGGATAAGCGGACAGGTTGATGAGCAGAGGAGATTAGACTAGATGGGAAAGCTGTAGCCATGATTGAAAAATCATGAATTCAGTGTAGAGAAGAAATAAAAATAAATAAATAAATATGTGCATTTCAACACACATATTGAAATGCACAAAACATTTGATATGGACATCTGATTTTTTATTTCTACTTACTCTTAAACAATGCTTACTTTAATTTCTGGTTCCATTAATTAAACCAATTCCAACATTCTGTTTCTCGACTCCATTTTGTTTTCTGTTTGTTTTGACAAACGAGCATACCCCCATTTCCCCATTAGCACAAAATGTACAAAAACTGTGTCAGTTAAAGCTGAAGCCATGGAGAAATGTTTAGACCAGAGCTTTTTCAAGAATAATCCCCTTCAAAAAGGCTCTCAAACCTTTTCAGAAAAGATAAAGTGTTTTATTGTAGGATTCATTTTAAATTAAGTACAGCCAGAACTGCAGTGTCCACATTTGTTTTGACAGCCTCCATGGGAGTATGCAGTGTTGCGCACACCATGAAGTTCCCAGCTCGACCAGGTGCAACAAAAAAACTTAACCTAAATTCTATCCCCTTCTACTGGAGGTCATTTTTAACAAATAGATAAACATCAAAATGATTCCATGGCAAAAGTCAGACTCTGCTATTTTCTGTCATCTGTAATGCATTTTTGTCCAGAAAATCCTTTTTTCAAATCATCACACTTTCCTTTCTGTACTGTGTGCAACTTTAGACACTCAAAGTGTCCATTTTCATTCTCATTTACCTCTCAGATTTGTATAAAATATAACAAAGTATGTACTGTTGGACCTAAAACATTAAGATGGAAAGTATTGCTTTAAGCCATGCATCCTTCAGTCAATCCATTTTATAAACCGCTTATTCCCAATGGGCTGGAATCCATCTCAGCTGACAATGGGCAAGAGGCGGGGTACACAATGGACAGGTCACCAGTTCATCGAAGGGCTTGCTTTAAGCCATTAAGGCAAATATATGATGACTACAGTTTCAGAAACATGAGAGGATTAATCAATAATGGGTTAGCTCTGCTAGCAATATATAATCTAAATAGATCCCACTAAAGAATGGGATCTATGGGGTGTATGCCTGAATATGCTGTATGTCTAGATGGTGAATATTCATATTAAAAAAGAGAAAAACAGAAAACCCTCCAATAACAACATCAAACAGAGGCAGGAGGGAATGGGCTTTGTTGTAATTACGCTGCCTTTTAACCATGAGAGCCTGCTTCATGGTGACATCATCTTTAAAAGCCTGGGACATCGATGTGGTTGCAACTGACTCATTAATAATATCCTTACCGAAGCTTTTCAACCACCATCCGTCTCTGGTAAAGCAGAGACACACACCCACACGAATCCCGCACACGTATGAGTCATTCCTCTGTCCTAATGAAGAACTCACGATTGTGTGTCAAATGCGAACATCATGCCACGTTTAAACCAAAGGTGGCGAGGATGCATCACTCCGATGTGAGCACATGATTTCTTGTGGATTTATCTGGATTCAGATTAGTGTCATCATGAAGCATAACGCCAAGGCTGTGGCTGGACCGTTCAGCGGTGCTATAGGGATGCAGAACCAATCTCATGGATGGTAGAAATTAGACTTGGCTGTCGTGAAATGTGAAAAAAAAGACTATAGGAACAGTTCTTAAAAAAAAACATTGAAAGGTGAGACCAATTCAAGACAGTGGGAGAAAAGGAAAAACACCAAACCGCAAGGAGAGAGATGAAGAGATGGCAGGGGGTGGCAGAGATGGAGCGCTTAAGCTATAATGAATCAGTATTTGATTTAAGCCTCTTAGCCCATGGTAACCATACCCACCACCACCCCCTGCCCTCCAGTGGGCTTTCTCCAGCTGCCTTCAAAGAGCTGGAAGGCAAAATTAGAACACTGACATGTTAAGATGGTTCACAGCTAAAGGGATTGTGTGTGTGTGTGTGTGTGTGTGGGACTAAAATGACCCTAAGTGTTCAAATACCAGTGCAAAAGTATACAGAGCCGTTGTGACTCAGGAAACATTGCAGGTCATCTGTTTCCCCAAAGGCCCGTGGCTCAGTTTCCGGCTTCATTTGTTTGCATGTGAAACATCGTCAGGCAAGCTGCTGAACTCTAACTGTCGTGCGCAATAGAAAACAGACAAAAACATAATCAAATCCACCAGATGGGAAAAGAAAGCTTACATATTATGTGGCTGCAAAGCCCAAAATATAACTGACGTTGATGTACAGTGAAATTTAGTCAGGGATTAATGAAATCTAAAAACATTTTCTTTCTCTTGTTGAATTACAGAACAGACTTTTTCCATATCTAAGTGACCTTCACGTAAAAGATAACAGTAAAAACATTTGATTTTAAATGTATACTTGGTGCTTTAAATGAACATTTTGTGAATAATCAAATAAAAATTGCTTTAATTTATTTTAATTTATTTGAGTTATTTCAAACAACTAATGACAAATTGAGTCATTTCATTTAAGCACTTCAACTGTCAGAAATGTAAGAAAAATACATAAAGATAATGCCAAGAAAACAAACCCAGAAAAAAATGATATTTAAAACGTTAAGGCTTTTACTTAAATCTATTTTTTTGTTTGTTTATGAACTGGATTCAAAAACAGGATAAGAACCATCAATATCTAAAATATGCAACTAGTACAACCTGTACAACCAAAATACTGAACAAAGTAAAGAATAAGGTAGTAAGCTAAACTGATTTTGGCACAGGAGGAGCTGTCACTTTTTGATATCACAGTGAGGTTTTAACTAAATGACAGCAGAATTATGCCAAATCATTTTCTCTGCGGAAAAAATGTATCTCAGCATGGTACATTCGTATTGAGTTGTGAAAAAATTAAGTAAGCTGAATACCACGATCTCATCTTTCAAGTTAGATTAAAGAACCTGCTTGAAAGGCACATGTACGTATGTACATATTAGAAAAGATTTGTAAAAATGATACAATTTTCAAATCAAATATGTTTAAGTTAGCATGGGCTGAGACGAGTGTCCCCTTATTGTTGTAGAAATTGTAGGTTGTCATCAAAATTCAGCAGCTCATAAGGAAAGATAGTCCCTCCCAGTCAGGCTTACGTAAGGCAGCTTACTGTACCACACCATCACACCTCTGGTGCAGGAAACAACACACACACACATCTATTGGACAAACACAATTTGTACTTTTCTACGGACCTATTTTTCAGCATTGGTGATTCAAAGTACAAAATTAATGATCCAATGTTGACAAGAATATAATAGAAACAACTTATGAGGCCATTAAAAAGAAATAGAAAACAATGGCATATAAGTGATCAGCCCCCACCCCATTTCGGACGATAAGATTTACACAATCTCCTTCTCCAAACATGTCTGAAGTGATCTGCTTCTTCATGGCTAACCACCATGAGACAATTAGTGGAGCCAGATGCAAAGTATACCCAAGTAAGAAGGGAATATGATAAATATGAATACAACATTTTCCCATGATAAACTACAATTATATTCCCTGCTTTGGTTTTGTGTCAGTGCTGGAACTGTAACTTATTGATGGCATGGTCAGAGTTTGGCTCTGTGATCTCCTAAGGTCACTGGTAATCATACAAAAATCCATTCCATTGATCTTATTGATCTATCCCTGAGATTGAGCTAATCCCAGATGAGTCCATGACCTGGATATAAAATCCACCAGCTGCTTGCTAATGTGATTGCTTTAGAGGAACATGGGCCATGTGGAGGCAGCTGGGGCTGGTGGAAGGCTGCTGTGTTAAATATATTAGTGACTCCTCTATCTCTCTATCCTCTATGAATCCTTTATATACATGCACATATTATATGCATTCAAATCTTTTCTGTTCTGTTCTGTTTTGTCTGCTCGTATATAGCATCACTTACAGCATGTTAATGTGCCATGTTAAGGAAAATGAGTTACTAGTCATTTGAACATTGTGATGGCGACACAGGCTTTAGGGCAGCACCAAAGAGACTAAGTTTATTGCAAATTTAGTAAAAATACAATGAACACTACCAAATTTCCATCTAAAAAAAAGTGTTAGCAATCACCAAAGTGGTGTGGTATTTAACATATGATACTTATATTACATAAATATAAACAATAATAGCATACTAGGCAATAATGCCATTTTAAGACTGCCAACCAACTTTGGTGGTTAACCAAAGTGATTGTGCCTGAACTTAGATCTCTGCTGGGTGACAATTAAAATGTATTTTTTAAAGACAGGAAATCCAACCTCAGCCTGAAAAGTCACAAACGAAGAGACTGCTGTGGGTGTTCAGTAAATCATTGTTCAGCAACAACATGCCCTTGCTTGGGTTGGACTCAACAGGGCGTGGGCCTCACACGGAGAATGCGCAAACGGGCTTACAGTCGAGACAGCCTCATCCCATCATGTTGGTATTGCTTGGGGTGTAAAATGAACAATAAAACAACTCTCATTTACAAACAGCCGTCGTTGAGCCATCCCACTGCGACGCCAGGGAGCGCGCAGGGAGGCTTTAGCAGGCCGACAGCAGGTTATTGAAAACATATCTTGGACTACTCAGGCTGGGGGAGCGCGTTTTATTTGTTGCCTATCTCGCTTTTGGCGTGTTCTTCTCCTCTCCTTAACCTTGCGCATTCTCCGCCATCGTCCCCTCGCTGTCACGCTTCGTGTGAGGTCTTACCTGCATCCGGGAGGAGAGAGGGAATGGAAAGTGGATAGGGAAAACATCTCAGCCCTGTCCGCCATCTTCGAACGCAAATGACTCAGAACGACAGTAGGAAATCGCGGAGAGAGCGCAGCCCATCAACAGTCGCGGGGCAGTGGACGGACAGAGGGGTTTTTTTTTGTCTCTGCGGCCCCGCAAATGCCCGCCTGGCCTCGAGCCTTCGATCAGACGCTCCCGATCATCTCCATCACATCTGCAGTCTCCATCCACAGAAACAGGAACGGCAGCAGTGCGAGGGGCAGCGGTGCGCTCCGGCGCGCGGTGGGTGGGGGGGAGTGGGGATTAGGGGGGGCGGGGGTGCACAGGGCCGTGGAATATCCTGCGTTGCCTCGATGTGTCCACGCAAGGCGAGGATCGCGCCGGGTTTGCGTGATGTCCGTGATTGGCCTGCCAAATGAGGATGCTGTGGCTGTGCCACACAACGGCGACGGGCCAGCAGTGCGGAGACGAGGAGGAGAGAGGAGAGAGGAGGGAGGAGAGAGGAGGGAGGAGGGAGGAGGGAGGAGGGGGGCAGGGACGATGCAACGTCAGTGTTGTTGCCGTGTGTGAGCTGGGAGGATGCAGACAGAACCGCGTAGCGAGGCTTTGGTTTAAAAGAAATAGAAAGATGTTTCCAGCGTAACGTGCGCGCTGACAAAGAAAAATTCCCAACCAGAGAATTTTGTGGCCCCCTAGCTCGAGCTAGCACATGTCCTGTGTGATGTCAAGGGCTTCCCCAGAATACGTGTGTACACATTTTAAGGGGGTTTCTGTGGCGGTGTGTGGGTCCTACTGGTCTTTTAAAATGATTAGAGCCCAGTGTTAATTTTGCTTCATTATCATAAGCAGATATTACAGGTTCATTTATGTCACACTGTAGAAACCATATAGATAGATGCACAAAACTTGTATGAATAGCATTATGCCATTAGAGGAGCAGTGAAACAAGTAATAGGATTTGAAGCAACAAACATCTGAAAAAGAGTTTATCATGTAGCATTTTTTTTTTGTTTTTGTATTTTCACAGCAGATGTGGTAAGAATCTAAAGTAAAAAGCAGTTGAATTATTTTCACATTTAAACTTATATGTTTACTTAGGTAGGTTTTACCTTTTACTTTGTTTTATCGAAATGGATTTTTTAATGGCCTGAACTGGCTCCTGCTGCACTGAGAACCGCAGTGTGTGTGTAGCTGTTCACCGCTTGTGGTGCTGAACCTGCTCAGTGCAGTTTGCAGTTTGGGCCTAATGAGGTCAGTAGATACCAAGCAAAACCTGTCCGACCTGATACGACATGTAAAACAAGAGAATTGTACGTTTTTTTCTTCACTTTGGCCACACAGTGAAAATGACAACGTTTATTTTAGGGGGTATGACCTTTACATTGCAACTGTTCAGTCACAGAGTTTGTTGTAAAATTGTTACATTAGGCATAGCAGACTCGCTGATTATGAAACTGTTAAGATTCTGGGTTTTCGAAGATTAATTTACTTTATGATGTTATAGTTATTCCCTTTGTTGCTATTAAATGTATAAGTGCTTCAAAGACTTTTAGTAGCAGGAAATATACCCCAGTTTTCCCCCTCCACTGAACCACTGCCCCATCACCAGATCCCAGAGAGTAACTCAGACTTTTCATATAATTGCACTTTTTATTTCCACCAAATGTTAAGAGTTACAATCTAATGTGACATTTTCATTCCACAGAAGGTTGTGTCATATGAGTTTCTCTTTGCTCTTAAAGAGCTGTGGTTTCTTTCCTTTTTCATATTGTTTGTGTTACTTTTTTTTCTGTAGTGATGCCACAGAGCAAGCAAGTTTTCATTCCTAGCTTAAGCATTTTTACCACTGAAAGGCAAGAGCATGACATCCAACATTATGAACCAATGATAATCTTTATTTCAATGATCATTGCCTCAACCGAAAATTCTCTTAAGCCTTTGTCCCAGAGACCTTCCCTTCCTCAACAGGGATGGGGCCGAGAGTGACGTCACCTTCCCATTCAAAAACTGTGAAAGGAAGATATGGGGGAACGTTACACAGGACATTTGTGTGATTGTGTAACAACACGTATCTATCCATCTGTGATTTCATATTTGGTAAGTTATTGCAAAATACTGTTGTCTACTCGAAAATTGCATCTGAAGACAGATTTTTTTATGCCATACCATCAGCCTGGGACACATCACGAACTTTCCTGTTTCCTCCAGGTACCATAGGATTTGATGCTCCAGTACCTCCTGTTCCTCCACCTACATTTGTAGTGCCAGGGACAACCCCTGTACTGGTGTATACCTCAAAATTACCAGATTCACAAGTGCCACAAACGGGGTCAATTCCACTGGCCTCCCTCCAGCTCCTACAGTATATGTTAGAAGTTAGTATCATATCAGCAGCCTTTAATAATTAAAATCGAAATATATGAACGCACAAAAAACCCACCCTGCCATGTAAGAACAGGCTCTGTGTTCAGCGTCAATAGGATAGGCAGCAGATGTTGCTTTCAAGTGGCAGGTAATGTAGAGCTGTTGGGGAAATGTAAGGTTTGAGAAATTACAGTGTGTAAGACACAAGTATTTGTAATATTGAACACATGAAGATGGGCATTCTGGGTGCATACCATCCCACTGTCAGCACTCTGGAACCTGAAGGCCTCCAACTGGAACTGAAGCTTGTTCTGTTCAGTGCGAGCCATGAACTTTGAGTCAGAGCCTGTGATCCTGCCATCAAGCATGCACCTGCCCACAAGTAAAACAATTCATATTAGAGAGTGACATCTTTTCTTCTGTCAATCTGTTCCCAAAATAAATTTAAAAAACAGCGTCTAATGATTTATCATGCTACTTTACCCGTTGTTCTCAATAAAGGCATATCTGGGGCTTGAGTTTGAGTCGGGGGAAAGGGTAGCCACACATCTCTCCACATAAACGCGAAGAGGTACGTGGAAGTACTGCTTCACGGCAACCTCTATACGGATCAAGTCTCCAAGGAAATACTGGTAGATTGGCCTCTCATACATCCAGTCATCTGTGCAATGAGAGGCAACATTTTAAAAATGTTAACAAATGTATATTGAATCACATTTGCATGAGAGTCACAATACTTTGATGTGTGTAATTTCATTCACCAGTCATGAGTTTCAAAGAGAAGTACAGGAACTCCTCTGCCATCTTAACTGCAGAAAATGGGACCCAATGGGGATCCAGTGGAAGGCTGCTCACATTATGCTTTCTAAAAAATATTATATATTATATTAGAACTCAGAATTTTACACTAATTAATATAATAACATCCAGGAAATCATAAAGAAAATAAAGATCAGAGTTTGTAATCCACCAGTACTGGTTATGCTTATGTCCACTGCATTTTTGCGTGACACTTTACAGCAACAATGCTACAGTACACACCTTGGGTAGTGGCATTCCACGATGACAGCAGCCTGGCTGGTCCTCACCACTTGAGAGCTGCCCATAGCTCTTGGGTTGTAGTTCAGAGTGAAGGTGTAGATAAGGAAATCCCCTGACATCTTGCAAAGGGACAGAAACAAAAAAATAAGAATTATACAAAAATATTTTCAAATATCAAATGGTCATTAGCTGATTTTCCAGGACTTGTATTTTGATTCATTCTTACCATGAGAGAGCTCCCACATTCATGAAGCGCAGATTGATAAATCAACACTTGAGCAGCAGTATCTTCTGCGACAGCAGGACAGGTTCCCAGGGTAAGGTCAGCCGGATCGATGAACTGTCCGATCCCAAACATGTCCTTTTTGACTTCCACATGAGCAATGTCCTCTCTGCACTCAACAGCAACAGTTGAGGCAGCTATAGGAAACCTCTGCTCAAAAGGAACTTCAACTTTAGGCTCAGGTTGGGGATCTGTAGGATATTTCCAGTCGAGTTCTTTTTCAAAAGTCTGCTTTTGCTGTTGGGGGTCCTGAGGCCTCTGTTTGGTTGGGGCTTGGGGTTTTTGAGGTTTAGCGTACTGAGCCTCACAAAGGCTGCCAAGCAAGGCCAGCACCACAAAGCAGAGAGCAGTCGACTTCATCCCCATGACTTCACAACCACAAGTGATCTAAGGACTTCACTAGGTGCTGCAAGGAGTTTGGAAATGTTCGCCTGCTTTTATAATACAGTGAATCTGTTTACTTGTCGCATTCCCGCCTCCTCATCTGACCGTTCCCCTTCATTGTGACCTGTAGAGTTAAACCTCAGCCAAGACATCAATACAATGACATAGTGTCAATCTTCTATGCTAAGTTTGAGTTCTTCAGTTACATCAGCCTGCAATGACTGAGTTACCTCTAGATATCTTTTAATTTAAATCTGTACCAAAAAATAAATAGAAATATGTAATAGAAATATACAGATAGTTGACAAAACAAAGGTCAGACAAAGTCATCTTGACCTGGGGTTAGGTTTACCTGCCCTAATCATGACAGTTCAAATTGTTTTGCCAAAATAAATCATGTCAAGGTTTGTTGAACAATATGGCTCCAACTGCTACCAGGTTGGATTAACCAAGTTAAACTGACATGGAACCATAAACGGACCTGAAGGTAGTTCAGATGATTATAAGTCTCTTAGAAGATCAGTTGACTGAATTATGTTCTTCGGCATTGAAAGCCCTCAAACTTTTTTTTTGTTTTCATTATATGATAGACTGGCGGACTGTCCAGGGTCTACACTGATAGATAGATAGATAGATAGATAGATAGATAGATAGATAGATAGAT
>CAJRST010022223.1:11469237-11554978 GCA_907169785.1 Menidia menidia
CCCCAGGATCCTGCAAAACCACAGCCACCTCAGAATCCTTACGTCCCCATGCCACCTCAGAAACCCCAGGATCCTCAGAGACCTTATAACCCCCCACAGAGTAAAAAACCTCAGAATCCTCAAGTGCCACCACCAACCTTTCACAGTTGTGATGTGGCTGACTACTACAAGATTCAGTGTGGTGGCCCAACCATCACCGCCTCAGAATGCGAAGCTTTCAACTGCTGCTTTGATGGACGCATGTGTTATTATGGGAAATCTGGTAAGTGCTTCTGCTTTACATCAGTCTTCTCCACGGAGACATGCTATCTTTGCTCCTTTTAGACGTGTGAACAAGAACTTGTGACATTAATATCCCTTTTTCTCAGTGACTCTTCAGTGCACCAAGGATGGTCAGTTCGTCATAGTCGTTGCCAGAGATGCCACTTTGCCAAACATTGACTTGGAGACAATCAGTTTCCTCGGAAGCGATCAAGGTTGTGGCCCTGTTGGTACCACCTCAGCTTTTGCCATATACCAGTTCCCTGTCACTGCATGCGGGACAGTCATGACTGTAAGGGCTGGCACTCATCTAACTCTAAAACTTGATATTTAATGACTTTAGTCTGGTAAAATGACTGTTTAAATATGATCAATGTACTGTAGGAGGAGCCGGGTGTTTTAATCTACGAGAACAGGATGTCCTCTTCATATGAGGTGGCCGTTGGACCTTACGGAGCCATTACGAGAGACAGCCAATATGAGTAAGTGCTATTGCCTTCTATTTAACTAGTGAACTATAGATCAAAATATTGCGAGTGTGAATGACTTCACATTTTACAATGAGATGCCCAACAAGTTTGTGCAAAATCTTAAATGAAGTTAACTCTTACTGCATTGATTTTCTGATCAAGTTAGTCAACTCTTATTTCTTCCCTCAGGCTGTTTGTCCAGTGCAGATATATTGGCACATCAGTTGAGGCTTTGGTCATTGAGGTTGGTTTGATTCCTCTGCCACCGCCAGTAGCAGCTCCTGGACTCCTACGTGTGGAGCTTAGGTTGGGCAGTGGCGAATGTACTGGCAAGGGTTGTTTCGAAGGTCAGCATGGAGCACATCTTCTTTTCAATCAATAGTTTTTTCAAACTGATTGCGTCAACAACCAATCTTTTCTATTGCTTCAGAGTCTGTGGCCTACACTTCCTATTACGCTGATGTTGACTACCCAGTGACAAAGATTCTCAGGGATCCTGTGTATGTTGAGGTCCGAATGCTGGAGAGGACTGATCCTAACCTTGTCCTGAATCTTGGAAGATGCTGGGCAACTACAAGTCAGTTCCCTCAAAGTTTTCCCCAGTGGGATTTGCTGATTGATGGGTAAGAATTAGTGTATTTCTTTGGAGGCTTTCATCAGACATTTAGAGTACTTCACTCTAGATTCTCTCCTCTCATCACAGCTGCCCTAATCAGGATGACCGTTATTTGACAACTAATGTTCCTGTGGATGCCTCATCTGGACTAATGTACCCAAGTCATTACAAACGTTTCATTTTCAAGATGTTCACTTTTGTTGGAGGTAGTGTAAGTGATGCCAGCAAAAAGGCACCTGCAGATCCGCAAATGTTACCTCTGAGAGAAAAGGTAGAGAATCCAAATTTTAATAATATTCTTCAAATCTTTTTTTTCAAATCTACTTGCAACATTATGCTTTTTTTTGTTTCTAGATTTATATCCACTGTGATGTTACTGTGTGCCAGCCAACACTTGCAGATAACTGTGAACCAAGATGCCGCAGGAAGAGTGAGTATTAGATATTACCAGTGTAGAAACGGTTTGAGTTTATATCGCTTGTTTATGACTGAGATTAACTCACGAACATTGTGTATTGCTGTATAAACTGAAAGTGATTTTCTGAGATTTTTTTTTTTAACAGGGAGAGAAATCGCTGGTTCTACCAAGAAACTCCACAGAGATGAAACCACTGTGGTTAGCAGCAAGGAGGTTGTCTTCACTGTAGCTGTTTCTCAGTAACATCCCAGCGGAATCTGCTTATCTCCAAGACACCGTCTCAAAAATAACTGAGCTTCAAATAAATCCACTATTGGCTGAATGTGTTTCCTAATCATTGTTTGTCTTTTTTCACAAAGCACTATTGATATACAGCACATTATCTATTCATATCTGACAACAATTTGATTTATTTTTCTATTATAAACATTGAGTTTGAATTAGCTAACAACAATATGAAGAGTCACATACTAAGATGTATCTCAATTAAAAAATGAGCTAGTTTAGGATCTTCTCTCACATTACTAAGCCATCCAAAGTTCTTTTGCTATATGGATAACAATGAGAGTCTCTTTGAAAATAAGTGAAATGTACGTTTGCGCAGCATTTTGGAATTGGGAACCATACCTTATAGTAAAGAAAGTAAAAGTCAGATTATTCTTGACAAAAAAACAAAGCAAACAAAAAAAAACATTCACAGAGCAAAAGCAACTTCTAAAAGCTGGCACTTGAGCATGAAGCCACATTTTTGGCTGAACAAAATTTTCAAAAAGAGTTTCCACCAATTTTTCAGGGATGGAGACAAGTTTTAAAGATTACTCACCAATAAAATGCAGTTTTAACATTTTTCAGATGGTCCTATTGTGGTAAGGATAACACTAGTACTTGGTTTTACAATTTAATTTAACAGATGTTTATAATACAAAAGGTCAATACTTTGTCAAGGGGTTATTCAATGAAGCAGGGAAATCTCTAAAACCTGCAGGACAGCATCCCTCGGGGACTGGCGTTGGACACCCCTGCAGTACAGGTTAAAATGAAAATTTCTGGCCAAAGATCAGCCCAACTGTAAAACACTTCAATTCCCAGATACCATCAGAGAGCGGAATGATGACGTACAACACGGAACCTTGTACTGACCAATGAGATACAAATACGACCTGCACCTTGAGCTGTGATTGGACAGTGACGACAACACGTCGGCTCAACCCAAATCACAAGCGGTTGAGTGCTCCAACATATTACAGTCATTTGAATATTTTATACTCATCGTTCTCAGCCGCCTCCCATGCGGTCCAGATCCACCAGCATGTTTGGCTCTTCCTGTTAAGCAGCTTTACAGACTAACGGTGTGTGTCAGCGAGCCCGTGCAATCGCTTCAGACGGACATTTTATTTCGGTCTTCCGCTATTCTTCGCCAGGAACCTCACAATGCAGGCTAGAGGACAAGCAACCCACGGTAGCTGTCACGGCGAGGAAGCTTCGGGCAAAGCAGAGAAGTCAGGGCCGGGGCAGTGTGAGAGCAAGGCTCCTGCTTTCTTAACGGAAGACACGGGTCCTCCGGCAGAGAAGAAGCGAGTAGGAAGCGCTCTTATCGTTCACGAGAGAAACTCTAGGACTCCCAGTCCTCTGTTCGGGGCCAATTATGATGACGACTCGGAGGCTGAGTCCTTTCGGGATGGGAGAAGTGATGAAGTCGACCGAGACACAAGAAGTAGGGCCTATGCTTGGTGCCGAGACTTTTTATCCGGTTCGTGGAAGACCATCCCAGAGAGAGAGTTTCAAATCAGCATCGTTAGGTAATTAATGGCAGCCACAACTTTGTGCGTGCAGACAAGTCTCTAAAATGCTTGCTGAGGCTTGTGTAGCACCTGTTTGGTGATTCTTATGGTGCTTACGTTGATTTATATGTGACTTTGTTTTTTTCAGGTCTACATTTATGACCGGGATGATTTAAACTGTGGTCTCCTTGTTTTATAGTGGAGGACTTAGTAATCTGCTGTACCTGTGCTGTTTGCCTGACCATGTAGCATCTGTGGGAGAGGAACCACGTCAGGTGCTCCTCAGAGTCTATGGGGCCATCTTGCAGGTTAGTGTGTTTTGGCTGGGTCACATACTTGGCCGTGACTAATTCTGACAGCAGATAGTTTGCTGTTTGGTAGGAATAGCATGCCATAATCGTAGATGTCTTCTTCTCTGATGCTTCTGCCTCTGTGATGCAGGGCGTGGACTCTCTCGTACTGGAGAGCGTTATGTTTGCCATTCTGGCAGAACGAACATTAGGGCCCAAACTTTATGGCATCTTTCCAGAGGGACGCTTGGAACAGTACCTACCAGTATGACAACCGTTTCATTCACATCTGTCGCTGTCCAGAAGTTTTGTTTGTGCATGAAAATAGACCTGTAATAAATTCCTTGTGATTTTCTGGACATTTAACAAACTAATTTCTCCCTCCTCCCCCCAAGAACACTCGCATGCGCACAGATCAGCTCTCAAATCCAGCCATCTCAGCGGAGATAGCCACCAAACTGGCGCGCTTCCATAACATGATTATGCCCTTTAACAAAGAGCCTAAATGGCTGTTCGGAACCATTAACAGGTAAGACAATGAAACGCCTCTCCTGACTACGGTGACTTACAGTGACTCACATCTTTGTTGGTTTTAGATACATGGATCAAGTGATGAAGATCAATTTTGTGCGTGAGGCACACGTGAAAAAGTACAGGAAGCTGATGAAGCTTAACCTGCCTGCTGAGCTGGAGAGCCTCCGGTGAGTTGGAGCGCACCCCTCAAAACAGGCAGATACTGGACATTTCACTGTGTCTCTCTGCATGTGGCACCCATAACAGCAACATTGTTTTGATAGATCATCTCTGTCATCTATCACCATTATCAGTTAGAGATACAGCAAAGCAAAGTCCTCCTGCAGAAAAGTACACCTCAGTTCCAAAGGGCCCTTTTTCAGGTCTATGGTGTATCTGATCTTTGTTCGTAAAACTCTTAACGTTTCACCGTAGGGTAATTTACACCTAGGGTGTATAAAGGCCTATATGTTTTCATATGAGTCTTCGGCAGTCATAGCTATAAGATTAACATTTAGGGATAGTACATGCTGTTTATTTTTTTCCTCCGCCAGACTGTTAGTTGACCTTTGTCCCAGTGCCTCCACGACACCACTATTGAGCTCTCCTGATAGTTCCACCTCAGACACCGTGTAGAATCAGATCAGTGTTTTTGTGTTTCTGCTAACAAATGTTATCTTGCAAATATGTAACAATCCCAGTCTGAAGCAAGCATAAAACGAAAATAGTTTCTGCCTTGTAATCCCCCGTTTTGTATTCTTTAATCAGCTGTCCTTGAACTAATTTATGTTGAAATTATACTTTTTACAGTATCTTGCACACACACAAAAAAACCCAAGCCACACTTTCTTGACTTTCTTGTCTTTACCAACAAACACAAAGCGACCCAGACAATGTTCCAGAGAGCCGTTCAGAGCACTTTATAGATTAAAATGTTCTGGTGGTTGTCGTATTTTTATGCAAGAGAAGCCTTTGGCTTATGTAAAGAAATGGGTGATTACTATACTTTCAAATGGACCAGAATAGATCCCCTTCATTTACTCTATTAAGTATTAAGCTAAAATGTGGATAGTTACTTTCTAGCTGACTGGTTTTCTCGAGAGTCTATGCTGTGTATCCATAGCAGCCTAACTTAAAATGATCAATGGAACCTTACAACAGGCAGATTTAGAAACCTTATGTTGTAGTGTACTTTGGACATGTTATCACGTTTTACATGGATGACTTTAAAATTCAAGACTGCACATTCAACTCTAACAAACAGTCTCCTCTCTCCTTTGTTTTTTCTATTCATCTCGCTACTTCCAGTGCGCTGCTGGCTAAAACGCCATCACCAATTGTGTTTTGTCACAATGATGTCCAAGAAGGTAAAAAAGCCATTCGTACTTCCAACACAGCTCCAATGATCTTCACGCTTCTGGTTTGATCTGATTGATCCACTCTCTGGTTCTACTCTCATGTTTCAAAGGGGGCAGTGTCTATTATACAAGTCAAAGTCAAGCTGGTGTGTACTTATTTATAGGTGCAGCTCATATTTGTTTGCATCATCCTTTAACCCATTTAGACCTGTAACATATATGCATACCCATTACCATTTTTGGAGAACACCACAGCACTGCATGGCTTAAGTAAAAAATTAGATGAAGTGGTAAGTTAAAGGTTTCTTTAAGTATGAGGAAGTCGAAAAAAGAAATGGCAGATGCCTAAGCTACTCTGGTTCAGAAATATTGGACATCTAAACATACTGGGGACCCTGCTCCACTTTTTAGTTGTTAGCACGTTGTAATCTAAACAAAGTTTGTCCTTATTTTCAAAGCTATTTTGTGATATTGGAAAGACCGATGTGTGATGAATTGTTCTGAGGCTTAAACGACGTCTCCTTTAAGGATATTAATATTTCTCATGGATCTTGGTTTCTGCTTCTTGGTTGGCTGCTGCAGGAAACATTCTTTTGCTGGAAAACAAGGACCACTCTTCAACTGACAAGCTGATGCTGATAGACTTTGAATACAGCAGTTACAACTACAGGTAATAACTGTACTTTTTTACACAAATTTAGTGTAAAACTGAATTTTCTTTGTTCATTTGAGACGTTATCTCTTTTTTTTTAAACACCTTCTTGTTTATCAATGATCAACTTTTTCTCTGTGTGTAGAGGATTTGATTTTGGGAACCATTTCTGCGAGTGGACGTATGATTACACATACAACAAGTGGCCCTTTTATAAAGCCACGCCAGAGAACTATCCGACCAGAGAGCAGCAGGTCAGTCGAAACACTGCATTGAAGCAAAGGTGATTCTTTACAAGTAAATTAGTAATTGACATATTCTAAACTGAAATCAGAAATCCTAATATGGATAGCAGTGCTGCTGTTTTAATCCAAGTTGTCAGATAATCCAGTTTGCGAGGATAGCAGCTGTGAGGCGTTCTGGTGCCATCCAGTGGTGAAACACGCATTTAAGATTCAGTGTTATTTTTAAGACGTATCACAAAGAATTTAAGCTGCATGACTTGATAAACAAACTCACTCGCACCATCAGTAACTGATTATTGTTCTTAAATTCTGAGTCTCTCATAATTAATATTCATATTAATTTCAGCTTCTGTTCATAAGAAGTTATTTGGGAGAACAACGAAGACACGCTGATAGTACTGTGGACCAGACACAAATCGAAGAGGACCTGATAATTGAAGCTAACAGGTGAGCACATGATTGAGGTAACGGGAGATATTTTCTTTTGTTTTCCGTCCACTGCCGAGTCACCAGAACCCTGAACTTCCATCATCTTTATTTGACATTGCAGATTTGCACTAGCATCACACTTTCTATGGGGTTTATGGTCCATCATTCAAGCTAAACTGTCCAAGATTGAGTTTGGATACATGGTAAGTTCTTTGTTGTTTTAACTGCATGAATGTTTTTGTTAAACAAGAATTTTGTACTATTTAAATAAGTTTCTGGAGTGACTTAATGCACACTGCCTTTAGCTACAGAAGCTATTGTTTAGTGTATTATAGCTAGATTTTATTTTGAAAATCTGATCTTGAATTGACCGCTCCTTCCCTTCAATTTTTTTTCTTTCCAAGTCATTGATTTTTTAAGGACATGACCCCTTTAAGTGGCCCCCGTCCACTTCAGGTTCAGTGTGGGAAAATGCCCTCTGTTGTTGACCTCCTCTAATGTTATCTTGCAGGATTATGCCCAGAGCCGGTTTGATGCTTACTTCAAGCAAAAGAAGCTGTACTCCTGAATTCCGTCGTGCTCATCAGAATGGACCCACTCATTTTCCTCATTCAAGCTCATCTTATGTTTGTGTGCAGATTTGAACACCCACTTTTAACTTCAATGAAAGTAAGCAGTAGCAGTACGTTTTTGTGGAAGGTAAATGATCAACATTACAAGGCGGTGAAAAGCAGGCTCTGTCAGTTAGTTTTAGATAGTGTTGTTTTTGTGGTGTTTCTCAGCCTGATTTCGGTCTGTCTAGATTAAAGATTTACGTTTTATTTGTCACATGCTCAGATGTACATGTATAACAACAAGCTTGTCTTTTTTATGCTGGTCATTTCTCTGGACCACTTTGTGACGGTGGCATAAATGGTTCTTTAACCATGTTCTCTGTGCATGTCATATCAGAGGGCGGGCTGGTAGCCTTGGCAGATAATGAATGTCTTTCCAGACTGGACTGTCTATGTCATGGTCAGTTTTCTGTACAAAGCCACTACTACTGAGATCAGCATGGGAGGTCTTTGTATAACACGCTTTAATAGTAATGACAACACGCTGCAGACATTTATACTGCTTTCATTCTACCTCAATTCTCTCTCTTTTTGTGCTTGCTCTGCACTGGAAGCATACATTTCATATGGGCTGGTAATAACTAACCTGTTAGAGCAGAACTGATGTCACTATGACTAAATCCCTCCCTTTGCTACCACCGCCTGTCCTGTCTCAAGTAGTTTGACTTTGAACCATGAAAATATTCCTCAGTAACTTTTTAAATCTCCAATCATCAAAAATCTTGCTCGGATTCCGAATGTGAGGGCTATTTAATAAAGTTACACCTTATTTGACAATACTGTTTAACCATTAAAACAGTTATGTGAAGTTGGGTTTTTAAACTAAATCCGTTTTGATATCTGCGTGCATATTTTCTGAACTACCTGTCTGCCAACATTTTCTTCAAACTGTTTTTCATCTTTTCATGTTTTTTTCTCCTTTTTCCCCTCATGAAAAATCTGTCTTGTTTGTGTGCATGTTCATTTTTTGTGCAAATTATTGCACAAAATATTTGGATACACATTTTTGTATATTCTTAACCTATATCATTATCATTTCAAATGTCCACCAGCTGCAAAACTTTTACTGACATTTTTATGTTTCAAATATTTCCTAGAAGTTGTGTTTTAATTACAAAGTACTTCTATTTATTTAAATTGTCCCTCTGTTTGCAATGTTTTATTTACTGAATATATTAGTGTTGTCCCTGAATGATTTTGGTCAGTTTACTCATAAGAAAAACATCCTCTAATGTATTGAGTTGCTTGAGCTGTTTAAAAGGATTGTTTTCTTATTGCCTGTCTGTACGATGTTTGTTCTCATTTGCTCTATTTGAAAGAAACCTAAAACTATAAAATCAATGAACTTTTAATCTGTTTCACGAGCTGTTTTTTTCCTCATTTATTTCCCAAAGGCGTCGCACGTATTGATATGTTTTGCTATATGTGATATTACTCTTATGTAACTGTCATCTTCCTCCAGAGTAATTTGAGTGCCCCGTTATGACGTGTCAAGCTAGGCAAGGACCATGTTTCATTCTTGAAGGCTGACGGGTACCCACCCCTGAGAGCCAAGAATAGAACAGCCAGAGAGAAACACACAGCTCAAAGATCGAGATCAGCCACTGGATCTGAAAGAGAATAGCAGGAGTTCTGTTGGAAGATTTTACATTTCAGGCCATGCTGATGTTGTCGTCGTGCATCCTTCGGTCTTCCAGAGCTGTTTTGGTGTTTGATCTGTTGAGGAACGCATGGCTTTGAGAGCTGGGACCTAAGCTGGTGGTGCACCATCTAAACCGACCATCTTTTCTTTTTACGTTGTGTTGTTGTCAACTTGTGGCGCCATTCTGAATATTGTACCTGTGTGGAGTTTACTGGAAGACCTTTTGCATAGCTGCTACAAAGGACAAATAAGTTTGAATTAAGGAGAAAATAAAAGCTCCATAAAGTCCACATCAGGCAACGGTGAGATGAAAGCTCTCTGGCAATATTTTATTAGCCTCGTCAGGTGGATAAGCCTGTGGTTTGAATATGCTTTTGGAGGACTTTTTGGTGCTTTTCCAGTTGTCAGCGAACGGGTTGCATCACCTGCTGCTATAGATGGAGGAATCTGTCGAGCAGACTCTGAGGAATGGACAACTAATGAGGCATTTCGTACATATCACTTTGGACATGGAAATGAGACCATGGTGACAGTCCAAACCAGCACACATGCTTTTCATGTGAGTACAAAGATGCAGGCCTCCTAACAGTAAGGTTCATTATACACAAACAAAAGCAGGGAAAATGGGCTGTTTAATCTTCTATTTCATAGGTGGATCTGCACAGGCTTTCAGAGTGCAGTGAGTACTTCCGCGCCCTGTCCCAGTCCAGAATGAGAGAGACCTCAGAGAGCCTCATTCACCTGGAGCACATCCCTTCCTCCGTCTTCCACAATCTCCTCGAGTTCTCCTTCAACTGTCATTTTAAAGCTCCCAAAGAAGAGCTGGGAGAGCACATCCAGGTAAACCGATATAAAATCCTCATCTCTACAGGGAAGAGCATGCTTTCCTTTGAAACAGCTGCCTATATTTCTCTCTCTCACTTCTCATTTCTGAGGTAAGCAGCTATCTCTTAGCTGAGGCCTTCCTCTCGAGGTGTCTGTCAGTCCTGGCAGATGAACTCAGTCCATCTAACTGTTTATCATACCTGAGTCTTGCTCAGGAAATCTTCTGTGCTGAGCTGAAGGTGGCAGTACTCAGTTATCTGAGTAGAAACCTGCTGGAGCTGCCACACATCATCAGGTTTGTGGTGGGGGTTTTTTTTTGTTTAGTTTTTTTACAGATGTATAATTACCTAAAGGAGTTTAACTGTCACTGTTACTTATTCTTACCACAGATGTCTGAATGATGAGGAGAAGGAGAAAGTATTGAACTTGAGGATATGTGGAAATCAACATCTGTGCAGCGTCCGGAAAGAAAATCTGACATCTTGGAATGACCCAGAAACAGAACAAGCCAGACACGTTTTCACCCTGAAAGGACCAGAGAACGGCGGAGTTTGGCATCCGGTCACAGAGCTTCCTTTTAGGGCTGATAAATGGTGTTTCACCACGGTGGTGCTTTACAACTACTTGTACGTCATAGGAGGCTACAGACAACGTAAAAAGAGAGGCTGGGAGTTCTGTATGGCTTCTTTTAGGTTTAATCCCCTAGCTCATTCGTGGGCTGCCACGTCGCCTCTGATAAAGGTATTGTAGTCACCTTCTGAACAATAATACAGCAAATACTGTCTTTGTCAGACGAAAAACGTATTATTCTGAAAAAGACAAACCGAATGTCACCAGCTGCTGCTTTACAGCGCAGAAGGCACTTCAGCGCAGTGGCCTGTGAAGGCTGTATTTACGCCGTGGGAGGCTGGTACTTGGACTCCCTGGTAACACCAGACTCCAGCACAGCTCTTTACACAGCTGTGGAGTGCTACGATCCGTGGGAGGACCGTTGGAGGTTAGCGTCCTTGTTGTTTTAAAGCAAACAAAAGGGTAACCCAGCACATTATGTATTTCTAAGGTCAATGTGTCCCCTTGTGAAAAGTACGCCTCAGCTCCGTGTTTATTTCATACCGCAGGTTCGTGTCCTCATTGCCCCTCACTGACTTCCAGTTCACCATGTCCCTGTCCCACGATGTCCCTCTCGCAACCAGCCTTGGACACTGTGTCTATGTGCTGGGTAGCATCCTGAGGACCGGAGAGAAGTTACTGCTGCAGTACAACACAAAGCAAGGTGCAGAAAATCCAACCAGAACACACTTACCTTCATGTGAAGCTTTTTTCCCCCCCAAATCATCAGATGCTAGTTAAACTGGAGCTAAAGATATAATTCAATTAGGTTTTGTTTGTTTTGGAAAGTCAGTGGCGGCGTTTATAGCACCATCAGTTTGGTAAATCAGGGAGGAATATTCCCAGGCAAGCGAAGCGTGGAGCGAAAAGGAACACGTTTCCGCCTCTTATGGTGTAACAACTTCACACTACCTCAAAGCTGTTTACTTTTCCTGCAACTACTCTGTTGTCAGCTGAGGAGCATTTGTGTTGCTTTGCATCATTGGATACACATAGTAAGAGTAATGCCAGCTAGTCTGACACAACACCTGACGAATGCTGTTAATCAGAAGTGGGATATTGTGCAAACACATGCAGAATCTCCATTCTGCAACACAGTGTTCAGATGAATAACGCAGCATTTGTTCAATCTGTTATTAACTTTTAGATGGATAAAGTTGCTGTAGATGCTGAAAATTACTTTTGTTCACCCTTTTTTCAGATGCTCTGAGCTTTGATCACCTGTCATGTTTCTCAAAAAAAAGATCAGACATTAACTACAAAAAACAACTGACATCAACCCATGTAATGAAGATTCTTGAAATTAAATCCTTCCTTTTTCTAGACTTGTGGTCTGAACTGCTCCCCACCCTCACCAGAGCAGATGCAGACCTCCCTTCTCTTTATTTCTTGGGGGCTACTGACCAGCTGCTTGTGATTGGTGGAAACAACACAGAGAGTGTGATGACATCATTCAGCGCGCAGTCAAAGAAGTGGGGACAGGTAAGCACATAGGAACGAATCTGATTCTGATTCACATTGAGAGAACAGCACAAAGATACCTTCTCTACTCTGACTTCTGATTTTAACTAATCAATGCCCTTTCCGTCAAGGTGCACAGCGTAAGGAAAGTGACCTTTGCAGGGCAGGGGACAGTGGTGATGGACAAGTTTCTAATGCCCAGTATCGAGCACAACACCGTCATGAAGATGGATCTCAGAACTCTCTCCGTCACAACTCTTCCAAGTCTGCCTGTTCCTACTCGCTATGAGAGTATCTTTTATCTTTACTTCTAATGTTAGGTTGAACATCTTTGCACTTATCTTGGACTTGATTTTGTGGCTGAATGCAACAGTATATACATACATACACACACATATACACATGATTGCTTTCGCAGGATTATGTTTCGTGGATATTTTGAATTATATTGGATGCTGGTCTAAAGAAATTGTCAGAAACTGCTGAGCATCTTCTTACTTTACTGTTATTAGGCATCTGAGAATCAAACTCCTCCAAAAGTATCCTGAAATATCAGTCTGGAATTGGTCTGTACTAATTTAGTCACATTTTTTGTTCTTCTTGCTTACAATTAGGTTCAACTATCAAAAATGTACTTCTTTGGAACTTTGTGTAAAATAAAACTGAAAATGTTCAAAAATGGGAGTCAGTGGTCATTAATAAAAATCAAGACAACCTTCCTTTACTCCTACAGTATATTACATTCAGTCAAAAATAAATAAAGAAGTACTTTTATTTACCCCAAATTCTATGGTATGTTCTCATTTCAAACAGTTTAATCTGTTTGTTTTGAAAAATATAATTCAGTATCATTTAGGGGGCCTCAGTAGGTGAAATGTCACATTGCTGTCTGTTTCATCTCAACACAGCACTGCTGCAGATTCGGTTACGTTGCTGAGACCTCACAGCGCACGAGATTAGGCTCTGTCCATGTTTGGTGTCTGGTTACAAAGAGAGGCATGTTAGGAGGGAGAGAGTGAGCCAGAGAGAGAGAGAGAGAGGGAGAGAGAGGGAGAGAGAGAGGGAAATGTTGAGGAAGGGGGAGACAGGGCACAGGAGACTAAGGTTATGCACACTACCTGAGGAACAGCCTCTTCAAGGGCACAGAGTGCTTATGTCTCAGCACAGAAGACTTTGTCTGCTTCTCTCAAACTGAACTTTTCTTCATCTGGGTTCAATACAATCACAAAGGTAAATGATGTCACCGCTTCTTGTTAATCTTTCTAATATCATATGCATTTTCTATTTTCCCTTCTTATATGAACCCAATGCTTTATTTATGCATGTGTATAGAAAAGGAGGAGGATTTCTAAAGTGTTTTGCCTTGTTTAAGTGCATTTCTTTCATTGAGTGTATATAAAATGCTTTTTGGAAATCATTTCAATGGCAGGCAAGTTGGAGAAAAAGATTTTCTGAAATATATTTTTAAACAAAGAATGTTGCAATGTGCAAGACTGAAAAGTATTCATTGATACCAAAAAGTTTTGGCCTCCTTAATGGGTTGTACTCGGTGTTTATATTTGCCCGTCTTTCTGAGATCTGTACACACGCTCAGCTGGTGTGCCACCATATCAGGCTGTTGAACTTTGTCCCAGTTGGTGACTGTTTAATCATATGACATGGAAAAAGAAATACCAGACCCGTCACTCCAACCATGATATGGAGCTATGTGGGAAGTCCAAATATTTTTGTTTAGTATTTCAGAAGGTCATAACATATATAGGTCAACCAAAGATCTTATCCACCTTTCACCTACAGTACATCTATTTATTTTTCTTCAAAAATATATCATTAAATTACACATTAGTGATACCTTATCACAACTTTAAGGTACGCAACATCACTTTCCCTAAAACAACCATCACTTTCATGTATGGAAAAAGCTTTTTTTTAGAGATTAATCTAGGATTAATCAAGGAAATTACTTTAATAATTCTATTGATCAACTTAATTTACTAATAAACAATCACGATTGCTCAAAATTTGGGTCTATTGGAAATTTAAAGGATGCATTTCTTAATAAACAAAAGAAGATACCATATGTAGGTACTGTGCTTATGCAGACTAGATTAGCACTAAAGCCTTAAACATTAACAACAAATATGACTGAATACATCCAATACTATACGATATACGATAACGGACCTGAATCAAGTGAGTTCATTTCATTCTAAGACATTTCTTAATGACAAAACTTCAACAAAGTGAGTTTGCTTACTTAGCTCGAGTATAAAAAAAACAGTTATTTATATCATACGAATCAGACAGAGTTTCAAATTGCCACCCCTGATATTGAAAATACAGATGGCGGAGGCGCATCAGGCAGTGGGTTTCCAGTTCACTGTGCGCCCAGATGGTGTGGACCTCAAACTGAGCCAAGAGGTCATCAAAAACATCTACCTGTCAGGAGTGACGGCATGGAAGAAGAGAGCCATTCGGTTTAAGGTACCAACACCAGCTCTGCATATCTAATCTTAACAAATCAGTATTATGAACGAGGATTAACTCGGTGAGGTTAAAGAAAGTGTTTCAACTGTTCAGACTGGGCAGAAATCAGAGCCTGATATTTTTCATACGCAGAACGGTGTTCTGGCAGGAGTCTACCCCGCAAGTCCATCCAGTTGGCTCATAGTTGTGATCGTTATGATGAGCTCCTTGTACATTCACTTAGATCCGTCTCTCGGAATGATAGATACCATCAAGGAAATCCTGCCCCACAGGTCAGTATCCCAAACGTGCACAAGGCATGCATACTTGGGACCCAGTTTCATGGTCTTTGACTAACCAGCTTTGTGCCTTTTCTGAGCAGCGGTTATTTGTCAGTACAGACCAGAGCAGTCCTGAGTGCCATGCTATTTGCCACCGGACTGTGGCTCTTCTTCATCTACCTCCTGAGATACACTCTCAAAGCTCTGCTCTCCTACCACGGATGGATTTTTGAATCCCACGGAAAAATGAGCACATCGACTAAAGTGTGGCTGGTGAGTTTGTATCCCCAAATTGAAGTTTCCCCTTAGATTGTTTGCGGACCTGAATTTTCTGTCATCCATTCAGCTTTCTTTATGGCCCTCATTGCAGGAGTCATGAAGTATTGATATGATTTTTTTGTGTTATTTTTTGTCAGAGCCTGGTTAAGATGTTGTCAGGACGGAGGCCTCTTTTGTACAGTTTCCAGGCTTCTTTACCCCGTCTCCCCGTGCCCAGCGTGGACGAAACCATTCAGAGGGTAAATAACCACACAGGCATGAGCCTCCATGATCAGACAGCAGCACGATAACTGTGACCCAGCAACAGACCTTTCCTGGATGGCATGGGGGGTTCTAATTGTGTGTCGGATGCTCAGGTGCTTTTCCACATAACAGCATCTCTCTCTTTTTCTACAGTACCTTCAGTCTGTGCGTCCTCTGCTGGACGGTGCACAGTACAAACAAATGGAGACTTTGGCCTATGAATTTAAAGAATCTAAAGCAGCTCGGCTACAGAGATATTTGATCCTAAAATCCTGGTGGGCAACAAATTATGTAAGTATTGTGTACATACGATACAACACAGGAACCTAAATTCCCTTCATTTTAAACAATTTCACCACAGTAACTTGTCCTCTCCTCAAGGTAAGCGACTGGTGGGAGGAGTACATTTACCTCAGAGGCCGGAGTCCCATTATGGTCAACAGCAACTTCTATATAATGGTGAGTCAAGTTGTTGTTACCTTTGCATGTTTCCAGTGGAGGTTATTTTTATAATCATTATTAAGGCATACAAACTATTGTAACAATGAAAGTTGTAAATTAATCCGTATTTTGTGGTGCGGCGGTCTAATGTGTGTGCAGGACCTCCTGTACGTGACCCCGACACACCGCCAGGCTGCTCGGGCAGGAAATGTGGTCCATGCTATGCTGCAGTACAGACGCAAACTCGAACGTGGTGAACACGCACCGGTAACGCACACGATTGTTTTTTTTTTCATTTCCATCCATCGGCTTTTTCCAACCAGATTCGACGTTGTGACAGCCTGACTGTGTTTTACGCTTCTCCTCAGCTGAGGGCTTTAGGAACTGTTCCCATGTGCTCCACTCAGATGGAGAGGATGTTTAACACCACCCGCCTCCCTGGCGTTGAAACAGGTGAGCTGATTTGTAAAGCTGAAACAGTGCTCAAACATATATGAGAACATCGCCATCATAGTGTTGCATACATTTTGTACAGTGTCATAGCACTTCCCAGCAGCTATTTAAAGACACACCTGTTAAGGCGTGAACAAAAGTGCTTCTTTCTACGTGATTGTACCTCTAATTATATCTCGCTCTTAATTCTGTTGCTGAAAACTTGGTGCCGTTTTCTGGCTTAATGTTTGCAGATATTGTGCAACATCTGATGGACCGAAAGCACCTGATCGTCTATCACAAAGGCCGCTTCTTCCAGCTGTGGCTCTACACGGGAGGGCGCCACCTCCTGCCCAGTGAGCTGGAGACGCAGTTTCAAAGAATCCTGAACGACACGTCAGAACCCCAACCAGGAGAACTCAAACTAGCCGCCCTGACAGCAGGAAACAGGCATGTCCAAACACACTCGTGGACATATAACTAACAAGCAGCAGATAAATGGCTGAACTCTCTAACTGTTTTCTCCAGAGTTCCATGGGCTCGGGCTCGGATGAAATATTTCAGCCAGGGGGTAAATAAAATGTCCCTGGATGCCATTGAGTCAGCTGCCTTCTTTTTAGCACTTGATGATGAGCCAGAGGGTTACGACCCTGCAAAGGCCAAGTCACTTGACAGTTACGCCAAGTCCCTTTTGCATGGGAGATGTTATGACAGGTAGGCAAGGAGAGGAGCTTCAGTAAACATTCGACTTTCCGTGGTGTGTTTACCGGAAGACAGTGTTCTGTCTTTCATCACAGGTGGTTTGACAAGTCTTTCACTCTAATTTCATATCCAAATGGAAAGATGGGTGTAAATGTTGAACATTCTTGGGCTGATGCCCCGATCGCCGGACACATGTGGGAGGTATGAAACACATTTTAGCACTTTGAAAGCATATTGAGCCTAGATTCAAATTGTGCAGATTGTTGTTTCAAATGGGATTTCCTCTCTATATAGTATGTTCTTGCAACCGACTGCTTTCATCTTGGCTATACAGAGGAAGGGCATTGTAAAGGGGACGTGAACAGGGGTCTGCCTTTCCCCGCCAGACTACAGTGGCAGATCCAGAAGGAGGTACAGTAAAACAGTCACATGTTTCATCCAGATCTGATCTTTGAACAAGGTTTTACTCTTTATTTTCCCTTTTTATATTAGTGCCAAGAGGTGATTGAAACTTCTTACCTAACAGCCAAGCAGATAGCCGATGACGTGGACTTCCACGGCTATCTCTTTACTGAGTTTGGCAAAGGCCAAATCAAGAGGTGCAGGACCAGCCCTGACGCCTTCATCCAGCTGGCCCTGCAGCTCGCACAGTTCAGGGTAAAGTCTGACTAACAAATCACGACATATCTGGCATTTTCACTGACTTCTGATTTTTCTAAATGTGTGATCTAAAATTGAAAAAAATGGCATGTTTGCTTTGAAGGACCAGGGTGTGTTCTGCCTTACGTATGAGTCATCCATGACCCGGATGTTCAGAGACGGACGGACAGAGACGGTACGCTCCTGCACATCTGAGGCCGTTGCTTTTGTCAGAGCCATGGAAGATAAAAGTGCAACGGTAAGCAGAAAAAAATTCACCTGGACAAAACATGACCTCATTATAATAGGACCTTATAACCAACGCCAGCAGCATATTTTTCACAGTATACTGAATTTTTCCTGAAAACATCCAGCAGATGTCGTGTAACACCCGTCTGCTGTAACACTCCACACAGTGACGTAGTGTGTGGGGACACACTTGTAGCGAGTACAAAATGTCACGCTGTCAGAAGTCATGTTGCTCTATTTAGGACTATTGAGAAAAGAACAGGTCTCTGTACCCTGGACTCTGAACTATTGGATGTTCTCACATCGGTTAAAACATCCCGATTGTGTTGATAAAAATTAGGTCGCTATGATACATCAGAGTCATAGTCAAGGACTTTTTTGCAAGTTATGCTTTCGTGTGCGTATGAGAACAAATGTAAAAGCTAAATTGGTGTTTTCCTGCCTTTACTGTGACCACAGAATGTCCAAAGGCTTGCTTTGTTTCGGAAGGCAGCAGAGACGCATCAGAACATGTACCGTATGGCCATGACTGGATCTGGCATCGATCGCCACCTCTTCTGTCTCTACATAGTGTCAAAATACTTCGGCATCGACTCGCCTTTTCTTACAAAGGTCAGTTCTCTATAGCCATCTCTTTTTCACTCGACTGCTTTTAGTGTCCCAGCAAATCTGCCATTTTCTTTCCTTTATTTGTTGTCTGATCCACCAGGTGCTTTCAGAGCCTTGGAGGTTATCCACAAGTCAGACTCCACAGCAGCAGCTCAATTTAGTCGACATCAACAAGTTCCCTAAATATGTGGGTGCTGGAGGTGGATTTGGCCCTGTGAGTTACGCTATTTCATTTTGAAGGGGACGTTATTCAATCAACAGGCTTGATTACAATATAACAACATTGCTTGTACGTCCCCAGGTGGCAGATGATGGCTATGGTGTGTCTTACATAATTGTTGGGGAAAATCTCATCACATTCCACATCTCCAGCAAGTTCTCCAGCTCAAACACGGTAAGAGCCCAAACTAGACTGTCACACGTCCCGCTGCAGGTCCACCGAGAACTGCTGGTATGATCCGTCCCAGCTTACGCGTTTTCTTTATCTCCCTTGTGACCTGCAGGACTCGTGCCGGTTTGGTCAACACATTCAGAAAGCCATGACGGATATCCAAGCGCTTTTCAAGCTTGAAAATAACAAGAAGGAAGTAGAGCCTGCAAAGCACGTGCAGCTGGAAAATGGGAAAAAGCACTCGTAAATGACACTGTGGGCAGGGTCTTTGATTCAGTCATGAAATCTACAAGTTCCAGGGATCGGTTGCACTTTAGATCTTGCTGCTTTCTGGGTGAGTCCCGCCACAGGAACTGGGCATTCCACTCAGTCAGACAAAAGGAATAGTTGTTACTCCTCTATTATATTTCATTTTGGATTGTACCTGTTAGAGATGATCTGTTTGGTGCTAAGGGAATAAAATTTTGTTAATGGCCGAATGTCTGTTTTTCTCCTGTCAGTGTATGGCCCACACTGTATATAGATATCATGCAACTAATGTAAAAACATCCATATTTATTTAAAAAAACAAAAGTCTGTGATTTGTGAATAGAAAACTTGTAAATATTTGTATGAAGAATCCAGTAGTGTTTGAAATATGTTGAGAGATGGCACCTGTTGAGTGTGCATGTCATATTGAGGTGTTTTTTCTGTTCATAAATAAATAATTGAACAAACAAAACTTGAAAGTCTTACTGCAGTTAAATTGAACAGCCAAACAAAAGTTAACCAAGCTGATAAGTCCTTTCCAATTAAAAGAAAGATGCCGTTTTATCACATTAAACATATATATACTAATTTTGAGCTGTATTGTAAGAGACAGGGCATGGGTTTTAGCTTCTTCCTAACATTTATGCAGCTCAGAATCACCAGGGAAAAGAAAAACTGACCAATAATGGAGGCTTTATGTCCTGTTTGCTTTCACCATATCTGCCAATATTAACAAATGACAAACAGAAAGCACTGAATCCAAAACAAAAACAATCTGGATATTTTACAATGAAACTCGGATCCCAGGCAGTACATTTTATAATATATTATGACAGCCGGTTGTATTAAGTTTACATCCTGAGAGCTGTGCAGATTAAACTCATTTATGATACTGTCATCAATGTATGAAAAAATGTTGAGGAGCAGGATTGCTTTAAACCGCATGTTTTAGAAGTACTGAGTACAAACCAATTCAATTTGAATATTTATTAGTTTATGTGGGGACATTACAAAAAGTCAAAGGAATAAAAAAACAAGCCATTCTGGTCACACTATGTCTTTCGAGGCATCAGATACAGCAACAAACTAAAACTAGGCTTTTAAACTGTACAAAGTGAATGGACAACAAACAAAAACACCAATACACAGTGTGCTTGTTTGATGAGAGCCATTTTAAAAGAGACAGAGGCAACAGACTCCAGACTTCCTAAGATTCAAAATGAATCAGCCATTTGAGATTATTGTCTTCATCATCGCTCTCTTATCAGAAGCTGCCTGTCAAACACTTTTAACATAACAGACACAAAAGGCAAATGGATTATAAGTTGTCTCTATTTGTCGCCAATTTCTGATCATGGGGGACACTGCAGGTTGAGTCCACTGGGTGGCGCCGTGCCCCCGAGGCCACTGTGTGGAGCCCTTTCCCCGCTGATGCACACCAACCCAGTCTTTGCTGTGTACTCGCTATCTTGTGTATATGTTTCAACACTCTAGGATGGTTTTGCGGTTTATGTGTCTAAAATCTCTTGACAGAGCGGTTGGGTTCAGGTCTATGACGCAGCAGACGGGAGGTTAAGAAGTTGCACCAGGTGTTGGGTTGACATTCTGTGTGGCTGCTTGTGGTGCCACCTCTATGATTCGCGGCTTGTCGATGATGCGAGCAGTGCGGTTTCCTTTCTCAACAATCCCGATGATCCACGCTTGGTGGCCCTCGCCGTATTTTGGGGATTTGATCTCGGCACAGAAGCGGGCGGCCTGCTCCCGGGGCAAACAGATAAGGAGGCCTCCTGTGAAGGAACAGAACAGGATGTTGTCAGTCCAGCCGAATAAAAGATGGGCTCTTTCGGGAGGGACGGTGGCAGAGAATAAAATGAAAGTACTTAATTAGAGCTCCTCAAAATGATGCTTCTGATATCTGAGGCATTAATGCACAGCTCACAGTGAGGCTGATGACAGCAGAACTCCTCCCAGCATTCTATATACAGGCCGTTTGCTCATACTACTCATTACACTACTCATTTAGATCATTTCTGTTCTCGGTCAAAACAAGAGCAGAACTTCTTCTTTCTCATGTTCTTGATTACCAGGATTACATCAGATCACAGTGTAGTAACAAAAATAAAATGAAATAAATAAATAAGTTAATCAAAACCCTACCCTGAGGATGGTAATAAGATTTATATTTAGCTTTGGTTGGCCGTTAAGGCCGGGCAGTCTGGTTTGGTGCTGTAATGACTCATCACGGGGAAAACAAAACAAAGAAATCTGTTCCATTCAAACGTCTTTTATTTTCCACCTTACACGTTCATTCATTGTAAGTGAGGCCCCACACAGGTCAACAGGCTGTGTTCACACGCTACAACCCACGCACTGAACGGTTCAACAGGTCGAGCAGCAAATTGGGTCTGGTCACAGCTGTAACTTTTTTCCAAAAATAACAGCATTTTCCCCCCACAAGTTCAGAATCTACTGGTTCTGTCTGCCGCCAGTTTTACTGTAGCCACAACAAACGTTAAACATCTTTAAATTATTGTTTGTTTTCAGCGACCTGATAGGCATTTGCAGAGATTTATGCCGTAAAGATGTCTATACTGTAAACATTTGGCGGGTTAAAAAGCACCGGCTTAGAGGAGAAGCATGCAAACACCTACCTGATGTTTCTGGACAGGTGCCATGCATGAGTCCAAACATGTTTCCACAGGCCTTGGACACCGCTGCCATCTTGGCGAGCACTGGAAGGTTGTGGATCACGAATGACACCTCACTCCGCTGTTGTCGTGCCAACGTCTGTGCGTGGCCGAGGATGCCAAACCCCGTGATGTCGGTGGCAGCGTGGGCGTTGAAGGTGTGCATGAGACCGGCAGCTGTGAGGGAGCAGAGAGGCCAGTCAGGACGGACTTCAGTAAAACGAGTGCTGCAGCTGCTGAGGATTATATATTAGATACATTTCTAATAACTTGAACCATTTTAGATCTATTACGCGCTCTGGACTACATTCAGTTTGCATGAAAACTGGGCTGATCTGATATCAAATCTGGGTTTAGGAGGATGTTCCAAACAACCGACTCAGCCTACAGGCAGTGAATGGCATAAAATAAATTAGGCTTCATAACAAAATGTTATTTTCGGACCTCATCTGTTGTCTTCAATCGATTGTTAGTACATTCAATTAACAGTTAATTCGATAAGTTTCAAATAAAAAGACTTCATTAAAACCACGAGTACCCACTCACTTTGCAACCTTGACTAAACATTTCTGGCTGTAGTGTGCACATGCAGCTCAAACCCAACAGGTCAGAGTGTTTTACAGCAGGTTTTTTAATAAGGATTATATTTGACTTATTACGTCTTCTGGATGCAGTGCAGCTGAGCGCCTGCAGAGTCTGCCACTGTTTCAGACTTTGCTTTCCAGGAACTGGCACAGTTTATCTCATTAAAATGTCAGGAACTGTGGTAACATGTCGACATACAGAACCCCCTGCCATAGATGAAAACAGTAATATGCATCTCTTAAGGCTTTAAAAACCTTGCCCACACTCATACGAACACGTCATATCCTCTTAAACTCTTTTCACATTATCAACGCCTGCGTAATTTTAATTTTACCTAAATATAAGATTCTATATGTGCACTTGGTTGCCTTCCATCCATGGGCCAATAGCATGTCATAGAATAGACCATTACCTGGGGGGGAAATGAGCTGAAGCAGGAGCAGCCATGGCTGTTTTTTTCCATATGGGGGTCCTCAGATTTTTTAGATGTCTAAATAATAAATACAACATTTTTAAGGCTAAAAAAAATATTCTTTCAAAAAGAATTCAGATAAAAGATAGATAATCCCGCAATCTAAAGCACCAAAGGTGAACCGTGGCATGGAAGGGGACCCCTGTGCACGTGACGTGGCGTTGTAACTTTAGGACACATGAATGACGGCTCTACCTGTCCTGTTGAGCCGGGCCATGTTCATCATGGCTTCATGGTACGCTAGCTCTACATCTTCCTGGGTTACCACCAGCTTTATCTTGTTCCATTTCTCAGGCTGAGGAAGAAAGAAAGCACAACCAGTTATAACTGTCCATAATTAAAGATCAATAAGTTCCTGATTTAAAAAAAAAAAGAAAAGAAAAAGGACAACTGACGGCTCAGAAGCCAAACTTACAATATCTAACCACTGGTGCACTGCAACGGCCACTTGTGTTCCAAGGGGCTTGGTCAACACTAACACGTCTCCTGGCACTGCGTTGTCTGGCCTGAGAGTGGAATTAACACAAGTTGTTTCTTTAGACAGATGCACAAAGAGCAAAACAACAAAGAGAGACCCGTTCCTACATTATAAACTCGTTGGGCTGGCAAACTGTTGTGGCGACTCCTCCCATCACAACCCAGGGGTTGAGCACCGTTTGGCCTCCCGTTACGGATGTGCCGGCCTCCTCTGATGCATCTTTGAATCCCTGAATGATCAGTGGCATAACTTTGTCTCTCTCCTGAAAACACACAGATACGAGAGTTGATCCAGGAAGCATCATGCAATATTAATCATTTCAGATGGCACGAGCTCCTGGGCAGATTCTAATGAGCCAGTAATGACTAAAAGGATCAGTTCGATCCTTCTGCTGTTGTATCAATTTACACAGCCAAGACAAAGTGGCCGACAAAAGAATTTTAAAAAGAGGTATAGTTTATCTAATGTGCTCTCACTCTCCCTTCTTTCAAAGTGGATTAGTAAGCAAGCATTCAGCAGCTCTTCCTGGGCAGAAAGAACCACAGCTGCTGAGCTTTGAAAGATCAAAGCTCAGCATTCAGGTCAGCATCTCACTAACAAAAGTTAGTTATGTGTGATAGGATCTCCATTTCAGTCCAGCTATAAAACTGTAGGTACGTCCAAAACCTTTAAAAACAAACACTGTGTAAAGACAGTAGAATTTATATTTGATATACATAAATTCACAGATAAAAATTGCAACTCAATAAAAATGTGTGTTTTTGTATGTCTTCCGTTTTTAATCGATAATAAGTGTGCAAGTGCAGCAGGAGTAAATACGCATCCCCTCCCCAAGAAAATTCAGACACACAGTAATGCATTTGTTTCCTGGCTCACAGTGACTGTGCAAAAAGCTGATTTTCGCAAAACTTTTTAGAGGTGGCAAGTCACTTACTTTCTCTGACATTTTGTTGCTGACTCCCAGAAGCATCAACATGTTGTCACACTCTGTCACTCCCATGGCATACAGGTCACTTAGAACGTTGGCACAAGCAATTCGTCCCTGCAAAACACGAGCGAAAGTTAGGCAGCTGACCAAAACACACTGCAAACCGAGATGTTATTCAGCTTTTTGTATGGAGAAAAAAGGGAATAAGAGGTCAGTACCATCATGTAGGGGTCATCCACGATGGGGTATATGTAATCTGTTGTCTGGACCAAAGAGAGCCCACCATGTCTGAGAGGGATCACACAGGTGTCCATACCTATGCCTTCACAAGTAAAGATGATCTTGATGAGTTTCTACTTTCAAAACGTTTAGAGGCAAATATATATTTTTTTATGAGCTGGTCTGTTTCTTGCAGCAATTGTTTTAGTAGTATTTTTGGCAGTAAAAACCAAAGTACGTATTGAAACATTAACAGGAACCAAAAGCGGGCCACTATTTTAAATATCACCATATGTAGTATATTATAAAGAGCATAATTACCTAATCGAGGCATAACTGCCCCCAGGAACTGCTCATCCTCTTGATAGTGATTCTCCTGTAAGGTTTCTAATAGCTTCTGTAGGACATCCTGGGGGACCTGTGGTCAGTAAAATAAGTTATATTCATTACAATTGCTTATGACCAGTTAATCATCATGAGAAACACTCAGCTGCGCAGTAATTAATAAACTATAGATTCTGATATGGACAGCCAACCTTGCAGCCTGTGCCCTTGAGCTCGGCAAAGCGTGTGAGCCTGAAGTTCTTGTCCAGCTCATAGCTTTCAGGGTTAAAAGACTCCCTCACAGACATGTCTGATGAAACTCTGGGTCGTCCCCACTGTTAGAATATCAAATGACAATTAAAAAAGGAAGAGGGAGAAAAATTAGAATGTCAAAGAAGATAAAAAAGAAGAGGATGGTACGCTATTTCACTCCTATCCAGCACCTTTATGTGTGCATTTGTGTAATCTCTGTTTCACATTAGCACAAATGTGGAGAAAACATTGTTTTGGACTGCACACTCCAAGACTAATAGTTCTTATAGACATTGCCAAGAGAGTTGATGAAATGTGAGTTGAAAAAGTACTACAATTTTCATTAAGATCCATTATTATTTTCTGGGAAAACTTATATCAGTAAGTACATTTCCCCTTAAAAAAAAAGTCTGGCACATCATTACCAAAATCCCAGTTAAATTCAATAAATTACACATAAATGAAAAGTCAAAATATGACTGAAGAACGATATTGTGTTAATATTATATTGAACTCGTTCAAATAACGTGTAAAGTTGAGTAAAACACAAAAATATTATTTCAAAGTACAGATTTCGGACATTCTGCACAGAGGGTGTGTTGCCTTCACTGACCAAATCAAAGCGGGAACTGATCTAGTGCATTCTGATCTACAATCAAATGTGTTTGATAAAAACTTCAGGAAATTATTCCTGTATACGGAATAAAAAGACAAATCATTTCGTAACATTAAATGAAGGGTACATTGTTAACTCTTTATTTATAATTTGTGTTCTGTAAACATCAGCGGGTTGTTAGGGGCCTCTTTTGACACACCAAGGTAGTGTTCAAGAGGCAAAACGATCCCACGTTCATTCAACCCTCAGGCACTGGCTAAGAATATAAGTGATGACTGAACCTACACCTCCGCTTCCTGTGCTGAGCTACACAATATTGACTGTCTGGGGATTCAACTTCGAGATACATGTGCTGGCAGTGACAGCTACACCTGCCATGTCTGTTTGTTTTGCTGCAAATGCAGTTTTTTGTTCATGCTAGCTGTGGCTAGCAAACGCAGATCCATACATGCGGCGATGGGCATAAGCAGCTATGTGCCACAAAGGGACCGTGGCGTCCCGGCGCGAAGTCTATAACACATTTGAAAACACACATGATGCACACTGCAACTTAGAAATCTAATGCAATGTAGTGAATGATTCAGCCAGCGTCAGTGCACATTTAAGTTAAAAAGTTGCCGTAGACCGCGGAACAAAAATGTCGGCGGCGGAAAAAATTAACCCCTTCCTGTCCCTCGCCATGCGATGAGTGAAACATCAGAGTTGGTATCAATAGAAAAAGGGTACACATGCAAGTTGTGCAAAGTTTGTGATGATACAGTGCAGTATGACTGTTTGCAATTGCCCTATATGCGATTTTAGGACCATAGCGGAGTTATATTCCTGCAACATTTCCCCTTTAATTGCTCTGACCAGTTTATCCTTACCAGCTTCACGTTAGCGGTGGATCCCGACAGAAGAGCGGGGACAGCTCCAGAATGCATTGGGGCCAAAATTAGGCGTCTTCAGAGAAAGCCTGACGAAAACTCACAAATATTTCTTTCTTATCTTTGCACATAACTACAAAATAAACTAGAATATAACATACAATAGACTAGAATTATACTTAGATATCAATCACATACCATATTTTACACACTGAACTAAAAATGGCTCATAATTCAAAGAGGAAAGTACCCAGATAACAAAGGGTCCTAAGCCTGCACCTCGGCGGCTTCGACATCCCCTTTAATGAGCTGAAAAGTCTGGCAACAAATTTTCTACAATGGAGTGTACCTTTAATTTAGCGTTTTCCCTCCTTTTACTCCCAACTAGACATCCAAGTGAAGGCGAGGGTATATTCCAAAAAATGTCATTCATGAGCACATTTATTTAATCTTCAGAAAAAACGTAGAATTTAAAATGTAAACAGAAACATCTTTAAACAGAACTGTTATTTAGACTTCAGTGGGCACTTAAGAAGGTTCATTCAAGTGTATTTTATGTTCTGTGTTTTTTTAATATTATTTTAGCTTAATAGAAAAAAACACTTAACAATTGCTGGGAAACTGTATTTTACAAAAGATACAGGTTTTTTCATACACAGTGAGCAGTAGAAACATCACAGCTTTAACAACAGTAACACAGATGTGCATAGGCTAACCCTAACCCTTCTCAAAGAGAAAAAAAATGAATGTATGACTGAATAGCTTCATGTTTTCCGACTAATGGAGATAGTTGATCTATTTCTACATTGCAAAGTTTACCAAAAATACATTACATGTGAATCTCACAAAAAGGTGGACATGCGCTGCACCCACCAAAGAACTGGTCACTTAAAAGGCACAATCCACAATGGATGACTAACAGTAAAAAGAACCAGAGAGCTGCTCTTATGAAACAGCAGTGAGAATACCAATCTGCTGAATGACTGGACCAGAAGATGATGAAAAAGCTGAAAGGTAGAAGAAAAAAAGGGGAACAAGGCTAACATGTGATGTATATGCCAACTGACCAGTGACAGATGAAGATCATTTCAACACAGAGGTGAAGAGCTCTCATGAAAACGGCCAAAGGAATCACGAGAACATTGATCTTAAATGCAACACAGAGACACAGATAGAGGAAAGATTTGAAGGTATTTAAAAAATAAAAAAAAACAGCTGACAATGTTTTCTCATGAAGGAAAAAAACAACTCAGTAATTGTGAAATGGTCAAGCAGAACAGCTGATTCATGTAAGCATAACATGCCTGTAGGCATTCTCACAACAAATCAAAATTGTGTTGTATTCGAGTAGTTTCAACTGAGACTAGTAATCGCAGAATAAAAAAAAACTTTTTAAGGCTGTTGCCTATAATGTAAACAAGTAATCACCAGGTCACGTATTTCCTTTCTTACTTTATATGTATAGGGACGTTTACTGAAGTGATGATCCAAGTGGTCCAATGTGTACTCATTAAATATCATTGAGGACCACAAATACACATCGAACAGTGTATTTTTTCAACATAGACAGAAAGAGGATAGAATTTAAATTCTGTTTCTTTTCTTTTCTTTTTCCCTCCACTGCACATCATAGTTGCAACAGACAAAAATGTCAAAATTCAAGAAAAATCATTAAAAACATTACTGCTGCAAGACCATTGTGGCTGTTGCTGGTCTGACCAGTCATGTTAATCACTGTCTGTTCAACACCAGGTGGCTCATTATGGTCACAGCCTATAAAGGAAGGAATATTATCAACTTGTAATATACCATTAACTCCCCTGTATTTCACCGTAGAAAAGAGGAGAAACAACATATCAAACATAAAAGAAAACCCAGTATTTTAGTATGAGCATGTGCAGTATGATATGAATCACTGTTGTAACAGTTAGGGATGAAAAAAAATAAAGGTGAAAGGGTGGGAAAGATTCATGTGTGAAAATAAGTAGCTGACATTTTGGGGAGCTACGTCAAAATGTTAAATGTCAAAGCAACAGAATGACAGTGAGCACCAGTGGGTGTGTGTGTGTTATGACAGTGAAGAAAGAAGTTCAAGTCTCTAAGCGAGGCGCTTGGAAAAATGTTACAAAATGACATACCAATTTGAAGAGGAAGATGGAATTACAAAACAGTAACAACAGATCAATGACGTGGAAAGTGTGAATGAAAAAACTTTCTTAGCTGTGTGTAAACAGCTTCATATGACATCAATACTTGTGGATGGTCCATTTGAGTTTTTCTCAGCCTCTGCAGCATCTGAAGAGTTAAAAGATGAACAAGGATTGAACAGGTTGAACTATTTTTGCAATTTCTTGAACAAGATAAGTCTTTAACTAATGGAAGTTAGACACATGAATAGCAAAGAACATACCATTTAATGTACAGTGTAAACAAACTGTGTGGTTGATTTCAGTGAAGGTTAGAAACAGACCTCTTTTCAGCCTCCTCCTGGCAAGTTTGATCTGATCCTGAAGGATTTGGACCCAGTCTCGAGGCCCAGGCAACTTCTCTATTTTGTGCTCTGTGCAGTACTTCTCTGTAAACACTGGACACAAAATATAGAATTTAAAAAACATATCTTAACCGATTTGTGTGTACCCGATAGCAACTAAGATTTTTTATTTTTAAATCATTCTCTCCCTTACCTTTAATAGCACCCACAATGTTCTGGTCCAGGCCCTTACGGTTATCGTTTAGCCCCCTCTTCCGTTTACCATTTGGTAACGAGTTAGCCAGGGTAGCGTCATCAAAGAAAGCACATACCTGAACACACAACAACAACAATTACAAAATTTTTTGTCAGTCAGCAAATTTAGCCCTCATTAAATTTTGTATGAAAACATTTTGGATGTGCACCAGTTTGCGGAACAGCAGGCTGCCAGAGCGGGTATAGTTGACCAGAATGGAGTCCAGCTGGGCTTTAGAGATAAACACATCATAATCTTCTGCGAGACGCACCTCGGACTGAAGAAAAGTTGAGCAACATAGAGTTTATTTGAAAGCATATGAAGAAAATGACCATTTGAAGATAAGACGAGCATTTCATTTTAAACGGCAGATGCTATATTTTGTTGTACTAGCCATGAAATTAAAAAAGTCACGGAGACACAGAAACAAGAATCATCAGATCTTACACTGAGGATTTTTTTGTATAGAGTATCCTGTCAGGTAAATTAAATTAAACAATCAATTCATATGATAATATCTGCAAAAGCCTATAACGTGATTAGCTGCTCTCTACAAATATTGAAGGATCTTATGGAAAGAAAAGATTTCAGAAGTGGCAGCATGGTGTTGTAGCCTAATAACAACCTGGAAGAATATTATCTCAATATTTGAATGTATAAAATCAGTTTCTGTACCTTCTTCTTCTAATAGTGGGATTTGTTGTGAGTAAATATACTTACTAATTTAGAAGAAAAGTAAGTCAGATTTGTTTCTGTTTTTGTGTGGCTGGGTTCGGTTTGCCTAAATCACAAATGAGCATCACAGTAAAACTAGGAAAAGCAGATGCTGATCCATACAATCCAAGAACATTTGCATGCATATTACCTCTAATACCTGAGGCTCCCATAGCTTGTTCAGGAAAGGGTTTTGTGTGTCACACGCTGTTGCTGGATACTTCTGGGACGGCAGCACAGACACGTCACAAGAGACAGGGTGCATGTCGGGGGTGGACGAGTCCAGTTTCTCACATTCTGCACTTTTTACGGATTCAGCAGGTGCAGCTTTAGGCCCTGATGCCCCCAAAGAGGAAAGAGTGCTTCTTCTATTATTGAAAACACTAAGTGGAGCCATCTTATACATGGGCCTCCTCTTTCGGGGCATGAAGCGAGAAGTGGAGGTAGGACCAAGGCGAGGCTGGCAGCCTGATGCCACCTGCTCCTGCCTTTCAAAGGATGCTAAAAAAATTACAAAAAAGACACAATCACGTTACTTTTTCCCAGCTTCTCTCAAAGTGTATTTTCAAGTGCACTTTCTGACCTTTCTGAGTCTGCATCAGCCTCCTCATGCTACGCAGCTCCTGCAGAATAGCCCTCAGGGTGCCCTTACAGTTACACACACAGCATGGGGGTTCCTGAACAGCAGCGGGGGGCACATCTGCTGGAGAGCCAGCAGTGCTTTGATCAGTCATTGTTTACTTTTACATGCAAACTGCTTTATCTCACGCTATATCTCTTAACATCAGAGGAATGTTTCATTTAGGGCTTATTCAAGGTGTAGCACATTTATCTCTGCTTGCAGTTTATAATAATGATAATTTTTCTTTGTTGCAAATGTTGTTGTGTTTGGCTGTCTTCTCTCATGTACCATGGACCTCACCATTTGCTTCAGTGGCTTTAGGTGAATCTTTCGCGCTGTTGGGAATCCTGAGAGGAGCGGAGCATGTGCTGTGTTGGCCACAACTTGGACCATTGGGGACTGGGGTGGATGTGGATAAAGATGATGGCTCTGGGTCTTCTGTGGAGCTCCAGTTGGTACTCTGGTGGTCCTCTGACACAAGAGACACGGTTGGAAACTGCTGTATCTGGCTCTGATGCCTCTCCTGGGGCTCCGATGTTGAGCTTTCTTGCTCTGTCCCAACACGCTGATATACTCTGCCAGACTTATCGTTCAGAAGCCTCATCATGCCTGTGATTTGCCTTTTGATCTCCATGCCCTTGTCACCCGGCCGAACTAAATTTGGAAAAATTTGTATATAATTAGTGATATCTGCTATGACATATTGCAGAAATGTATTCTTAAATTGTATGCATACCAGCAGGCAAAGCGGTATCCTTACTTTCACCGTTGGCATGCTTGTAGCTTGAATTTGTTGCATGTGAAGGGTCACAGTCTGCACATATAGAAAAAAATAATCATTTTGCCATGATGCACAATTGCAAGCAATTAAAAGAACACCAAAGCCTGAAGTGCATGCTTTTGCTTTGTACCGCTGAGGCGTGTACAGGCTGATGGGCTGTGATGTCAACCAAAGCAGAACAGCCCCCAATCCATCCCCTCCCATCCCATGAAGAAACCACCACCTGTGGGTAGCATGGAGTAGTTGTCGACAGAGCTCACAGCCTCAGTTAAAAAGTGAGCAGTGCAAGCCGTTAAGGGTGCAGTGCACATTTTTACCTTTTGGACTGCTTGCTTAATTCATTCTTAGCATTTGAATCGGAAAGACATATGTTGACACTGATTGGAAGGTGGAATGTTTTCCCTGTACTAATTTTAGATGGTAATTCTTGCTGTCAGCTCTTTGTAGCCACCGATGCACATTCTGTCCATTGTGGTGGCGATGGCTTTTGTTTACGGAGTCTCCTCTGCTGGCACACAGCTCCAGACAAACACCAGACACAGACGCGCGTCTTGCAAGGTCTCACATTCATTCAGCAGCCTACCTTCATCCGTGACCAGTTTAAAGCTCTGCGACTTCCTTCTTCTCTTCCGTTCCCCAAACTCCATCTTCCAGAGGAATATTCCGTAAGTCGTGCTGTCGGAAATCGCTCCTCAGAAAGATGAAGTCAATTATTATACACTCAACGGAATCACCGTCCGCCTGCCTTATTAATCAGTTCAAATTTCTCCCCAGCCTGCCGTTTGGTTCTTGACACCGGCAGCTTCTCACCCTCGAGGCTTAAATTTCCCAAGGAATTTCTGATGTGATATCTGTTTTCCCTAACAGCATGATGCCGAGCCTTCCCTTTCGCCATGTAAATAAATTAATGACTTTAATATTAAGAGTTCGTCACACATCCCTTTGCGCCACCTGATGGTATGTTTCATTTAAAAAGGTCGAGTGAGTCGGTGGTGTCCAGACGTTGACTTGCTGGTTGAAATGAGACAGTGTTTAGACCAGTACACTGTTGATGCACCAAAACGTTTTTGTTTTTTTTACAGCTTTTTAAATTTTAAATGTGAACATTAAGATGATGTTTGAGAGCAGAATGTTCCAGACAAGTCACTGGTGAGGTGTTTATACCCACAATGTGAGAAAATAAATCTGCTCATGGCAGACATGGTATTCCTCCTAAATTGATGAGATGCAGAAAGATACTTTTTTGATTCAGATAATTATCTACAGTAGGCTCATGTGACTGAGACACCAATAGGCCAACTAATCAAACTTGCCATCATTTCAAAACCTGGCTCTGGGGATGTCACACCAGCCAAAATAGCGCTTTCCTTAATCTATTTTTTAATTGAGATCTTTATTTAGCAATTAAAGGGCAAACACCTGAGTCACAGCCATCCAGTGTAGCAGTGCCCTTTTCTGCAGCTCTCCCTGCCCATCTCCAGTGGGACCATGGCCCAGAGATGGCTGGGCCTTTTCCTTTGTATACTGAAGTTTTTCCTCAGTTCTTTTGAGTTAAATTCGGTCGTTTAATGATTGGAAAGGTTGCTTTTTCCGTTTGCAATTTCCAGATAGAATAAGCGTATTAAAGGGATTTTTCTTGCAGCATGTGTTATCACTGAAACCTAGTTATATTTCACCTGAAGATTTAGATGGTTTTACTCTAAAATAGCTGCAACTATAAAAGAAAATAATCAAATATCTATAGGAAAAAGTGTAAAAATGTTCATGGTTGGAAGAGATCGTTATACTTTTGTTTTTTTAGAATTTATCATGAAAGGGTACTGCTCGAAGTTGCATTTATTTTTATTATTTTACTTTGAAGACAATTTCCAATGAAAGTAAACAGGAAGTACTCTTACTCTGACTTTCCACAAGGCCAACTTCCGGTCTTTTCATGGCAAGAAAAGGCCGTGGTTGTATCTCTGTTTATTCGTGTCAGTAAACAGAAATACGTCCAGGTTACCGTTCTGAAATGGATATTCTGAAAGCTGAGATTGACAGAAAAAGGAAACTCATCGAGGAGAAGCAGCTTGTTGACGTAAGTATCAAAATAAGGTGGTTTATTTTCGTTAGCTTAATAGGTTAGCCCTGTTAGCTAGCGTTGCCAGTTCAGACCAAGTTGCCTTTCCAGAATGATCTTTTATAACTGTATAAATGGGCGTATCGCTCTTTTAACAAACTGATCTTGCATGTAGAGATATATGGTTTACTACAGAGTGAAATAAGTTAAAGTTACATCGCGTACTTTCAACTTAATATTCCCACTAGGAAGTCTGAAATCATCCTTTATTTTTATTTTAACCAATGCAATAGTGTTGCTCACTCACAAAATGTTTTTTGTGTATATCACTATACCTCTATCCACTTTGCTACCTCTGTCCACTTTTACCTAATATAAAGAAAGGTGTCCTAGTTAGTGGTTTCCACATTGTTATAGAGCTAAAACAAACAAACAATCAACAGATCAAACAAAATAATTTCCTGGTCAATTGATTAGTTTTTAGTTTTTGATGGACTCTGTGAGAGAAGAAACACATGTTCATTTAACACTGTATTGGTTCTGCTGTGCATGAAGTTTCTTTTAACAAGCCAATTATCTTTAATTTCAGGACTCCAAAAAATTCTTCAAAAGGGGTGATCTTGCACGAATCGAGCAAGAAGATTACTACAGAAGATGTGGATATAACGTTAGTATCAGTATCATCTCATACATCTCACTCTGCCTAACACACTCAGACATTTCTAAGTCATCACATTTACTTCCGATTGTGCATTACCTCAACCTTTTTCTGGAGGGAAAATAGCTCAGATATTGATGTTCAGCACTATATTAGTGTGTTTACTGTGCTGTTTCTCCACAACCTGCCTCTGCTGCCTGCATCTGTAGGTTCAGAAAGAGACTTCTGAGAGCAAGGTATGGGATTGCTCAGTGAAAGTAGCAAAAAAAAGCTGCATGATGAAAGGATCAATCACACTGTGTCCCAAAGCTTCCACTTCCTTGGTATCCACTCTAAAGTTTCACTCATTAAAACCTTAGAGGATGATAGTAATCAACTGGTGGAAACTCATTGGTTTTCCCACAAGCGTTGTCTGAAATAATCACATTAAACTGGATAAACTGGATGTTTAAATGCAAAACGCTAAGATAATAAAAACTCATAGTCAGTAATTAAATAATCATTCTAGATTATGGCAGGCTGTACAAACTCACTCACAGCCAAACAAAACATTAACACTCTTTCATGAATTGGCCAGAAGTCTGTTAAATGTATTTCTGAAAATGTTTCCCTGTTTACCTTATTTTTGTAAACAGGTGTTTTTTAAGTATGAAACCAGTAAAAATTAAGTTATTTGATTGAATCTGCTCCCATGTTTAGCATTTGTAGTTACAAATGAAAATAATGGTTTTGAATCACTCAACACAAAGGAACAAGGAAAGGAAGCCGCAAAGCCGAAGTGGGACACAGCCGCGCCGTGGATTTCAGCATGACTTACTTAAGTTCAAAAGAAAATTTTTTGTTTCATGCTGTACTTTTTACTTTTCTTTTTTTCTGAATCCTCAACATTTTTGCAACTTCTCCTCTGACTTTGTGCTGTTGGTTTTTCTTTCTTTGGGCAGTTGTACTGAACAACAGAAACTGCAGACTTTTTCAAGAAGAAAAATCATCATCTAAAAGTATTATCCATGTACATGTTTTTTATTTTTATTATTTGTTTAAGCAGAAAACACTGTTTGGACGACACTTTTCTAACCATCTCCTTATTGGTCTTTTAGATTGTGTTTCTTTAACTGCAATCTAAGAGTGCTGTGATGCATGTCTTCATGAAAGCATGAGCATATTTTGAGATTTTCCTCATGTAAATCATGTTCAATTGGTTTTGCCTCGAGTCATGGAATTTGTTTTTTTTCTGCCAATGCTTTTCAGGAATCATATTCATTTCAAATTTTGGTTGATGAAATATGGCATATTTTATTAGTTTTGGGTGTTTCACTGGGTGTTTTGAGTGTTTCACAAAGGTAAAGTGGAGGTGTGTATGCGTGAGGTATGTTTTAGTGAGACAAATCCTTTTAATTCTGCAGTTGGTTCTGTCTGAGACTTTGCCACCGCTTTTAATAATGGTGACATCTTTTTTTCCTTCATGTTGTCCTGAAGATTGACCAGAAGGAGGACGATGAACCAACCACCTCAGCTAATCCAGTGTTGGAACTGGAGCTGACGGAAGAGAAGCTGCCCATGACGCTTTCCCGACAGGAGGTTAGGCCGTTCTAAAGTCAGCTCCAGCCTGTCAGTATGTTTTCTCGCACACTACTTGCTGAATCATCTCATGTCTTTGCAGGTCATTCGACGGCTTCGAGAGCGAGGGGAACCGATCCGATTGTTTGGAGAGTCTGATTATGATGCCTTCCAGAGACTCAGGAAAATTGAGATTCTGACCCCAGAAGTAAACAAGGTAAAACCGAATCTGTTGTGAGGTTTATTGACATGTGGGTATTTCATCCTTCAGAAAACTCCATAAAAAAGTATTTTGCGGATTAATTTGAACTGTCAAGTGAATCCAATTTTTAGGGCTTGAGAAATGACCTGAAAGCAGCCATGGACAAGATCGACCAGCAGTACCTGAATGAGATAGTTGGAGGTACAGAGCCAGGGGAGGTGGACACGCAACACGACCTGAAAGTTCATGAAGAAAACACCACCATAGAAGAGCTGGAGGTACAGTGCTCAAGGAAGAGAGAGAATGTCTACTGAGAGTACTATATAGCTTATTTTTTATGTTTTTTTTCAGCTTCTGCTCCATATATTTTTGTATTTTAGGTTTTGCCGGTCTGTGGTTGATGTTTGAATTCTAAATTCCTATTTTCTCCCCAGGCTCTGGGGAAAACTCTCGGCACAGGGGATGATAATTGGGACCAGGATGTTATCGATAAATTTTTGAGGGTAAGACTCCTATATGTATTTTAGATTTATAACTGCCAACCATCTCTAAAAGTCGTTCTTTTTTTTGTATTGTAGTTCCTTCTTGGTGTTTGGGCCAAAGATCTGAACAGTCGAGAAGATCATGTGAAGCGCAGCGTTCAGGGCAAGTTGGCAAGTGCAACACACTCACAGACGGAGTCTTACCTCAAACCGCTCTTTAGGAAGCTCAGGAAGAAGGTAACATTTCCGGCACAGAACTGTTTCTCTAGTGTGAATTCACGAGGAGTGACTGAAGGTGTCTTATTTCCTCCTCTTTCTTTCAGAGTTTACCTGCTGACATCAAAGATTCAATCACAGACATCATCAAATTCATGTTGGAGAGAGAATATGTCAAGGTTTGATGATACCTTGTCAAATTTGTTCTGCTGACTACACTCATCATCACATGTTTTTACAGTTCGTAATCCCTTTATTTCAGGCAAACGACGCATACCTACAAATGGCCATCGGAAACGCCCCCTGGCCCATTGGTGTGACTATGGTCGGTATCCATGCCCGTACTGGACGAGAAAAGATCTTCTCCAAACACGTGGCTCATGTCCTCAACGATGAAACACAGAGGAAGTACATTCAGGTAATCCTTGATTATTTTCTCCATGTTGGCTCGAGGTTTGTTGTTAACTCAGGCCACCTAATCCTATTTCTAAGAATTTCAATGCACTTCCACACATTTCACAGATTAATGTTTACATTGTCCCTCGCTGTGTGACAGTTAACTGGAAATGATAAAAACATTTCATCAGCAGTGCTTTTTTATCTTAAATTGTTGTAAGCATTACACTGCACAATACTACTTATTATTAACAAAAGTGGAAGAAGTGCTTAAGGATTAAAACATTTAGTCAATTTATGGAGATGCACTCCTTGACATGCTCATTCATAATCACGTTACTCTATTCTTGCCAGGAACCTAAAAAATAGGATTATTATCCTTTTCAATTGATTTAATTTGCAGCTAAATTCCCTCAATATTTTTCTCTCTACAGGGACTGAAGAGGCTAATGACCATGTGCCAGAAACACTTCTCAACCGATCCATCAAAGTGTGTGGAATACAATGCCCTTTAACTTCTGGCTTTAGCTGATGTTAGGACAGAGCTGTCGGATTTATCGTCTCAGTTCAAAGTTGGGTTTTTTCTTTTTTTTCTTTCATGTTTGTGATATTAAATGCTCAAAATCTTTTACACATTCATTTCTTAGGGTCTTACTGTTAGAGTACATGCAGGATTTAAACAAGCCTGAGGTGATTTCAGCTCAGTTGGATATGTTATTTTCAAAAAGTGTTAAAAGAATGTTATTTTAGAGAGGAAAGTGGAAGTTGTGTAAGTTTTATTACACCCAAAATAACACACCAAATTATGAACATATATTTGGCAGATTCACTTTGAGGTACATGCTGGCACACAAGGAGACCTTTGTTGCTCTTCTGTCTTGGAATAAATGAGATTTTAACCATACCTGCCATCAGAATGGGGAGTCTTTATGCAGACACCAAAAGCTAAATTTCCAATCTGAGATGTCATCTGCAGATGCCACATTTTTTATGCTGCTTTTGTTTGTGGCTGAGCTGTGGAAATGATTATTTGTAGCAGCTACTTCTTTTTTTGTCAATAAAAAAAAAAGAAATAGGCGGATTACAAGGGACACACAGCATGCTTCAGTAAATTTCTAGTGCCTGCTAGAGCACATTATCCACATATGATTATATAGGGAACACTTAAGGAAACTGTATTCCCTTGTGTACAACTAGACCAAAATCCACAGAATTATTCAGGCACAAACTAGATTTGCAGCGGCTGATCGGTTATAACGGCTCTTTCTAGTTTTGTCAGGATGGTGACATCCAACGTCATACACTGACCTTATTACACAGAGTAACCATGGCAATCTGATTTGCTCCTTGTGGAGATGGTATGTTCTTGGCTGCCTGAGCCCACGTCAGCTCTTAATACGTCACTGTTTGGACGGCCATGTGGGCAGGTTGACAGTTGGCTGGGGAAATAGGGTGCACCTCTGCTGGATTTTACTCAGAACATCTAAATCTGCAAGAAAGATGGTGTCCTCACAGCAGTCAGTGGTGAGGCATTCAGTGTGAAAGAATGGGCCTTTCAAAGGCCAGTACCTTCATCCATACATGCAGGCTTTCGCCCACCTGTCCTTGAGTTGGGCTAAGCAAAATATTTTGGCTTTTGTCCAGTCTAATCTGATGCGTCACTGTCAGCGATGTGTGCCAAGGCCTTGAGATGATTGTCCGATAGAAATCGCTCACTGGGAAGGCGAATTCTTTCTGTTTTTCTAATGCAAGGGAGTTTTATGAGAGGTGGACCGGTATAAAAGTGGAGATAATTCATTATTGTTTTGAACCAAAACAGTATGAGCTAATTGAATGAATAAATCTACATTTTCTGATATTAGAAGTATGCAGATACATGCCCAGGGCACAGACTTCCTGAGGAGTTTGTGTGGAAACGTTGACGTTAATGTGTGAATCGGCACTGAATGACTGCAATGAGCATATTAAAGACCCTTCTGACCAGAAAACAAGATGTGTTTCATGAAGTTTTATGTAACTTTTCAGCGTTTACTGGTACTTACTTGATCTTTATACTCCTAACTTTTTTAAATTACACACCAGTATAACTTCCTTTTGTTTTTGCGTCATCAAAAAACTGTGTTCTGGTTCCTTTTTTAGTAATTATCTCTGTGTCTTCATCTTCATGCTTCATTTCACTTCATTTTGTCCTGGCTGTTGAAATATGAAGAAGACCGCAAACAAACAGGCGGCCTCATCACAGTCTTTTCCCCGTAGCCCTCATTGGGGAGATGAGCTGAACTCCCTGACTACAAAGAGGGTTTGTATTCATTATGTCAGGGGACATTTTCTTTTTTTCTTTTTTTTTTGGCCAATGACCTCAGATCTGTGCAAAGGCTCATTACTGGCCATAAGATGTGGGCAAGCTGATGAGAACCTGCTCTCAGTGCTTCTTTTGTTCGGGCATAGCTTTGTGTTAGAGAGTAACGTGTTGTGGATGCACTCAGCGCATTTAACACTTTCAAGTCTCCAGGATTCATAGGAGGATTATCTCCATCGCATCTTTCAAACGGCATATATTAGCATGCCAATGTGGAAATCAAAGATAAACGTTTTTTTTATGGTTTATCATTTTGTGGTACAGTGTGTTAGGTAGCCTAAACGAACTATCTTAAGATGTAGTTCTCTCTGTGAGGAATTGTAGTGCTTGTTTTGGGTTTATAGGTTGTCTCCTTATCAAAATATACCTTTAATGTGGCCTGCTTTAGTTTAAGTTGATTAGTAATTCTAAATGTATTACTGAATAACATTCAGGTCATCCATTTCAATTCTATTTTATAGCTTTCATCTCCCACAGAAGCCTTTCTACCGGATATATCTTTCTTTTTTTCTTTATTTCCCTCCATGTGGACTGGCACTAGACAGTCTGATAGTTGCCAGGCACCTGAGTAAAGGTGGAAACCAATTACTGGTAGAGGTGTAGTGTTTCACCGCAGTATCTCTCTTCTCTTTTTTGTGTTTTCTTCCCCCCCCCCCCTTGCTTAAGCTTTGGATCATTGAAAATGCAAATGGATTTATGAATACACATATGCTTCTTTTGCAGGCAGAGATTAAATGTCAGGGCTTTGACTTATGTGCAGACTGGCAAGGGCAAATTAATCTAATCACTGTAAGTATTTTTTTTTCATTTATTTATTTATTTTTTTTAATGGTGGGCTTACAGGTCAGACCATTAGTTAAGATGGATAATGAATGGGATGCATTGAAGCCATTAAGCAAGGGTAGTGAAGAATTTGTGGCATTAAACGCTGTTAATGCTTTAGAAAGAGAGATTGCCACTGAGTTCTATTTTTAATGGATGGTGTTTCTGGATGTTTGTGTGAAAGGTTCTGAGGTCAACCATTTTTTAATGGCATGTTTGCCTCTGACAAAACTAATTGTTCGAAGCAAGAACGAAGACGTGACAACCCGGGAAAGTTTTCTGCCTAACCCTTGTCCTCATGTCTGCCATAAAAAAAAAGCCAGTGTGGTCCACACCCAGCAGCACCCACAGGAGTGTGCCCTTCTAAAAAAGCTGGCATTCTACTCAGAGGAGCTGTCACCATGGTGAAATGCACTGATAATCATTCCCTCCTTGGGTTCATGGAAGATGAAATAGAAAAAGTAGATGGAGAAGAAATAAATGAAATGAAAGAGTAAACATAATACTGATGGTGAATGAAGTGGTGCGTCAACAGTTAACACAATTAATAAAATATGAGGGATTAAAATAGAATGTGAGTAAGTGACCCTCACAATCCTTCACCACTGGCTACTCTGTGTCATTTGAGCATCAGCTATTTGTGAACTTGTCACCATAAACGCCACATTATTGCTGGAACGTGGCGCCGCACATTGCAACTAACCCCCCCTGAGGGGGTGTGTGTGTGTGTGTGTGTGTGTAGTACTATCTGCCCCTCAGCATTCGACCTCCCTCGTGTTGACAGCAGGGAAAATCGATTTCTGAGAGAACAGAGGCAGAGCGCAGCCTCTTGCATCTGCAGGATTTTTTAGGGAGCGAGCAGGGGCTCCAGAAACTTTGGGAAGTCTGGTGCGCTTTTGGACCAGAAAGACGCCGGTTTGCACCTTTTTTTTAGCGTCGGTTGTTCACGCGCTTTTAACAGCTGGTCTTGTGACGCTCCCCTGGACACACACAGACACACAGACACACACACACACACACACACGGTTCCCGGCTGGAGCAGTGCCGCAGCTGACCGGGGAGGACGCGAGTGGCCGCCGCCGCTGGTCCGAGCTGCGTGCACAGCAGCAGCATGTGGGAACGTTAGGCTTAACAAAAAAAGGACACGGCTCAATCTGACCAGTGCATCCCGCCTGCTTTCGTGCTCGGATCAACTCTTTCTCGCACGCGACATGGACGGCTTTGGGCCAGACGAGGCGGGAGTTGGCGGAATCGCGGAGGAAAAGTATCGCGCCCTGGCGTACGACACCGCGCTCAGCACCCTGCTGGCCGTGGCCCTGTACGTGCTGGTCAAAGTCAGCCTGGACGGCTTCAGGCAGTGGCGGGCCAGGGTCTCGGTGCTCGTCGTGGGGTCGGGACCCGTGGGGCTGACCGCCGCGCTGGTCGCTGTCCGCTCCGGGAAGGTGCTGAAGCTGACCGTGCTGGACGAGAGGTACCGGACCGCCATGCTGTGCCGGCCGCAGCAGATCGCGCTGGACCCCCGGAGTGTGAAGTTTCTCCTGGGACTCGGGGTGGACTTCGATAACATGGAGGGCTGCTGGCACAACGAGCACTTCTTCACCAGGATAGGCGTGTTCCAGGAGTACCTGCTCAGCATCCTGGAGCAGAACAAACACAAGGTGGACGTCAAAGTCCAGCTGGGTACAAAGGTATGTCCTCACCACCGATTTCAAGGTAGTTTTCAGAATTAGTAATAGTAAGAATATTAACTCTTACATTTACTTTTGCCTTCCTCTGCATCAAGCATAAATACCCCCCCCCCCCTGCTGAGTGACCCCCCCAGGGGTCAGCAGTTTATAATGACAAAGATGCCTGACCCTGTGGAAGCTCTTTTTCCTCAGGCTTTTCAGTCAGCTTGGAAAAAGCCGATAATGTCAGATTTCTTTGAATTACGCTTATGATGAGCCTTTGGCTTGAAGCTTTTCTGAAACCAGTGCAGGGAACATATTTGTCTCGTGACATAAAAAGAAGCTGCGTCGTAATTCTTGCATTTTCCTTCTCTTCGATGAGTTTGTTTATTCACGCCAGGCTACAGAGAGTCTTCAGAGCACCTAAATCTTCCTCCCACAACACTCTGTCAGACTGAAAGCAGCTTCCCTGCTGAAATAACTTGTTATATAAACTGACCTCAAACAGGAAGAGAATGCTTTCCACAGTTTTTAGGTCAGTGGAAAGTAAATGATGGCATTACAGTGAATAAATCCCCACCCAAACATACTACAACATCAAAATAAAATGGATTTTAGATGTAATCCTATTTTAATTCCGAAGAATTTATTTATCCACACAGGATTACTTTTCAGGCATCCACAAGCCAATTTCTGCCGTATGTTCTGGCACCTATTTTCAAAAGACAGCATTATCAGAGCACAAGCTGAATCAGTCTATAATGATAAAATAACAAACCATATCCCTGTTATATTACAAACATCGTTAAATCATTTCGTAACATCTCCAGCTGGGACACGGCTCGGGACCAGGAAATTGCCCACCAGCTTGGAAACCTGAGGTTGCTCCGAGGAAAAAAAAAGGCAGTTTCTCTTAATGTGAAAACAATAATTAAATGTTCGGCCGACATTTGTGTAATGGCTGAAAACTGAAACCCAGACTTCATTAAGGCCCATTTAAGGTTGAGCGTCACTGTGGGTCTTTTGACAGTTCTTTAATTAAATGTCATCATTTGCCTTCTCACAACTCATCAGTAGTTATAAAACATTATTCAGTCTGGGATGACGTGTCTCTGGCAGCTTCTATTCAGCTGTCGTCTTCCCGGCTGCTTTGTGACTCACCAACCTTTGGAAGATGGTTTACAAGGTCAGCATGGTCTTTGATCACAGCAAACTTCGGTTTCATTTAGAGTCCATGCCATGTCACCCATTTCCTCTTGATAGGACATGACGCTGGGTTTGATGACAAATACTTTTGTCCTCTGAGACTGACAATGCTTCAAAGGTCTGGGAGTGAAGAATAACCTGTTCTGTGTGGTTTAAAGAGATGAGACGGAGATCTTTTGGGATGTAAGCCATTAGAGCCCCGGTGGAACCCTTTTATTCTCCCTCCAGTCTGCCAAGCTGTCCCCCAACTTGATCTGACTCTTTCAAAGTCTGCGTGTAGGCAAGGAGCTGGTTAGAGGCAGAGAAGCATTCACCAGAACAAAGTAATAAATCTCTTTGAGAGATGCTCTGTTGGTCAGGCAAGCACAACCAGTGGAGCTCATTTAAATAGCTTATGTCGGTGTATTACATTACCACCCACCTGCTTCCTGTTGGAGATTAATAGGTAGCGGAAGAAGTAATAATTCAGACTACAGTAATGAAAAAAACAAAACAATCAAAATGATCAAGGGCAAAATGTGTTAGATACAACCAGATCTTATATTTTAGTGTTGTTGAAATATTTATACTCTGGCAGAACTGTTCTAATAGATTGCAATGTTATTTTCACCAGAATTCTAGATAAAATTAAGTTATCTAGATGATCTCTACATGCATAAAAGAGTACAAAATGCACACAAAGGAACATTTCTTATATGTTTCACATGTAAACCAAAATTCAGATGATGTACAAATGTATAATTTATCGTGTCCACCTCTGTGCAGCCATTAGGGTTAGTAACAATGACTGTACTCTCTTTTTGTTGTAGTTCACAGAGGAATATCTTCAGCGGATTCCGCGCAGCAAGTGGCCACGTGTGATTGTGGTGGCTGATGGGTCATGTGGTGACTCCTGCTCCGTGCTGGGAATCAGCTCAGATTATACTGTGGAATCCTGCCATGCCTATGGAGCTAACGCCACCATAGAGAGATTAGACCAAAGACAGGTCTGGGAACAGCCTTGTTTTGTGTATTTGTGTGTTCGTTTAACTCAACATCTTCAAATGTGTGCTAGTGTTTACAGTATTGATCAGGATATAATATTTATTATAGGATATAACATTCATACATTTAAAATAATATAACATAAAGCTAGGGCAGGACAAAGTAGAAAAAGTTCTGCTGCTTCCAGGGAAGAAAACTGACACCGTGTGTAGCCTTAAAGCAGAAATTCATTAGGATGATGGAAGAAAGACTAGGTGCATATGTAAACAAGAATCATTTCATCACCTTCGCACAGACTCGGTAGCAATCAGGTGGCTGTTTATGCAAAGAAGGACATTATAATGGAAGTCACTCTGCCTACCTCACAGGCTATAGATAATCTGAGTAAACAGTGGAGCAGACCCTCTAATGGCAGCTGGGCACAATATCCGACTCATATAAGCAGTCAGATTTCAGCAGACTATTGGATGTTGTCAGCCTCATAGCTGTCATCCATTTCAGGGTAGTCACTGAATGTGCAAAGGGCAGCTGTTTGCCTGGTGACGGTAGGCCAGTGCAGCAGGAGTGCTTTTTGATTCGTTATGACTGCTTGGAAAGATAAATAGGCATATAGTGTTTTTGTTAAATATCAGGAAATCAAAACCTCAGCAGCAATGTTTTTCCCATTACTTTTTTCAGTGTTAAAGCAAATGTGTTCTATGAATTATGACTCAGTGATGCTACCAAGAGATTCAGAAAATAACTGAATAGATATATGGGAGACTTGTTCCAATAATAACCTGGAAAACCTAAATGGGTTTATTTTGGCCTCAGGTATACTAGCTGAAAAAAGACATGAATTGTTGTGCAGCTTGCTGCACACACTGTACACAAAAGTGTTTTCTGTTGCTAACAACACAAAATAGCATTCCCCCCGCTCCACTAAGGTGCAGACATTCAAAATGCCAGCTAATTATATTTACATCCATTGTCCGTTCTCAGTTCCGCGCGGGTCACGGGATATTAGCAATTGTTGATGAGTGTGTAATTGATTCAGGCTGAGTCATGTTGATGAATGTCTGCTCCTTGTATTGAAGCATATTTAGAGATAAATAATATAAACAATGGAGTGTATATATACATGATGTGGTCATTTTGTGAGCGGACAAAAAACTAAACAGGCTGAGATGAAAAGCTTTAAGGCCAAAATCTGAATAAATAATATGAACTTATATGAGAACACAAGTGTAGCCTCCCTTGTTGCTTTATGCCACAATGACCATTCTTCTCACGTCCTCTTTGGTGGCTGTGTGGCTGCCTTTTATTGGCCACTGTTCTCTCTGGTTGCTTCCTGTAGTGATTGAATTTTCCTCCCAGGATATGACCTGGTCCTCCTTACTGTCCCTTCTATCGCCTCCTATTTGCGGCTCTGCTGCCTCACCGTCTAATTTAGCTGCACTAAACGCTTCCCGATCCGTCTTGGCTGCTTTATGTCTCTGAAAAGAAAATTGATCACTTTTGTCTAGAGGGAAAATTGTTATTGGTTTCACAACTGAAAAGAAATCAAGCTAAGTTAAATATCTGCTACTTAGTATTAAAAAAAGATCTCCAGATGCTTAACAGAAATCCCATTCCTTAACCATTTACATTTGGTTTTTTTCTGACATCTGCCACCTTTTACTTTGATTTCTTACTTAACTTCAGGTGCCTACGCCTGAGATCCGTGCTCACAGCCTCTACTTTGACCTGTCTGCTTATGGAATGGAAGCGCTCCGAGAGAACAGGAACACAACAGTCAAGCCTGGCTTCCACCTGAAGATATATGGCACCTTCAGAAATCGCTGCATGGCCCTCGTCTGTCCCGCCTCTGACACCAAGACTGTTCGCTTCCTCAGGCAGACTCCAAACTCCTCGGTAAGACTCTGCCCTCTGCGTCAGATCTGCTTTTTGAATGAAGCTTTTATCACAATCAATAGCTGTGGAATCTATAGAGCTGTTTCTGTGTAGAGCATAGGTGCTATTAACTCTGCAGAGTCCTTATTTTTCATGAGTTGATGTATTTTGATGCATTACGTGCAAGTCCATCTCTGTCTTTGTGTTAGTGTGTGCATGTGTTCGGGGCTGCTATAATGTGTGCTTTTATAGACATGCTGGAGATCCCGCTTTTTAACCAAACAGAGAATGAAAGGACTGGGAAGAGAGAACGGAAGGGACTCTGACGTCTATGTGCGTGTGTGTGCACGTCTTTCTGTGTCGTCATTGTGTGTTTGGAAAAAGGTAATCAGTAATGAGTCGTTACACTTCAGTGAATTTTTTTGCTCCCACGCTGCCCATTAGGCTGGAGGCTGGTTGAGCTACTTGGCCGTTGGCATTTTATCCAAGGTGACTTGGTTTTCATGTCATGTGACACTCTGATCGTGTGTGCCTTGCAGCATGTCATGTAGCTATAGTTCACACAGGCAAGACTGTACATGGAGCTCTTGTTGCTATGTGGGTGGCCATACAAATGCACTGTTACTTGGTAACAGTTGACAGTGTAAGTATGGGTTGAAGAAGAGCAGTGAGAAAACAGAGGAGCTGGGAAGGTTTTTCATTCAATGTTCACATGCATTGTAAAGTTGAATCAAAGGCATACAGCAGTCAGGGACACGTTTTATTTATTCTTTTTAGATCTAATCCATTCACTTTAGTATTTTCATGACTCTTCACATACAGTCAAAGGCAAAGGATTAAAGAAAGTAAGACTAGTTAATACTCTGAAAATCATTTGTTCTTTTGACTTACAAAAAGTCGATTCAAAGTTAATGATATAACTATACTTTGTGTAGAAAAATTCCTTATTGCATTACTGATTAATCTGTCATGTATTTTTCTAGTACATTAAATGCATATTCCATTAATTTTTTCATGTCAGGTTAACCTTTAAAGAAAAAGCAAATTTACAAGCTTCTCAATGTCATAAAAATAAACCCCACACTGTGTTTGTGTGTATAGAAATATATATATATTATGTATGTAGATTAAATTATATTTTATTATTATTAATCTTTAAATGACAATCAAACCAGGCAATGTCATTTTGACCCCGTAGCTAGGGGACAAAGGTAGATGGTGATGACTGGGTGAACATCAGTTTGACCGTCCCATAACAGTTTTTGTTGGAGGTGTTTTCGTTCTTATTTGTTGAAGCATGATCTAAAAGTAGTGTTTAGACAAATCTCTAAATACTCCCTCTGTTATGTTACTCAGATCATGAAGAACATTTTCCACCAATCCTTCAATGCCTACAAGACGGACATAGAACCTCGCCTCAGTGATGTGACTCTCCACCAGATGCAGTGCAGCCGGCGTCTCTTTGAGATCCAGCTGTCACACAGACGCATCAGTGCAGCCTTTATAGAGGGGGACAATGTCGCGGTCATTGTGGAGGGGGAGGCAGCACGTGTCCTCAATTTTGACACGGGTACGTATCTATAAACTGCATCTCCATGAATACAAAGGAAAGCTTTTCCTTTATAAACCAAATCTTTAAAGTCAGAGATAAGAGAAAAGAAGGAGACAATGAAACCATTTACAAGCACAACCCTGGAAGAAAGGCAGATTAATGGAGATCCGACTTTGTTTTTTGTATTTTGCATATTAATTTCACTCATTTCAGCACTCAGTAATCTTTACTCTAATCTGCTGTTGTCCTGTTGATGCTTATTTTACATTACTGTTTTTTCATCGCTTTTTATGTAGATAATACTTTTTTGTTGATTTCCACGGTGACTGACATAGCTCATCTTATCACAAACATATGCATTTCTGAAATATTTTGTCATGTATGATTGATGTAAACTGTTTACCCTTGTAATTTCTTCGTCTTCCTTCCTTTGTATTCTTCCCTTATCTATCCTTCAGGTTTTGGAGTTAATCTTGGTATGCGTGGCTTGGAGTCAGTAGGGGCCTTCATTTACCAGACAGCTACTGCTGTAGACCAGAATGATATTCTAGAAGCACTGTCAGCCAAGATGCAGCACTCCAGACAGCTGGCAGAAACCTTCAAGCGGACCGGTCTTGCTGAGTCAATGTATGACTGAATGATGGTTAAAACTTGGTGGATGCATGGTGCCACCTAATGGTAAGCAGTAGGCTGTTCAGTGGAGGTGAACAATGAACTTTTAGTCTGATTCAGAGACAGAAAATGTATAGTTTCACACCAGACTTTAAATGAATGATCTTTGCAAACACGTATGTCTTTGTGATGTACGCTAAGGGGAGCTTCACAAATGGAGAGCCTTGAAATTAACTAAAGCCATGTCTATATCTGGACATATTCTTATATCAGCAAAGAACATAACAATATAGGCTCTCCCAGTTGCTATAAAATGAAGTTAATTACTAGAGAAAAGGCTTTTAGGTGTAAGAGGAGGTGGAATAAATTAAAACAGGGACAGTAAATCATTTCAATCTGCATTATTATTATTCTTTAATTAGGGAAACGATTGACAAAATTTTCAAAGACTTGCTGATTATGCAATATGGAATATTACATGTGTTGCTCCAGAAAAACAGATTGTGTCACAGCATCTTAAATGTTTCAGATGATGCCAATGATTTAACAAACAGCCCTCATGGTGAAATCAGAAGAAGTCAAGCTTCATCCAGTCCAGTGCTTTCCTCAAATATTTGCATTGTTTTGTTTTTTTGTGTTTTTTTTATGATGTGGTGATAATGATAGTGATACTGGTCTTTTGTATTGGCTACAGTTTTCCATGCTGCCTTGTATATTAGATTTTTGTATATAAAAAAGAGCACTGTGACCTCATTATGTATTTTTATGTAATCTTTTTTTTGACAATTGTGGTCCTGGTGATGTGAAAAGTCTCAGTGATGATCTAGTTTAAGTGCCAATAAAACTGACGACACACTCATTAAACAGGAGCTTTTTCTCTATTTCATCAAAGATCAGGTGTGATGCTTTATTTCCAGAACACAATGCTTTACTTTGTGAGACTATGCCAGAAATACTGTATTGTTGTAAAAATGAGGAGGAAGGTACCATGGATACAATAAATGTATACAATGAAAGCCGGCATTCATCCATCCATCTATCTATTATCCCAACTACTCACTCCCAGTGGGGCCGTGGGGGGCTGGAACCTATCCCAGCTATCAATGGGTGAGAGGCGGGGCACACCCTGGACAGGTCACCATTGCAGAGCCTGTATTTAGTATTTAACAAAGACAGCATATAACAAATTAAACTTAAAAGCGTTTGACTTGATCTGTTAGATCAATTCAAACTTTGTTACTGTAAGTCAGGACTAAGTGTGAAATTTGAAGTTGATCTGATCTTTTACAAACTGCATTGTTAAATTTCATCGTGGCTGTGAACTGTGTTCTGCTGCATACCGGCACATTTAATACAAAATGGTACTGCCCTCTGGTGGTGTAGCCACCCTTAATGTGTCGCCTCTTATCATGTAACATGTTTTATATGGCCCTTTAGCATCTGCCTAAGCAGTGATCGGTGGTGGAATTAAACTTTTCCATGATGAGATGATGATTTTGAACTTATTGTATTAAAAAAGTCAACTTGTCGACTTTTTCTTGACTTCACCACTGTATATGAGTGTGCACATATACACACACATATGTGTATATATATATATATATATATATATCTGTGAAACTGCTCTTCACAGTTTATCTGCCCGTGTATGTGATATGATCACATCATAAAGTTCTTTGAAGTTAAAGAATGTTTCATAAAATGAGAGCACATGTAACAGCAGAGGTCAGGCACATTTTATTTTGTGGTTGCCTGAGAGAATGACTTCTTTCATCTCTTCAGACTCAAAGATTCTTTTTCAATAGACTTTTTACAGCTAAAAAGGCTCTATGACCACACACAGCATATATGTTAAGGCCATCTGTATATGAATTCCTTTGGTAATTGGAACAAAAAAATCACAGGAGAGTCTCAAAGGTAAAAATGATGAAGTGGTGATGTTTTATACCCAAAGGTTAAGTTCACCTAGACGTTGTAATGTTCTTTAAAAACACTTTTCTATCCGTTACTGAGAGCCATAACTCAGGAACAGAAGGAAAGAATGTGACCGTATTTCAATTTTTGTCTGACAGTAATTTGGTGACATTAATCTTCAGTGCCCACTTCATAAATTCCCTCAGTCTCCACTTAAGATGTTCTGAGTTTGGAGAGAAACTACATCACTACACAATAGTACCACAAATATATCTCTATGTGTGAAATGTAACATTTTATAACCTTTTTCACTGATATTATGCTTTCATTTGATTAATTTAGATTAAAAAAACATGTCTATGTAATGAAACAATAACAATTATTTGGTTCAACTAGTCAACAACAATGTTTTCTTTAAAAGATTAATAATATATTTTCTGGTGTCTCAATTAAGTCTCCCAATTAAATGAAAACGTTTATCTCGTACTCAGTATGCACATTAGGAATAATCAGAGGCAATAAATGCTAATGTTAAATCCAGCACTGTTTTTCAGTGATTTTCATATACTGTATGTTTTGGAACAGTCTGCTAAATATTTCCATTTAAATTCTTACACAGGAAATGTTTAATTCCTAATGTAATAAACAATTTTCTGTAGATAAAATGTTGCATAATGTAAATATGATAACCTAAAAACAACAGAGAACTTATAGCTGTGAGAGGACTGAACACTTAAAGAGGCATTGTTTAAGACCAATATTTTTGTACCGCAGTAAACAGTAATAAGTTCTGATCTATAGTCAATAGAGGTGGAAAAAGAGTGACCTTATGAGATCTTTCAAAACTCTCTATATGCCAACCTAGTCCATGTAACCAAGAAAACAACTCAAGACCCCTCTCAAAGCCCTTTGCTCCGTCTAATTAAAAACCTTAAACGGCTGACTGTGCCCTCCAAGGGCAGAAGTGTTGACCTCTGAACTGGCCCCTGCTGCGGTGCAAACCTTTCATTAGATTAAACACAATAATGAGAGGATCTTTTATCTTTGCATATAATTAAAGCCGGAATGAAGGACAACGTAATCAATGATGTGGAATGACAAGTTTGTAAATAAATTAGAGTTGCCAGTGGGGACTTGCCTGCAATCAATTACACATGTTAAGCAGAAACTAGATGTGTAGCTATCAAGTCCAACAAAACATACTTCAAGCAAAAAAAGATTAAAGTCCCTCAGTGTTAAAACTTAAATTGTGAAAAAGTATAAATAACACTGATTGTTGAACAACTATTTAACATTTATAAAATCCATATTAGTTTTATATGACATGGGAGGGTATTTGTAGAATTTATGGCAAACTATTAACGTGCAGAACTGCAAAATGTGTACTTTAAAGTAAATCCAGCATGCAAATTTTGTTTTAATAGCACAAGCCAGACATGGGAGGGCAGTGTTGCCCTTTGAATTTGCCTCTAAGCTCTGCGAGTCTGCAGGACTGCAGAGTGCAGATACTTAATTGGATAAAACTTCTTTTAAATGATTCAAATTATTTTCTATGAATCAGAATAACTGATAAAGTAGGATTTTACATTTGGATTATCTCAATTCTACTTGTCAGATGTAAAAGTGTATTTGCTTTCCAAACTTTAAATGCACCCCGCCCCAAAAAAAAGTCATTAATGTGACTTAAAAAAAACTACAGTTATTTTTGGAAGTAAAGCTGTGCTAATCTTATATGAAGTGAGTGCTGCACTAAATAAGTTATAAGCGCATTTCATCCTATTTTACATGGATGTGTGTATCTGTGTTTGAGAAGATGGGAAAGGATGTGAGCACGAGCTGGTATTGACAAGCCCTCAGCTGCAGCCTGACACACAGACAGGAAGTCACTGTCACATGACTGAGGTATTGGCACCTTGTCCGATTGCACAGAGGGCCTCTTCTGTTTGCTGCCAGCGGGAATACATTCCAAGACATTCCCACTTACATACGTGTATACAAAGAGAACGTGAACGACTATATATGAACAAAGCCCTAAAACAGGAATGTCAAGCGTTTTGTTATTTGCTGAAAAGTGAGCTTTTATTAGTGAATCATATATTCCCAATCCTTGCATTTTTATCTACTAAACGGAGGGAGTTTATTGCTGCAGAGGGATCTCTGCCTGACAAAATCGTCTGCTGAACAATTATCAGTTTGTCTATGTGTTTTTGGCTGCTATCTGTCCCATCACACTCACAGCCAATTTCCCTAAACTGTCACACCTAATAATTGGTCCTCTCTGTCAGGAAGGAAATCAGACCGACTGTTTTAACTAAAATACACTTCCCTCACCCTTCCTCAAATACTTCCCTGTCTCCCTTTTGGCTCTTGCTCTCTCTCTCTTCTTCCACCTCCCAATCACCAGACTTTCCTAATAAAGTGGAAATCAGCTCTCCACACAGAACAGAGCTACCTCCTTTTCCACCTTATCCTCATCCCCTGCTATAGTCCATCCTTGTGTGTGTGTGTGTGTGTGTGTGTGTGTTGGTAGAGGTGTACGCTGTGTGACAGAGGTAGCCTCAGGGCCAGGTTGCTGTTGACAGGGACGAGGGTCTCTGATTTGAGGAGAGCCGTCACGCCAGCGAGTGCAACTGCCTGCCCGACTGACACTTCCCTGTTAGCGGGGGAGAAGTGGACACGTGTGTGTGTGCGTTTTGGCAGTGTTGATGGCAAGGTTGACGGACCGACTGCCTACAGTGTTCGGGACAAACAGCGAAACTTTCCCTGATGAGCTGACAGGCCCTAATGTAGAACACCAAGCTAGGCTCCAGTTGGTGTTTGGGTAAAGTGCAGTAAAGGTGAAGGCGAGACAGAAGCAAACACAGGTCAGGCCGATCTGGGGAACGGAAAAAAGAAGCTAAACGGCAAGCAGTCGTAATGTGTCACGCTTGTGCACAGCATGTCTGTGTGGGCTTGTGTGTCTCCAGAGTCCAGGCTGCGTAGATCACCATTCCACCTTATCTAATTTCATTAATGTGATCCCCTGTCCATCCCCTGACGGCTTAATAGCCATTATTTGTGGGTCCCTTCAAATAAAGGCTCAGCAGTAAATTGCAGTCTGTGGAAATCGAGATATAAACGCCACCCTGCATTACTGTATAATATCTTTCCCTTTAATTAACTGAAAGCCATGGTGACATTTATTGGATTGCAAGTTACTTGTTAATGGCAATAAATTGCAAAACAAAAAAAAAAGAATCATTGCTTATTTTACATCAATAATTTGTGGACCTTTTGCTAATGATTATTCATTACTCGCCTATGGGGACTGCTCTGTTTGGTAAGCTAAAGTGAATGAAGAATCTAAAGATTTAAGTGGGCAGAATCTACTTAGTGCTATGGCTTTTGGTGCTGTATGTTAAATGTCATGCTCCACTGCTGCCCGTTTCCACTGTCTTCTGCATCTGTCCATTGGTAGGAAATTCATTTGATGAAATGTGTGCTGCTTGATCACTCCATCAGGCTGAGCGACTTTTGAGGAAAGTATCACTTTCAGATGGTATATGTGATGATGGAATCCAAGGCTAATCTGAAATATTGTATTAAAACGCCACCGGCATGAGAGTATTTGATCTCTTTTCATAACCATTTAGTGATGGATCATCTTTTGAAAAGAAACCTGATATTTAGCAGTCATGTCAATATCTAGATATACATCAGATCTAATCCTCATATTAAACTTAACAAGTTCTCTGTGTTTTACTGAAAATCAAAGTTGCATTTCTTGGATTTTTTAAAATGATACTGTATATTTAAAAAAAAAAGCATTGATGCTCTGTTGTGTGGCTTTATGGTCATTGCCTGCTCTGTGTAAGTTTGCTAGTAATTTTGCATAAAAACCATTTCTGTGGAGTTAAGGGACCAGCTTCTCTTAGCAGTGCTACTCTGTGTGTGTTACTCAGTCGCTACCAGCTTGTTATTTGGAGGAACATATTCCCTGTCGTGGCGGGCACCCGTCAGAGGGACTGGTAGCCCTCATCAGACGCTGCCACTTACTTGGTTCTGGCGTTGATCTGGCATGGAGGGAACAGAGATCTGACAGCCCTGCCAGAAAAATCAAACCCTTCAGAATTGGACTCCCCCGCCTCTCTTTGCACATAGCTGTGCACCCGCAAACACACACACACAAAGTGAAAAAGAAGGAGCAGTCGGTCAGAGTGTACGTACGCAGCTCGGGCCTGTCAGTGCACATCTATGCAGAATGCTCTACATGTAAAGAATGATTGGGGAGGATGAGAATGGCGAGTGGAAGAGGGGAGGAGGGGGTCAGGCAGACAAAAGCACAACTAAAATGATGGAACATGAGCTGAAGAACCAGCTCACGCTTGACTTGATGCCCCCTTTGACCGTGTGTGTTCTTGCTCCGTGGTAACCTCTCCACATTGGCATCCTGCCTCTGGGTGTTTGCCCCGGCTATCCCTTCTTCTTCGTCATCTGTTGTCTCCCGGTTGTTGATATGACCAGAGACAGGCTCTCCAAGAGAGACATTGCTCTTCACTGATATCACGCTGTGTCTCTCACACAGTTGTCTCAAATGCCTCTTACTCATCCCTTCTGATGCCTCCCGTCAACCTGCGAATGAGCAACTGTGACAAGGGGAGGGAGAGACAGAGAGACGAGGGGGCCAAAGAGGGCAACCTGTTTGTTTTGCAAGGTTGACAGAAAACTCTAAAATGCTGAGTTGGACTCATGTTGAGCAACATGGACAGTGACTTTTTGGGGGGGAAACAACCTGCTTTGGTAAACTTGGAATGACTTTGGAATAATCTGGGCTCTCCTCATATTGTGGAATGTCAGAAGTGCACTTCAGCACTTCCCAGCTGCCCTGTGGAGCCAACGCGCCAACCATCTGAAATGACAGGTCAGTCTCAAAATGTTTGCAGTTCAAAATGTCAGCGCTGTTGTTCTCTATCATTGTTTCTTCTCCACCGCATTGTACTTTACTTATGTGTGCGGGCCTCAGGAAAACACTTCTGTGCATTCAAACGGTTAATCAAAGACTAATTATCAGGTGGATGGAGAAAAGCAGAGGCCAAGAGCTCAATTTAATATGCAGTAAAAAGGAGGAAATTTAATGTAGCAAACCTTACCACCAATTAAACTAACTGTAGCACTTCTTAAGCAGAGCAAACGATGATATATAAAAAAAGTTTTTGTATTGCTAGTCATATAGGTGATTTCTTACACCTTAGCTTAGAATGGGGCTAATGAAAAGAAACACACAATTCGTTTGTGTATTTCAAGTGTTTTGTCTTCATGATACACTGGTTGAAATCATAGTTTTTGTTTTACCACCCAGCACTGTGATGTAAAACAAACAAATCTATCAATGTAGGCCATTTTAAGAATGCTTGTGTAAAGAACCAAATACGGTTTTCATCATATTTATCTCATAGTCCTTGCTGCTCCTTAAAAGTGCAGTTCTTGTAACTTGGGTCCCAAAAAAAGTGACTTTTCTTGTTTTTTAAATTAAAATTTTGTTTTTTAAATGAAAGTGACACAAAGCTATCCCCGTCACTTTACATAATGTTAGCTCAACCTTTCCCCAGTACAAAGGAAATAAATCTCATCAGCCATATAGACCGTGCATTTACAAATGATCAATTTCGATCAAAGTAAATAAAAAGGGAGCTTGATGTATTTGACAAATAGATCATTTGGCCTGCAGTACCTCTGACCAGCATGTGACATTTTGACATAATCTCTTTAGAATTATTGGAGCCTTCAATTAGCCAGATTAAATGGCACAGCTGAGACACATGTTGCTGATACTGAGAGGTCAAGCTGTAAAACTGGTCTCTGTTTCTCATGTCACTATTGTGTTCTTCTGCTTTCTCTCCATAATGTACTTTGTTGCTCCTACTGTCCATATCACGCCCTGTTTTTCTTATAGAAATGAATGGACAGGAACACACAGGTAATTGAACATACATGCTTGTAATTGAACTTTTTTTTTTCTGTTCATGGAGTAAATAAAAGTTCACAGATCCTGGGGATGAGAAGCACTCGGTTAAAAGCCATTTACTAGAGCTCAGTGTTGTTGCGGAGTTTGCCATCTGCAGTGGTACCTCGCCATTATACAATGAGTGTGTGCATGTCTGTGTGTGTGAACTAATGTGTTCCACTCCAAACAGGAGCTTCAGAATGCCTGTGTGAGCTGAAGTCCCAGGGGCTGTGTCACTAGACCGGAGCTTCTGCGCATCCTTCTCCTCCAAATATTCAGTTTACCACAATCATCCCCTCAATAATCAAACCTCAGGGGTCCTTTCCCTAACGTATGCACGCAGTGGAACATGTGTAAACACATGAGCATGACATTTTCCAGGAACAACTTTGGTCCATGTGTGTCTTCAGGGAATATATTTTTGGGCTAGACAGGCCTGGAAGTGTGTTAAAGGGGATCAAGAAATATTTTGTCATCGATTTGACCCTATGGCTGGTTGTGGTTGTCACTTAAGTCCTTTGCACAGCTAACTCTCATTAGATTGTTTGGAGAGGGATGTGAGAGGTTACTAAGCTCTTGGTTTGCAAAATAACATAAATGTATTCCCTGGTGAGCACACTCTTCCATCTCTTCACCACATTTTAGCCCCGAAAGATGCAAAAGGGTTGTTGAGTAGAGGTAACTGTCTACTCACTGGCCCTCCTAACTGCTAAAGCACTGGTAAAGGATATTTTAGGAATTGTTTGTTGTATATGATTAACAAGCCAGAGAAAATTCCCTGTCATGATTAAATTTGAATGGCAACTGTTTTTTTTTATCCATAAAGCTTCCAGGTCCTCAAAAATGTCCTAAAGTTTTAATTTTGCCTACTGGCAAACAGGAATGGGTCCTCTGATAAAGGTAATGGGAATGTGTACTTCACTATTCACCTAATGTCCAGTAAGTTTGGACACTTGTTCCACATCCCTCCAAAGGATAGAGCTGGTCTATACATTTGATAGATGGTAGAGTTTGTGAATGACGTCTCTATGCCTGAAAAGAGTTAATGAACTTTCAGGGTTTATTTTTCAGCTCCAGTGACAGCAGTGACTGATGTCTTGGTGTTTTTATAGAGTACAGTCCAATGACTGTACTCTATAAATTGTATTGACGTTAATGAGAAAACACACTGACTTCCTGTTTAATGTGGTTACCACTGTAAATTTTCTTCAGGTCGTTCAATGTATTGCATGATGTTTAATTTATAATTGTGTTGATTTTTGTTAAAGTATCTACTCGCAATCTTTTCTCGTAATCTCTGCTTTACAAAAACACTTGTTGAATTTTTGTTGTGAGGCTTCTAAGCTGCAGTCACAAAGCAACAGCAAAGACATCAATCTTTGAAATATATTATAGTCAACTGACCCATTCTGTCAGAGTTCAGTTCAATTATAGCTATAATCCAGTCATAGTCCTACTAGATCTGTTTGATTAACTAACAAATTGGGGCAATTAATGGAGAACCAGATTCAAAAGGACAGGTAAGAGGAGACAGGAAGGGTCAACAGGTGAAATTAATCTGCACTGAGTACACCCCGCCAGCTAATACATTTACACATTCAGTGTGTTTATTCAACAACAACAATTTGCTTTAGAAAGAATTTATCATTAGAGCTAATTATCAATACAAATTTGAAGCATAATAAATGTTTAGCTGTTTGGCTCACTGACAGTGTTAAAAACAGTTCTCACGCTGCAACAAACACCAAACCTGTCAAATAACAACAGGATACCAAATGCAGCTTGTAGTAGCATTTAAAAAAAACAAACATGCAAAAATGACCATTATGAATTTGTCAAATTATCTTTGGTGATCAAAATGACAGGGCTGTAATAGGGATTAATCACATCAAATTCAAGTCAACGGTAAGTTACAGTCGCATATGCGTTGCCTTTGGAGTATTTTTAAATTTCTAAATTTTCATCCAAAATGAAATACTAATTCTACTGAATTAAATGAACTAAAAGTATGAGGTCCTTTAGAAAAGTGTTGATCTGCACTGAGACAAAGCATTTCATTTACTGTCAGCAAATTGTGATGAAAGTGCATTGATTTGATGTGGCCAGTTAACCTAACTTTATGTTGTTATTTTCTTGTCTGTTCTTTTTAAAATTAAAAATGTTCCCATGCAATCAGTCTATGCATCTGTGTTTTTGTTTCTCAACACTTACATCTCATTGTTAGACTACATGGGACCACACTGATTTCTTTTTCAACAGAGGAAAATACTGAGGCCCCTTGTTTATCCTGAAGTCACCCACTGGCCCTACTCAGTGGATTTCCTGCAAGATCTCCATTAACAATAGAGTGAAACAGGTGCTAAACTTCCCACCTCTCATTAATTATTGCTCTTTAATTTCACAGTCCTGGATGTGGCTGCAACACACACCCACGCACACACACTTTCTCGCGCAGACACAAACCAACAGTTTGAGCCATAAACCCCTTTCTGCCAGTGGCTGATGCATAGCACCCTGTTGACACACACTAACAGTGATATATTCCAGTGGATGAATCTCTAATTAAGCTTTGGCAGGGACTCCACAGTTACTTAGTGCCACACTTCATTATGTGCGTACACCCCTGCTCCGAATCTACAGCCTATCTTTGATTTAAGGTAACACGGAAAATTTTCTTGCGGCACGGCATCTGTTTCCTCTCTTGAAAAGCTCTACTGTTTGTGGTTGATGTAAGTTCAGGTTTAACTGGCAAATAGGAAACTTATTCAACCATTAAAACATCTGTATTTTCCCCCTATTTTACCAATAACACAGTCATATATTATTGTATAGAGCACAAAGTTTTTCATGAGGTTCAGTTAAATGTGTCCAGCAAAAATTGCAAACGAGGCATTTTGTCATATTTCAGGTTTTTCTCAAGAAGACAAAAGAAGAAAACATCCAATTTGCAGCAACATAAAAAGTCCTAAATGTCTGACAGAATCTACCCAGGACAGCATTATGAAACAATTTCTGCTCCTGGGCACAGCAGCCAATCAGCAAACGGCGTTCTGCTACATGCACTATGACAAGGAGAGGTCAATTGTCCTGACCTCTGATGATGGTTAAGGTGACAGATGTCATATCAAGTTTGTAATGGCTTTGTTTTAATGACGGAGTGAGTCACTGCTTGTATGTACACAGGGTCACTGGTGAGCACATACTAGATCGCTGTCACACAGTTTTCAACTCTTCTCTGACGCAATATAGTGTAACAACTTTAGGCCTGTCAGTCACTTTAAATAACAATGTCCTGTGTCCTGTGTCCCTGTTGGAGACCTAATTTTCCACGAACAAGTCCAAACACAGACCTTGGTAAAACATGCAAGGGGTATGTTTAATCCAAGTACTCATGCAGAGTAAAAACAGCCATTTATTATTGGTGATTTCTTGTAATAAACTATTTTGAGACAAAACAAAATGACCTTTCATGTCAAAATCTCGGCAACTGAAAGTTTCTCAAACAACTTAACACCTCAAATGTGCATGTCCATGCAAATCCTCTTAATTCTCTTTTTTTCCGTTTCCGCTGCAGGCCTTTTTCTCTCCCAATCCATTCCGTTTTTTACATCATTGTTTGACCACGACGGAGGCCTAGATGTTATTTTTTACAGTGCATGAAAAAAAATTAAATAAAGACTACAAATGAATCACGGGGGGTGTGAAATTCTTTAAGAAGTGTTAAATGCTGAGTTGTGTTAAATCACAACTAAAGAAAGAGACTCTCTACAGAATTAGCACTTAATTAGGTCTTAATTAGCATAATTATGCATGCTAACAGTGTCTCGACAGAATAGCAGTTGTCAGGAGGGTTGAACCATCTGTAACGGCAAAGGATTAATACATCATCTTTTATATCCAACGACGCTTTACCTCTTCTATCTCAAAGTGCTTTTCATTAATCAATTTCACTTTTATTGGAAAGGAAATTTGGCATTTTTCATTATGTGCCATTATACCACTCCCTTTGCTGCTATAATAGTTCTAATTAGGACTCAAGTGTATCCTCAAAGACAAACACTTAAATAGAAACACACACAGAGTGTTCAAACTCAAAGACGCACTCACATCTGCAGCAACTTACAACGTTTATATTGATCATAGTTAACAACGGTGACATAGACGAGAACTGCTCAGGTGAAGAGAGAAAGAGGTGGAAGACACATGTAAAGGTGGCAAGGACTAGCAATGAGAAGAGGAAAGAACACACAGCGAGGGGCAAAAGGATGAGGTTGGTAATCAATGAAAAGTCTTGAACTCGGTACTCCCTTTTCATGTTTGGTAATCAGCTGAGAGTACCTGCATAACCTCTCTGAGCTAAAGAGGCACGAGGATACAAGAGAAGCAAGGGGAGAAAAGTGACCTATGCTGAAAGAGGACAAACCTTTTTCCCCCTGAATCCAATCTAAATTATTTTGCCAAAACTATTTAAAAACTTTCTTTGGAGATGTTTTATTCAAACCTGTACCAAACAAGTATTTCACTTTTCTAGAGTAGTTAAGAAACAATTGATGCACATAAAGGTATAAATTTAAAAAGCTCTGATGCAGGAAACAACACAATTCTCATGAAAAGTGGTCAGTTGTTTCCACTTCCAGAGGAATAATTTGGCTGTCCTTAATGTTTGAGATATTTGTCCACACACAATGATTAAAGTAACTTAAAGTAAAGTTTCATTTAGTTTGGTTTTATGTTTCAGTTGCAAACAAATATCAGCTCACAGTGGTTAAGATATTAAATACTAATAATAAATGAGTCTACAAAAAGATTTGGTATATTGTAATTACTATAGATTTGCTCAGAGTAACATCATTTGATATCAAATAGAAGTTTTCTAGATTTTAACAGAAATAATGAATGGTGCACAGTTAAGATTTAACCAAGCTTTAGGTGGCTTCAAAGACCAGATCAAATCTAAAAAAAAATCTGTTTTTTTGCAATCAGAAATTTCATGTCATCTTGTTTCTGAGATTTCTAGTTAAACCTCTAAATCGGCTTGGTAGTAATTTCATTTTCAGATTAACTATGTATTGATCATTGATTCTTTATCATGATTTGGAAATAAACCTTTTAGGAATACTTTGAAGACTGTTTCAGTCACTTGAATAAATTGGAAAACGGTTCAGAAAGAATTGCATCATAAAGTTTTAGTCAAACATTTTAATCACTATCTGCTTCATTAACATACAAATTGGCTAACAAGTAATTCTGATGTCTTTTCCTGTTGTATTTCCACCTCTCGCCTTTTTTTTCTGTCCCAGAAATCAATGTGTTGATGGATAACAAGCGTGGCACATCTCACCTTCCTCTTTAGGGAAGGATGACAGAATCACTCCCAGTGCTGCCATTTCCATCTACCAGCCCTTCAACGCACTCTGACATGCATCGAGGTGTGGTCAGGGCACACACACAGCATGGCTGCGATCTATAAGAGCCCTGAGCCTTAGGCGACCTTGAGACACTCTACGTACTCCGGCCTTGCCAATAGCAGAAGTGGGAGCGTGCGTATGTATGTATATAATTGTAAGTCTTATTATATTTATTTCACGTCGGCACATCTGAAGAAACTCCTCCTAAATTCTCTGATATAAAACTCGTTTTGCTGGTGCACATGCTAATTCTCTTCATATGGTATTTAAAGTGGGAGTCAATCACTTGAACAAGGTCTCCCCCTCTCCATCTCACCCTGCTCCCCCCTTCCTCTCCCAGGCCCACAGGGACATTAGCATTATCGATGAGCTCACCCCGTCACCCCAGACACAGGCTCTTAAAAGAGAATAATTTCATGCAAATGAGATATTGATGAGCTAATGATTAATTGGCTGCCTGACTGTGTTAATATGCAATAGATGTCGTGTAATATGCATTTCTAATGACTCTGTCTCAGTGTGTTCAAACAAATGGGCGACTTTGATCATTGGGGTACTCAGAGGCTTTTCAGCATGTTAGCTTGGGGATAAAGCGTTGCCTGGGGGGGGTTTGTGCAAACTAGCATGGGAATGCAACCTCAGAGAAAGAGGAAAGTTCTCCTTCAATGTGTGTGTTCTTTTAATATAACTTATAAATGTGCTAAAAGGAGAATTTTTGAGTGTAAGAAGACACTTTAGGCATGTCATTGCTTAATACCACTCAAACATGCTTTGAAGAATGAGAAGCCCAAATATCTCTCTCTATATCATATTTCTTTGCATATATTTTGCTAAATTTTATTTTCGTTGTATTATGCTACTTCTCAAAAAAATAAATATGAAAACAAATTGGCCAAAAAGATTGAGAGGCCACCGACCTCTCAATCATTATGAAACAAATAACACAACTCTTTTAGGTCAGAAGCAGATTTGTAGAATTTGTAAAACTTTTCCACAGTAGTGAACATGATAGAAATGGGGGAAACAATCATGTCAATGTTTCGTGAAGCAATTTTGCACTATAATCTGTTACTATTAAACACCAACAACGTGAACACTGATACTAGGTTTCCCCTGGTTGATCTTCCCTAAATCTGTTGAAATGTCCCTTTCTGGAATTGTCTGATAACTTTTTAACCACAAGAATGTTTCCCTGGATGTGTGAGTACAATGATTGCGCAAAGAGAAGAGTTTCTGCCTTCCCATCGCATGGAAGATGGTTGCTGGGCAAAATTATGCTAGGTCAATTTAGGATACGACCACTTGTGTTTGGGTGTGTACTTGTATGTGTGTACGTTTCTGTGAGCAGGTGTAATCAGACTGGCTGCAGTTGCCCCGCGGGCCTGGATCTATCCAATTGCCATTCAGCTTCTCCACCTGTCCGTCCTTCTGTTTGTCGGAGCCCAGCGTACAAATGGTGTTTATACAAGGGCACCAAATGCTTTACAGTCAGCCAGAAATCGTGATTTTGTAATGTGGTTAATGTGAGGCCTGAACACGGATGGGTGGTGAGACGGGTCTGGACAGACAATGGAGCAAGCTGACCTGTGGTCAGTCAGACCTGTCAACCTGCTGACACCTGCAAGTGTGTGTGTTTGCATGTTTGCAGAATCACACTTGATGGCTGCTGCTCAGACAGGTAATCTGCCATGAACTGAGTGACAGGGGAATGTGTTGTTGCCCTGTCCTGCTCATTTAGTCATAAATTGTTTAGTGAAGTCTCTCACATTGTTAGTTCGAAACAATTTAGATTTTTTTTTTTTACCCAGATGGAGAGAGAGACTGTATTTTTATCCATGTGTGTCTAACTGCAGTCAAAATAGGACAATATGGGGCCAAGTTTTTATGATCCCTAAACTTTTAGTACGTTAGGGAGGCTAACCCTTCGTGGCGGTGTTGCACACAAACTACAGCTCTGTCCCAAATCAAAGTCCTCAGATTTCCTTTGTATTAATTTATTTGTAATTAATGTATTCATTTGCCTGAAGGAGTCATCCCAAGGCATAAATAAAGTCTAGTCCAAGTCTAAGTCTATTATCACCTCATATTTTTTAGCCATATGAGTAATCAACTTTAATTCATGGACGTTTAAATAAAGGTAGAAGTTATATCTAAATGGTTTTCGTTTCTATCATCTGTCTCTCTTTGTTGATTTGATTTTTGCATTTTAAAGAATTCAATTTAATGAAAGAGAGCTGAAATTTAAAAAGTTATGAGGTGCCATCAGAACAGGCCCGCCAACAAAAATAATGACACATTCACAGTAATCACATGACTTCAAACTTTGCATGGTTATCGAAAACCAGTTGTTCTTTGTTGCCAATTCCAGAAGCAATTTTCAAAAAGCTGCTGCTCGAACAGCTAATGATAATGAGCATTCTGGAGTCACACAAGTACACAGGACCATTGAGCATGTTCACATTCCATGCTTTCCAGTCATGGTCACAAAGTATGTCCTGAAAGCTCTTATCTTCCAATCTGTTATTGTGGGTGGATAAAAAAGTGCTGGATTGATTAAACAAAAGAGTAAATCCTTGAATCGAACAATGACAACTTTCTAATATATTCTTCATTCAAACAGTACTATAATTACCCCTCTTTTCTGGGATGACTGTTTTATTGAATTTACACTCTAATAGATATGTGGACTGCAAAAGGCCTGTCTAGTACCACCCAGAGGAGGATTTTGGCTGGAGCCCACAAAGCTGTTTTTTATTCTAACTCTATTTCGGTCATTGTGATTCTGTCACATTTAAAGGACACAGAGGGAAATTGGGAAAGACAGTAAGATCGTCAGGAATAAAACAATTATTATTATGACAACAATATAATTGGCCTTAGCCTTCTTAAGGAGCATTTAGATCACTGATAAACATAATCAAACTGTTTTTTTATTTAAAAGAAAAAATACATATGAAAACATTTTAAAAACAAATAAAAAGCTCTCGCCTTTGACTTAGATTATGGTTACTTTCCAAAAAAGAGAGAAAAAATTGCCACTCAAAATATAAGTTTTGTCATTAGCTTAATAAGTATCAGCTGTTTTACTGCATTCTTCATCATGTATGTGTCTTGCTGCTAGAATAATTGCGAATAACCTGGAAGTTGACAGTGCAGTCTCTCCTGTACAGTTTTCCCCTTTCTTTAATTCAGATACTAAACTACAGTAGAGCATCCTTTACGTAACAGACTTCACAAATTGGAAGTCTGGCCATTTCTCATTAGCAAACCCATCAATCTATCTATTAAGATTATTCATATTATGGGATTTTTGGAAGGCAATCCTCAAGCTAAGAAGTAAAGAACCGATGCCCGAGGAAAAAAACTTTTGAAGCCATTCTTACATAACAAAAAATGACTGATTTTGTGATAAAGTAAGCACTTACAGAGCAGATCTGAATGTCCAAATGCTGGTCAAGTCTGATCAAGGAAAAGATCAGTTATGTTGATATGCAAATCTATGTATGTTAAGGTCATTGATCAGGTTGCGGGGGCCATTTTAGTGCTTGGTGATGCTGATGAGGAGGGAAGGGTTGGTGTGACCCGTCTGGTTCTAACTCAATACAGTGTCACATTGGAACACAACTCAATATCTTACAATCCTGAGTGGACCAGGTGCTAATGTCACTTCCTGTTGGACCAGAGAGTATCACACGATGACTGTGACCTTTACAAACCTGTAGAGTAATTGTGATCTTTACAGCCTTCCAATAGTCTTGTAGTATAATTCTTTGACTCATTTTAAACCTGAGATGAATTTTCAGGCCACGATTGAATTGCACACCCACATGGAAGTTTTTTTGAAGAATAGAATGACACAAATAAGTTTCGGCTGCATTAATAAAACCATCTTCTATACACAGTGAGCTGTGAAACATTTTCTTACATCTTTCCCACTATCAGGATGAACATCTTTACTCTCACAAACCAGAGGATTTTAAAACTTCCTGGCAGAGCTGTAGTTTCTTACCCTGCTCCATCCTCACTTCCCATGCCTCTGCTGTCTGAAGGAGGCCATTCTCTATAGAGAATTACTGATGACCCCCCCTAATGAATGGATGGAACTGGATCACAATGAGTTTGACACCATTTCTGTTCTTTCTGCTCCAAAGTGCCTGCCATTACCTTTTGGAAAAGATAGTCCTGCTGGGCAGCAATATGTGTGTCAGTGTGCCATTCACTCCAGATAAACTGCACATTTGATCTTCCATTATTCCCCACCTGTGCTGATGGTATAAGAAAGGTGATGTGCACTGTGCAGAGCAAGAATAGAATAAGGATGGGCCCCAGTCTCCAGAGTTGTGACCAGGTGATCCTCCTCTCTGTCAAAGAATGTTATGTTTGTTATGAACATGATCTGAAATTGTTTTCTAAAGGAGAGCATCTGACAGATGAATAACTTTCAGTTCAGCCACCAGTCAAGCTTCAGTGGTAGAGATGCTAGACAGAAACGTTCTTTTTTAAAGGCACTGCTCAGGCTGTTGAACCAGTAGAGCAAAAAGCACCTTAATTACTCTCTGATTTGATCACTATTTGACGCCAGCACCACATGTAGAAATGATGAAATCATCCCTGTCTGGGGAGTTTTTCAGACACAAGGACAAAGAGACGTTATGTTTTTCTTCATTTTAAGCAAAAGGAGAAGATGAATTTAATTGAATTAATTGAAGATGAAGGAGAAGAATATGGTTATGAGAACAGAACCAATAATACTATGGACAAGATCAAACCCAACCTCAGCTCATATACTTCTGAACATTGATGAGGTTATTATCCTAAGGATGTTAAATTGCTTAACTATTTGTACATGCTCTGGCACAAAAAACTGTCACATATTTATGTCTTAGCTTTGCATTTTTGTTGTTTATTGACAACTTACATATTAACTCCTCTGAATCTGTGCCAGGTACAGTGCATGGAAGCAGTGACATGGGCGTTTTATAATTAGAGAAATTAGATCATTTAGATTGTAGCTTTAGATGGGAATAATCTTATCCTTAATTAAAGAAAATTAAATGCAAACAAATCAATATAAAATAGGCAGATCAATCAATGCAAACAGGCAGTAATTGAATCAGCTCATTACTGGACACTCCACATATTTTATGTTTCTTAATATGACTCATTAAAATAAATGTAGTCTCATTATTTCAATGACAAACATTTATAACTTAGCAAGAGGCAAACAAGAAGAAAGGCTGCAAGTTAAGCTTATGCTGGAGGTTTTCAATGAGGCAGGGGTTTGGAATGAAACTTTAACCACAATTTAACTAATTTGACACATAGGGAAACTGAAGTAAAATTTATGTGACTCCAATTTTATGTTCCTTTTTTATGTTTTTTCTGGGAGTAAATTCGTCTGACAAAAAAAACCAAACACGTCAGCTCTGAAAAAAACTCAGAGGTGACAGGAGTCATTGGTTTCTGCTGCATTCTTCACTGTGAATTATTTGCACTGGACCTGGAATTTATATGTAACATTTAACAGTATTCCAAAACTTTGTAGAACCTAAGATGCATGATATCTGGAATGAAGTGATGAAAAATATCACCTTTGTCATTCGAACTGATGCGTCTGTCCCAATGGACTCAGGCTCCACTCTACATTTTCTTACCTGATAATGTTAGCAAGATAAATGACCAACATCACAAATCTGGGACAGTAACCAGGAGTTACTGATGGGGCAAAAACTCTCTGAGGACAGGAACTCTTACATTACACATACGTACAGTATGCAAACTGTGTCAGGACGCATTGTGGGTGAGAGCTGCGTGTACATGTATGTGTGCCGCTCTGTGCTTGTGTGAAGCTATACCATCTACAATAACAAGAGCTGACAGCTCCCACACCCCTCAGTGCAGTGTGTGTCTATGGGCTCATTCAGAGTGACAGTGTAGATTAGGGGTGTAATCCTCACAGAGCTACAGGGGGATCCATCAGTACCCAGAGCTCCAGACTCACACACACACACACACACACACACACACACACACAATCATGACACTGGAAATTAATTGAAATGTTAATGGAGATGAAGAATTCTTAATTGCTTAGTGCTGGATTAGGACATCATCATTTATGTAGAGATATTAAATCAGGATTCTGGGGCGATCTTGGTTTCTAAAAGGTTCCCGGCGTGTGCAGGAAGGTTATAGATTAATGTCGATTATCACAAACACGTAGCGTGACTGACACCCTCCCTTTTTTGGTACCAGGTCATGCTAGCAAAATGAATGGGATAATTAGTTAACAATATGTACTCAAAGAAAGTTCCCTGTATTTGTCTTTTTTACCCCAAAATGAAATATCTGAGGTGGCAGAAAAATAAAAGCGGTGTTTTGAGTTTTCCCGGATGTGTCGAGGAAAAACACTCAGAGGGAGGCTTTGATCTCAGTTTTAATTAGCTCCTATTCCCCTCTAGTATTCCTCCTTTCTGTATTTGCAAGAAAGAGTATGAACAATGCTCACAATGAAGCTGCTTCTGCCGATATCAGCATTTTACTTAACTTTCCCTCTTAACTTGTTTTTTTTTTGTCTTTACTTCTCAAAGTGAGCCCTTTTTCTCTCAACATGTCACCGTGTGTAGAAGACACGGGTAAAGTGGCGCTTTACCTTGTGTCCATCTCAGCTTTCTCATTTTTTCTCTGTCTTTAAAATGTATCCAACATAGCATGCGCATGATAAATTCATCATGAGGATGTTTTTGAATCAATATTAATTTCAGGCCTTTCATGATGGAAAATCAATGGCAGCATCTTTAAGGGGCTCCTTTGCATGTTGAGCACCTTGTCTCTGCCACTGAATGGAGATGTGATGAGAGGTGAGAGAGCGTCCACGGTGGTGCCAGCGGGGAGGCCCAAACTCACTCATTATCTCTCCTCAATTAGACCTTCTCGCTTCACCACCCTGGGCCTTCAGAAAGTCTTTGTGTGTGTGTTTGTGTGTCCATGCGCCTTCACCCTGCTGAGTTCATCATACAAACATCTTGGGAGCCTCTCCACAGAGATTCTTTCTCACTGATCACTTAGACATAATTGGACAGGCCATCTCTTTTGCAGTGTTCTTTTTTCACGAGGTGTGTGTGGTTCATATCAATGTTGATACAAAGCTTTAAAGTAGTTTTGATGGATAAAAAAGCGGACTTCCAGTATGCAGTGGCATGGCCACCATAATATTCACAAACACTCACCACTTTTACTAAATCCAAAGAGCACAGAACTATTATTTATTCAATCAAATGAGGTATTTAAGGCTTATTAAAACAGATTGGTCGGTCTGAAATTGTAGGAATTTGGGCTTCTCAGAACCAGACTAATGCACCTATAAAATGCTGGGGACGGCCAAGTCACACCTGGTGCACGCCTAAAAAGACTCACATGGGCGTAAGCACTGTCAGTGAATGCTCTCAAACTCTTGGGGCAGTTTTGGTCATTTTTACTTATTTTCCCTGCAGCTGTGCCTCAAACCTGCTCTCCACCAACTTCTCTGCAGCTGGCTGTAATTCAAAAATACTGTCTTTCCTGTATTTACATTTGATTGCCGGATTACAGATTTTTGTTTTTTCTAATTTTGAAAATGAATGTTGTATGGAACCCATAGCAGGTTTTCTCTATATTCTTCCACATAAATATTTTTTTCAAAACCTACACATCCAACGTTTTCAGTATGTTTTTTAATAGTCACCTTATCATATGTTGATCGAGTTCGTCCAATCAGGAACAAGTATCAGGACAACATATGTATCTTATTTATGTTATTCTTAAAGATAAGCAGATAATGAAGTGCATTTTGTCTTTGAATTCAAACTATTCCATTGAGAAGCAATGAGGAACACATCCTCTACTGGTGAAGACTGTGCATGATTTAGTGCTGTATCCCAGCAACCTTGTGGTTCACAAGCCCGAGTGTCTGTGGCACAGCAAAGAGACTCCAATTCAACATTTATGAGGCCAGTGTGTCTGTGCAGGAGTCTCTGGCCTCTTTTAGTCTCAAAACACGGGTTATAATAGAAGAGGAGTTACATACATGGCTGTTAGTGCACTTGACAGCATATTACCGGGCATGCCTTGCAACATGTGTCTAACCAACAAAACAGATACACACAGAGACTCTGGGGAGGAACTGAGGACACCGAGCTTGGCTCTAATGAACTAACTTAAGTCTCTCAGTCTGTGTGTTGTTTTTGTTTTGTGGAAGTTTGTTTGTGGGACAGACAGTTTTGCAGGAAAAAAAACACAACAAAAAAAGTAAGAGATTATCAGGAGACCGAGAAAGAGAGAGGCCAATGAAAGAAAAGCAAAGAGTTGAGGTGTGTATAATAAGTGAGCAAAGTGGAGAAGGGTTGCAAAAGTTTTGTCTCCCCATCAGTAGTCCAGTTCCTGGTCCCCCGGTGCGGTTTCCTACCCCCCTGAGAGCCTGTTGTGTAGGACTGCAGCGTAAACTATGCCTTGATGAATTTCTCACCGTCAACAAATTAAGAACTGCTATTGTTGCTGTGACAACAAGGCATAGTGGTCGCTGTGGGGAGCACCATGGAGACCAGTCACAGAACTCCAGAATTCTCCTAATCATCCCCAGCTGTCAGGAAGCACCTGGCCTGACACCTCTGCTTAAAACTTGTCTCCCAGGCATAAGATAATTACAAGTGCCAGCAGAGAAAGAGAGAGAAGGCAGGGAGGAGGAGAGGTGGGATAGAGAGAATTCTCACTTGGTAGAAATGGAGTGAAGGAGCTTTTCGAGACAAGTTGCCATTGAAGTAGAGGAAGTGTTCAAAGGCAGAAGTGGAGTTGAGAGTAGGGAGGCGTCTGGGGTGTCTCCCCTCTTTCTAACAAAGAACGCCTGGGAGGGGGTCCCTAGATAGTGCTGTGGGGGACAGGTGAGGGACGCAGCTGTCACTGGGCCCACACTCACACATTTAGAAGACAACCACTGTTTGACTGGTCCAGTAAAGGTACACCACATCTGGGAGGGTGAGAGTGTGTGGAGTGTCCCTTTTTTTGTCATTATTTTCTGCAAAGAGTTCTACTAAAGTTATCCGGACTCTCATGTGCTGTACATTCAGTTTCGGGGGTAAATAAAGTAACGGCTCGGAGAAAGTGTGCGCAGAGCTTACGGAACAAAAAATCTCTCTGCTGACTTGCCAAACTGCCTCTCTGTTTCTGACTCAAAGGAAAACACACAACGCTCATGTCACACCAACCCTCTCTAAAACTAGCCTGATTGCTAAGTGAGACAACACTTGCCGTATCAAACACACCGCACTGCCGAGGAAGAGCAACACTTGCATTATGCCCACACTCGCACGCAGACGCACACGCTTAATTTTCATTACAACCTCTCATTTCTCTAGCAGCGGGGCCTTCGTTCAGAATAACGCTCCTGTCATCCCAGCCACAGGGGGCTAAATTATTCAAATACTCTAATTCTTGTCCTCTTCCTTCCACCCGCCCTCTCTCTTTCCAACACACTGCCACTCATAATTTGTCTTTTCATTGTTGCCAATTTAGAGGCAATCCCTCCCATTAATGATGCCAACTGTTCTAAATGGTGTTGGAGCCGAGTGAAGGAAAGAGGTGGAGGAGGGAGATGCCGGCAAACGAGAAGCAGTGCATGTGTGGCGTAGACAATGCTCAGGATTTTACAAGCTGCTGTGCAGATATAAATGGATGATATACTGACTTTCACCCATTCCTTTTTCCTTCCCTCCCACATGCTCTGGTTGTTAAACAGGCTTTGTTTTATTAACTGTTTCGATGTACATATGTGGCTGTGTTTGCCTGTCACAAGTAAGCATATTTTGGAAGATTATGAAATATACCTACATCTGTTTCATGCACAGGTTCCACTCCAATACATAACACTCAGGAATCCATTTCACTTCAATTCAATTAGATCTTTTTTTATTATTGTTATGCCTTTGTGGCAAGAAGTGGCAAGTTATCTAAAAACCACCTCCTTTTTCGTACGGGCTGAATGAAAACTACAATAAAACTGAATGCGCCAACGGGGACATTGATGATACAGCAAAATGGCACTAAGGATATTGTTATTGTGCTTTTATGCGTTCCCCAAAGAGCAGCTACACCTCCTGAAATATATTGAAAATTACATTTTAACAATGAATATTTAAGATAAAGAAATAAGTCACGCACCTGCATCAACTGGTGTCATGAACAAGAGAAATAGTGTCAGTGTTTGAAAAAGTGCGTTCAAATACTGGTTGTACTTTCTATCAAAGTTGAATCTATTCTGTCCCTATTCATGACAGCATGTCAGTGGACACAGAGGTTGGGTTAGTGGCGTGGTGGTGATGTAATTGCCCTGATATCTATTTCCACCTATTTACTGACCTTGTCTAAATAAATTAAAAAATATATATCATAAATAAATTACATGTGAGCTGAAGGATGTTGGATCAATGCAGGAAGCTCGTTAATGATATTTTTCTGCGTTATCGCTACAATATTTATTTTCATATTTGCTTTATTACCATCTCTACATACTAATTTTCATTTTGTCCATTGCATTAAAACTGTGCAGTGGGAATTATTTGATGTTTTCTTTACAGAGGAGCTAGATGAAGGTATTCTATGGCCACAGTTAATTATTTCTCAGACCTTATCACAGGTGATGACAATCATAGGTAAATGACGGGTGAGGACGTAGACACGAAACGGCACACGGGGCGATGAAAGACAGACAGGGAGGGAGAGAGCAGAATAAATATTGATTGGTCTGAGAAAGAAGGTTGGGAGACTGTGGGTAAGCTGTATGATGGAACTGTGTTGCTATCTTAAATATGGAATCCCATATGAAGCTCTGGATTAACCAAATTTAATCCCTCATCAAACAGACAATAACAGCACAGCCTAATCCCCCCAATTCTCAGAATAGCAGCACTCCTGCTCTCATCTTGGTGGTGCAGTAGGGGCCAGTGCCGGCCGATTGAGCTCTCCTCCACGACGACCTCTGGATGAGAATGGGTTTAAAAGCTGCAGGCCTGAAGCTTCAGTACAGGAGCTGTTGGTCAACAAAGTTTCACCAGATGAACAGTTGTATGGAAGCTTTTATAGGACAGGAACTATACGACCTGTATAAGGGAGTGTGTTCACTTGACATTTTAATTAGATTTCATTTACATTCTATATCATATGAAAAAAACTAAAGAAAAGCAAAAAAACTTAGATGATAAAAGGTTGATTAAGTCAAGTGACTTTGAGAACCTTGATTGAACCACAAAACCTGTAATTAAGAGTTGAGATATGAGGATGTAATTACTTTGAAGAGTGAGAACCCTGGAGTAAACAAATATGTTCATCAAGCTAATAAAGGATTACTGTGTAAGTGCTCACTTCACTCCTTAACCCGTCTCAGTCATCTGGGAAACGCACAGCGCAACATGAGGCAAGAGGCCGAGTGAGACAGAGAGAAACAGCGAAAATAAGAACAGAGAGAACTGCGCCAGATCAAAAGTGCTGACACTCGCTTTTCTGTGCTGGCTGCATAAGTCGTTTCTTTAGATAAAACATAAATAAGCTCATTCTCATTGGGAATACATGTTAAGATGAGAAATATTTATGTTTTGTTTACTTTTGCTAGGGAAATGTGTGAGGCGCTCCTTCAGTACAATTTCATCCCTTGCTTATATTTACATACACTGAAATATCCCTGAAAAATTTTGATGAGTTTTGCATTATTGCTTCTAAATATCGAACACAGTGGGAACTCAAATATAATAGAACCCAAAGTTTGAACGCAAATTGCATTTGTTCACGCAGGCACATTTGATCAGTAATCATGAAGTTCAGACCCATTGATCCTAGTCCAATCACAGAGGGATAATAGATGAGAATAAAGCATGAGCGTCTCTTTGGGGAAAATTAGGTACATCAGCCTCGATAAGAATTTTGATCTGGCCCCCCTGTTATTAACAGAGCAATATGTTGGCCGCCATGTCACATCACTCAAAAAGTCATGGCTGAAAGTGTAGCTCTTACATCCTCCACCAACACGACCTCTCTCTTTCCTCTACGTAAATACTTTGTAACTTCTTAACCAAAACTGTGATGTATGCTCTCGTGTAGAAACTTTCATTTGACTTCCTGTAGGGATGATACTTCATGGGATGCCATTATGAGCGGTATTGAAGGTAATGAAGTAATTTTCAAGGCGGAAGGATTATATAGTAGAATGTGCAAGAAGTATTCAGTTCAATGTTTGCAGACTAGTTTATTTTTGCTGATAAAGTCAAGCTCCACTAATTTAGGCATACTGCTGAAATTTTGATCTAAACCTGTGTTGGCTCCTCCTACACATGCTGAGCTTTTGTTTCTCTCTTAATTAAGCTAATCATGATTGAAGTGTGGCCTGCTTTAGAGTAGCCTTGGGGCAGAAAAGGTTGTGTTTTTGCAACGCTAAGCTGGTGGAGGTATGCTAACCTGAAACCTTCCAGGCACCAGGAGACAACTCTGATGTGTGCTGACCTGTAGAGACCATGCATGTTCAGGTAATAGAGACAAAAAAAGACACATGTCTGTTGATTAATTTAAACATCCATGTTAAGTGAGGATGGGAGATGGCAGATGACCTAAGAACACATTCTGCAGGCGAAGCGATTGCGTGTACATGCATATTAACCAAACTTAACAAACTCAGAATAAGGCCAAGTTTAATACCAAATAGAAGAGTTGGCCGTCTGCTTAACAGGGACATTTTTAAGATCAATAATTTTAGAATATTGCTGGACATTCAATCTGTTCTTCCTTGACACAATCTATGCTGGATTTACTTTTTATTGTTAAAGAAGGAAAAAATAAACGCCATGGCATTTTTCTAAGGTGCGGAACATTCAGACTGCATATCCCGCTAATGCTCAGTAAAACTATTGTGGAATATGTAGTTTCTGATTAACAACAGTTAATTGAACAGTTTGTGTTCAACAAAACGTTTGCGTAAACTGTCTTCTTTTGTGCGTCGGTGACTGCCAACCGTGTGGTGAGCTGTGTGTGAATGAGCTTGTTTGTGAGGGTTCCTTTGGAGCTGTACCAGAGCAGTAGTTCAGGCGGACAAATGTTGTACTCCTGCCAAAAACGGTAAAGCAGCCGCCACTGATATCAGATATTAATATTTAACTGTCCGCTATTAAAGTTTAAGGTGGTGGAGATGGAGCTTGGGGGAAAAGAGGCTACTTCATGACCAGCCACACAGAACCGTAAACACATACACTAAAGCCTGTGCCCTGACAGCTCAGTCCAGGTAGTGGGAGGCAAAAGTGCACAAAGGAAGAACATACTGACATGGAAAGAACTTAGATGTTTTTTTGTACCCTTTGTATTGAAAATGAAAATATGCATGGTGCACAGGTCATGTTCTGAACATGCGTTTCCTCAACACTGATTGTCACATTTACTATCGTCAGTCATGGCGCTCAAGTAATTTCCTTTGTCATAAAACTCCTATACATTTACTTTTATTTGTTGCTGTAAACCTGAACAAGAAAGCAAATAAAAATGCCATATGGTTTATTGGATTTTGTATTCATTACACACTTGTGAATGCATGAGTTGATGTAAAAACATATATGAAAACGGAACAAGTTTGCTTCACACATGTGCTTCCATTTTTTTCTTGGTCTCAGCAGAAATGCTCACAAGAGCCAAGGGTGTTCGTGTATTTATATGTTAAAATATGTTCTCCTAGTACTAAGTTAGTGTTCTGCAGTTCCCCCCCCCATGAACACACACACACATGTTCGGTGTCTTACTCCTAAAAAAGGTAGAGCATGACCTCCACATGACATTTTGAGGTAAACAAGTTAAACCAAGGTTAAAACAGAAAGAAATACAGTGTGAGATTCAGCGATGTTCCAACGATCTCACAAAGAGCTGCTATAAAAGAATAGGCCGGCAAGCTGAGAGCGAGCATGAAAAATACCCCACCTCCATGTTGACCCATATCATCCATTATGTGAGGTGATTATGAGAATAGAGCTGCCTTATGGGTAGCCACAGTCCTGGGAAACAATAGCTCACTGTCAGGCTGGGTTGTAACTGTAGGATGACCAGCTTTATTACAGCTGATTATTTAAGCTTCACTGAGGCCTTAGCTGCCATCGCCTTTCATTCTTCTTCTCTGAACTGCAGGAACAGTCAGTGACCAGCTTCAATTCATATTGTATAAATGAATCAGCAATTGCGCCATGCACAAACACTTTTCAGAGAGGTCCTGACCACAATGAAAGAACAGCTCATGAGAACTGTGATAGACACGGCCAAGACATGATACTGGATCACGTGCCCACTCCTTTTCTCCCTCACATAAAGAAAAGAGAGCCTGAAATGAGGTGTGTCGTTTTCTGAACTGTTTTATGTCCAAGTGGCTCTCATCCATAATGCATTCATGCAAATGTAAATGCTCTTCCTTCAGAAATAACAGGAGAACCTAAATCTTTGCCAAAATGAGTCTTTTAATGAAATTTCCATGAATGTAAATGCAGGCCAGGTTTCAGCGTAATTCTGCCCAGGAATTAAACTAAGTTGCCCCGGTTTATCTTAATAGCTGATCTCAGCCCAGTGGGGCTGGTATTAAGTCTGTCAGTCGCAGCACAGTGCTCAACGCAATCACGGCTTTGCCTCCTCTAGCGTAGCTCACTCCAGTGACCAGACCAGAATTAACATGTGCATGGACATGCACACACAAACACACACACACATTACTCAATGGATTCCAATATGACATTTCTCCATTGATATCATGAAATGTAATTATACCGAGTAGACTTTAAGGTAGATTTGCAAGTGGATCCCTCCTTCAGGTCACAGTATAAAGAGAAAGAGAAGCAAAGAATAGTACATATTTAGGACGTGACAAACAATGCTTGTTAAAAAAAGTGAATGGCATAGATTTGTGAATGTTTCTAGTTGTTCTATCATAGTGTATAAATTAATATGAGTTATGAAAGATTTCCCTCATTAATTGATTTAATAGAATGTGTTTTTTTGTCAAATAAACTGAAGTTTGACGTGACTGATTGAATGCTCATTGAAGAATTACACTGATGGTAATGATCAAATTATTAAGTAACTTACACCCTTACTGTGGGGCCTTGTGAGAAAAAAGCTTGAACATTAAAGTACTTTTACTTGTATTTGAAAACTAAAGGCAGAAAAATGACAAAATAAGAAATTAAGTATTTGTAATATTGAAAATATATTCAGAACAGACTGTGTGGTTTATGGTGAAAGGTTTTTGCATGTGTGTCCAACGGAACATCTTTGGTCTGTTGCTCAACAGTATAGTGATTGACTGTGTATTCACTTGGTGCATCCATCCTTCTGATCAAATTAGGAGATCTGTGCTCTGAACAAAAGCATCACAACAGTTCCTCTCACAGAGCCATTGCAGGTTTTGGACACTGAAGAGAAACTACTGGTCCCTTGTTTCTATTCTTGCACAAAGTGACTCAGAGAGACTGGTAGTGATAACTAGTAATTACCTCCATTTAAAATGTGCATTATTTTACCCCTGCGTTGAATAAACTAGTGAGGCAGAAAATTGTCCAGTTTTATCCTCTTCCATATAAACACTTCTTTTTTCAAAAAGAAGCACTTAATTTTTTACATGTTTCATCCTTGAATGATGCTAAACATTCTTGAGGAGTTTTCAAGTTAATTGTTACTGTTACAGACTAACAGAGGAAGCAAGACAGACAGCGGAAACACACACACTCAGTCATAGTAAAGTACAGTGAGCCAAAATTAATCTCTCTGGTACACCACAGTGACTCTTTCCCTGAGCCACTGAACTTTGATAGAGGATTCATCTTTTGAACTTGAGGCATTTTGACAAAAATGATTATTTTCACCGTTTCACAAAAGGAACATGATTTCCTGGGTGGAAATATATTTGAATGGACATGTGCTGTCTATTCACTGAGAGAACTTTCTCTTAAAACCAGTCTGGTTCTGTGCCTATACATGTGGACTCATTGTATGCATGTGGCACAAAGAGTGATAGGAGTCTTTAGAAAAGAGCGAAGCTCTCCACAGATTAGACACCATTAGCATTTAAGGTACTGTCATAAATTCCTCCTAAAGTGGAGGGGAGCAGCAGGAAAAATGAAGTAGGATTAATAGGGCCCAGTGTCTGACCGATAGTGGGGATTGAAAGGCTGGGTCACCTTGGGATAGAGGGGCAATGTGGCAAACGTGCAGTGGAAAGAGCAGTGGAGGCAAAGGTAAGATGGAGGTGGACATACAAGACTGACATATGAAATGTTCAGTACTACTGAATGATGATAAAAGAAGAATAAGCATGGAAAGGAAAAAGGTAAAAGACGAAGATATGAGCTTAGAGTGTAGAGGAACATAGACAGAGTTGGTTAGGTCTCTAACCTTCACTGCAGCTGACATCCGGGCAGGTAATGAGGTGTACATAAGGAGACAGATAGCCAGAATGTGTGGGAAGGCGGAAGTCTGGAGGTGAACTGGTGTAAAAGTACACCTGGTCAATGCTTACTTTAACATCACACACAACTTTTCAGCATTATGCTCATATCCGAAAAACAGCTTGTTGCAGGGTTCTCTAAATGTACATTGCAGAGTAACGATGATGATAGTTTCAATAGTTTGTAGAGGTTTAAAAAATACAATAATTCTAAGAATCACCCCCCATTTTCTTTCAAGTTCAAACAAGCTATTTACAAAACTGCAAACCAAAACTTGTTAAACTCAAACTCAGGCCAAAGCAGTCCATTTGAAAGCCCAGTATTTATCACCAAAGAACAATTTATACATTATACAACTCTAAACTAATTTCAAAATGTAATTTTCCAAATGAATCAATATCACTGTTTGCCCATTTGCTCTTGGCACGTTCCTGCCACACCCATACATGTTAAACAGAAAAAGTAAAACATCGTGCATTAAATCACGTGACCACAAACTCCACTGCGGTTTAATCGCCCACTCACAGGTAAGCCAGCACAGGTGCGCACACGGAAGTGAGGTGAGTTTATGCGTCCGCGTAATTTCTAAGTGTGCAGCCTCGGTCATGCTGCAATGGTGGAAAGATAATGAGGGTAGCTGGGTAGCTACCGAAAAATACGCTTTGTTCTACGCTTTGTGCGATACAGCACATGCAACAGTAGTAAAAAAAAAAGTTTAAAAAAAGAATTGAAAATAAAGATATCACGTAAAGACAGCACAGTTTAAACCATTTCTTCAGGTTTCTTCGACACCTTCTAAAGTGTTATAATATGAACCTGTTGTAATGTTACGTCAGCCCTTAGTTATCCTGTAAATTTAATTTATTTGAACGAGTCAGTGTATCAGACCAAGCTGGAGCTTGTTTTCTGTTAATCAGAAATGATCCTTTTTTAAAAATATTGCCAAGTCTTACAACCGATGTAGCCTTTTTTTTTAAAGCATGGAAACTTTTTATAGTCTTGTGTATGTTTTTCTGTTAAGTGTTTGGTCTGAAAACTATCAACATTCTGTTTCTACTTATTTCTTACTTATCTTCTCTTTTGGTCCTTTTACAATAGTTAATTAAGAGGTGTTTCCTGAATGCAATTTAATATTTTTCAAACTAACTTCTGTACTGCAAAATAATCTGATGATGTAAAGTGTCTTTACACAGCCTTTGCTGAACTAGTTTTTAATTAAAGAGCACCCCTTTATTTGGAGCTTATAAGCGTCCATCATGGCATAAAGGTATATAAAAGTTGTGCTGCGAGGTCACCTGGAAAAGCAAGACAGTTAATTTTTATGCAATTTTCCATCAGATTGCATCCATCCTACGTAAGTGAGAATGGATTTAAGTGAATCATTTCTCACTTACTGATCTCTACTAACTGTGTGTGATGCTTCGCTGCGCATGACCACAGATTTCTGGGTATTTCTGCCAATTGTGGGGAATGGTGGTTAGGTGTAGTTGTGTGGTTGTTTTGAGGTTTGTGTGGGTGTTACATGTTGGAAAAAATATCTAGCTGTCTTTGTCTTTTTGGTAAATAGAATAGACTTAAATTTGTTAGGGGACATTTTCATATAGTGAAATGTCTTCTGCTTAATGCTATTTGACTTACCAAATGAATTGTATCAAACACGGTGATATGAGACAGGATACAGGTGTTAATTTTGTGACTGTTACTATTGTACCTTATATCAAATTAGCACTTATATTTCCACAATATTTTGCCATTCGTCATAGCTGCTTCATGCCTTGCCGTGCAATTTTGATCTGGGTAACCAGTGATTAACCTCGACCCACGGTGTCCAAGTCACTTTTTGTGCTGCAGCTGGACTCAAAGTGAGACCACATGCTGAATCACTGGCTTGCAGTAGGTCTGTAACTTTCCTCCTCTGATCTGCAGTTTGAATTGACTTTCAGCTGGCCAAGGAGGTGAGGGTGAATGTCTGCCTTTATGCAGCTTAACTCCCAACCCTTACAGTAGTAGAGACAAGGTGACTTACAGGTAATCTATAAGAATAAGGAGCCAGGCAGGCGCCCTGGGCTTTTATTAGATCTCCAATACTTCCCGGCCCCAGCCCAAGTCCCAGCCTCGGCCCCAGATTGGCACTTGCTGGCTCCACCTGGAGAAGGGCTATGTTGCAAATTACTACAGACAGCCACTATGACATCCACCTAAAACCACCTTTCTTGTAACAGGACATCCAGTGCAGCACAGGATTGAAGAAGTCAGTGTCTCCTCGTATTGGCCTGTGAAGAAAGTGAGAGAGGATGAGACGCAGAGGAAGAGTAGAGGGGTCTATTCGTCAGAGCTTAAGGAGTTTTCTAACAGTACATTGACCTTGAGTGCTTGCCATTGATTTCCAGTAACACCTCCCAAACAGCGTTGCGAACCCCGTTGAGCACTGCGGGACCCTGATTGGGAACAGATTTCCCAAATTCCGATAGCGTGCCACCTGCCCAGGATGATGGATAGTCCTCCTGTATCCCATCAATCCTCACCTGCTGCCGAAGAGGTGACACCTGGGCCAGATTTATCATCATATATGACACCGGGCCGAGCGGCCAATCAGAGAAGGGTATACTAAACGGAGGCCCCTCCCCCCCGGAGGGCTCCATTATGTTTGGAAACAGATTCATTCCTGCAAAGTGACAAGAGGAGGGGAGACGAGGAGGAAGAGGAGGATGAGAGAAGAAAAGGGCAGATGACTGTGATAAACAGAGGGTAGAGTGAAGGATACAGTGAGGGGATGGTACAGTAGAGAGAAATGTCTTTTAGTTGCTTTTTATGGAAGAATTCATTTTTCAAAAAGTTGCAAATTGATCACCAACTTATTTTAAGCTCCTGTTTCGTTTATGTTTGAAAATGTTTTCGTACAGTATCTGTGTTGGTTCCAATTTAATCTCTCTGAGATGACCATAGAAGCAGAAAAGGTGATCACAGGACCATGAATGCACTAATTCAATTAATACCGTTCTGTTCCTGCCACTGATTTTATGACTAGTTAAAAACCTTCTGTTGCTTTTATGACTATTAGAAGCCAAGTGTGAGCTATCCTCTATTTCACTCTATTCCCCCACCTTTCACCAGCAATGGGTGACCCTAAGAATGGAGAGGCTCCAGACGGCATAGGGTTCAGTAGACTCTGAGGCCATCCACCTCTGGATCATGGCAGCAAAAGTCTAAAGAATTGTCCAGAATAAGACCTGACAGATGTAGTATTTCTCCTTCCTACAATTAACCTACAATCTCCCTTCCCCCTAACCCTTACCACGCCCCCCTCTGCTTTATAATCCCCCTCGTCCTTTTCCATCTTTCCCTCCCTTTCATTTGGCGGAACCACAGCTTTTTCTCCGAGGCTCACCAGGCACAGTGCTTTAGCCCTATGTAATCCTGCCAACCCTATTCCATTAGCCACGCGGACTAAAAAGCTTAACGACACAGCCCCATTGCAGTGGAGGAGAGAGAGAAGAAAAAAACAACACAACACAAATTCCTCAGAATACATGGCTGCTCAGCCAGTATTTACACTTTCTCTCCCCACGCACCTCGCCATAGTCTCCTTCTGTCGCTCCATCTCCATCTCGCTAAGGAGCCCATAATGGATTAGAGATGGCATCAATGGGATGAGATGTATTACCAATTGATTTGGAGAGAGCGTTTCATTGTTCTTTGGAGCGGAAAACTTTTGATCTTGCTAGTCTGTTGATGCCAAATGCGGCTGATTTGGAAATGAAGTTATGTGGAGGTCTGACTCATCCACTCACTCTCAGCCCGTTTAGCTACCTCCCGTCTCATTTCATCCTAAACTACTGCTTGCGTGCAATCAGTGAAGTCACTAAAAGCTGTTTTGTGGCTAGGCTTTATTGTCTAGAAGAAACATGTTGGGTTTAAGAAGCTGTAAAGTAGCTTTGCACTGATCTTGGGGTAGAAGAGGATAAACAAGCAGATTGGGATAAGCTTGATCAGTGTTAATGGTGATGGTTTCGACTTATTTCTCTCAATGACGTTGTGTGCTTAACAGCCAAAAACACCATTGTACTGATTGGACAGGGCTACTGACAGAAAGACGGCCACTCCAGATTTATCATTTCAATCAGTTTCCTTCATATTCTAAAGTCAGACCTTACGTCATTGCCAGTAGATATTTTTCTTTTAAACTTCAGGACTTTCAAATCTTATGAAATCATGCTTTTTCATGATTTTCAACGTGGGGTTTATGTCCCTGTGATTTTGAATAAGGCACGGTTGATCAATTACACAGGTAATACTGTTAAGAATGACAATGGCCTTGAGTTTCAAGTTTTCAGAAAAGGGGGACCATTTAGGGCGTGGGCAGGTTGTCACATGAGGGCAGAGGGTGGGGGGACAGGGGCAGAGGCTGCTGCCATATTTCTTCATGAAGGAGACAGTGACAGAGGAGCGACAAAATGAATGGCCTGTCAGAAGAAATGAGAACAAATAGTTCTTGTGTTCCATGGAAAGGGGATCCTTCAAGCATCAAGGGGAGGTTTGTTTGGAGGCAGGAACAAGAACCCAGGTTGCAACTTGCTAAATTGATATCAACCGTAAACTCAAAGCAACTATAGAGACCATAGGACTTTGGTAATAATCTGAAGGGATCTGCCAGTAGATTCAAAAACTTGGCAAAGTGTAACTTCCTGCATCTTATGTTTCCAAACACGAATTTAGCAAGCAAACTTTTTAACCAGGACGGTTAGGGAAAAATGTTCACAAAGACTTAAACATCTGCAGCATTTCGTTTATGTCTTTTGTATTTAATCTGCTCTGTTTTACAGGGCATTCTGCTTTACAATTAGCCAATGTTTCATTACCTTATGAGTTGCCTCGGAAACAATAGAGAGCATAAACAAATATTCCAATACTTGTGATAAAACTTATGATCAAACAAAGTGATTCGGAGGCAGGCAGAGTTATTGGACAAATTAAAGGTAGACCTGGCCCACATTAAAAAAGAAGCTCATTTAGTTCATTTTCTTTAGAAATCGTGAGTATTTTTTGAGCACTAATGATACTGTATTTGGTTGGATCAGGTGGAATACAGTACATTATTGTCTTTAATTGGTGCTCTAATCTGATGCTAAAACCATCCTTCTTTTATTTTTAAAAGTTTAAAATACTTTTTGTCAATCAAAATGCTCCCTTGTCTAAAATTTTACATGTAGCTGCTCCGCCCTAGTATGTTGTTGTTGTTTTTTGTTTTTTTTCACTTTATTCCCATCCTCTATTTGCCTCTCTTCACTTTGGTTCTGTCTCATCATTAGTGGCTGTCCCATGTTGAGGGGAGAGTAATCTGAACTACGTGTCCCAGGGGTCCATTCCTTTACTTCTTGCTGTAGGAATAAGCGACCTATTGATTAGTTATCAGCCCGTAATTGGGCTGCGATCTCAGTCGCCCTCAGATATCCCCCAGATATATGACACTCCTGACAGCCGGGGAGGTTTGTGAGGAGGCGGGGGTGAACAGTGGTGAGGGGTTCCTCTCGCCTGTCTGCCAGCCAGCAACCACTTTACTCAACAAAATGTCTTCTTGACCACAGAGATGCCACGTTTCTCTCCCTGCAAAAGGATTTTCAACCGCATGCCAGGGAAAGATTATTCAGTTTTTCAAATTATACAGGCAGCAAGAGGTCCTGTAGGATTTTATGCTCTTTGTTAACTATGAGCACCCATTTTTTCCCATTTTCTCAGAGGAATAAACTCTGAAATTGTAATCAGAGTTTTAAAATGAAAACGGTGCGGCTTACTGAGAAAGAAACTTATATAAGCTCAGAGTAAGTACACCATTCGCATATGGATAATTGCCTGTGAGGGATTTCAATACAAATTGAGGCTCAGGAAGCGGATAAGCAACAGGAAGGGTGTCTCTGCTCCTGTGTAAGCATCCAAATCTACTATGAGTGTGCAAAGAACCATGACTAACTCTTACTAAGTCTGTTTGTGCATTTTTAGGGAAAGCTTCAAGATACTTTCCTCTCCTCTTCATCTCTTTCCTTCTTGCTGTCATAACCTGCTTTTTTCTCCTCAAAATGATATGTCGCTCTCAGGATCTTTAAGTCGGGGTCTGAAGTATATTGACTTGAGAATGCTCCAATATTTCCTACTTATTGCCACAAGCTATTAATTGTGACAGTTAAGGAACATAGTTGGTTTGCCGAGAGGAGATGAATAAGAGAAGTGTCCCAGCAGACCTCTCCAGACATGCACAATATGTCAAACCCTCCATTTAGCAACCAGATTAAAGCTTATCCTGACCCGCCTCCTGCTCCTTTGCTCCTCACGTCTCTCCCTCAAAACCACATCTGATAAACATCTCATTTCCACACTCAATATTGCCATAATCAAAAGTCCACTAGTTACATCTAGCTTGTTCATCATCCCACTTCACTCATCCCAGTGTCCTCTAAAGATCAGCCTCCTTTCCCTCTGTTCTCCTCCTGCTCTCCCCCAGAGAAGCCAGCATCCAAGTAGAAGTGCATTTGTCTCCTGGCATTAATCTAGAAGAAATATAAAGGATTGTTCTATAAGGCCATGGGGTTCTGTGGGCTGTATTGTCTCCACATCTTCTTCCATGACAGAGTGCAGAATAATGCAGAGAGATGTGACTTTAGTTTGTCTGCTCCCTCACACACTGCTCCGCTTACTAGGCAAATGATTCTTCAATTGCTTAGGAATTTAGGATGAGGGGATTATCTCAGGGAGGGTCAAATTAATATTTACATTAATCTGAAATAATCTTAAATCACGCCACACACAGAGGTATTTATATGCTCATTAATTGATACCTTTTCCCCTTTTCTTTTGGCCTAATGTTTTAGTGCTTTCGATGGAAAGAACCTATGAGGGAAGACTTGAGTCATGTAGACTGAGTTATCTGTAAGGTGACACTTTTCTAATCAGTGGTGGAGAAAATCAGAAAGAATCACTGGGTGTATGTCATGCTTAAACACTCCATCTGCATTCGGGTAAAACCTGCTAAAAGTGGCACAAGTGGCTTTGTCCACAGAGAGTCACAAAAGAGCAGAAACAAACACGAGTGGTACTGCTTGTTTGAAGATGCAAACCTTCAAATATGTATTTGTTTATATGTATGCATGTTGCTTTCCCCCTTCAATCGTATTTATGCTCAACACTGATTTGCATCTATAAGATTAAGAAAAATAATGTTTTTATATGACATATTAGGATACTGATTTAACTTGTCAATTAGGAAAGTTTATTTTTTATTTCCATTACTGAAAAGATGGCAGACTGTGCTTGTATTTATGCACTGAGGAAGAGGATTTGTAGCATGAGGAAGAGGACTCGTTGCTCCTTTCTGTAAGATGGTGCAGTTGGACTCTGACTAATGGGGAAACTCTTTATGTATATGAGTCACATTAATAACAACACAGAGTGGACACTGTGGACATTAATAACAGCATACAGTTGCAGAGCGCATATATCACACTACATATACCAGCTGCATCAATAACAACTCATAACCTCCAACTACAACATAAATCATCATGTCACGCGGACACTGAGTCTCAGACAAGTGATCCTGTGTCTGTGCATACACATGAAATGGGAAAATCACAGTCATTAGCCACGACATGCCAGAAATACCCAAACATGTCTGTCTATGCGCTGGACTGTTAAAAAACCTTTATTTTTTGGGGGAAAGAATATCAAATGCACTTTGCTTTGCTTTTAGTCTTTCAGATTTTTTTCTTTAGTTTCTTTAGTAAAGATGGAGTTTTGAATGTACAATGACATTCTCACAGAAAAAAAAAAAACATTTTCAGACATAGAAATATTTACTCATGTTTTTTTTTTTTTTTTAAAC